>JACEIK010000756.1:35765-136939 GCA_018107945.1 Datura stramonium
TGCATAAGGGTCATGTACTGCACATATACAAAGAACTGAAGCTGTAACTAATATCATACACTGTAAAGACTATTTGCTGATAACTGAGACTAAACTCTGCTAAGTATGATTTAAAATTGGAGTCTGAAACTATACATAACTGAGCTGAACTAATATCGTGAATTGAGCTAAGGGAGACATTCTCTGGTATGGAGTTTCCCTGACTGACTAAGGGAGACTTTCTCTACTATTGAGACCCCCTAACTGAACTAAGGGAAACATTCTCTGCTATTGAGAATCCCCAACTGAGCTAAGGGAAACATTCTCTACTAATGAGAATCCCTGACTGAGCTAAGGGAGACATTCTCTGCTAATGAGAATCCCTAATTGAGCTAAGGGAGACATTCTCTGCTAATGTGAATCCCTAACCGAGCTAAGGGAGACATTCTCTACTATGGAGAATCTCTGACTAGACTAAGGGAAACAATCTAAGCTATGAGAGTCCCGATAAACTTTTACATGATGGTACCAATCTGACATTCATTTGTATAGTCTAAGCTAGCTCAGCTAATTAGAGATATGAGTGTTAAACTTATTAAACCATACTGAATTCATATAAAATATGATCAGGGCTACTTTCTACTATCACCAAGCCCGAAAGTTTGATAGGTCTAAATCATGCTTTGTTTCTCGAAGTTCATAACAATTCAATCCCGATTTCATAGCATATAGCATATATTATAGATTTATGAAGGCTCCATACATTCAACTCATACTTTAAACAGATACACCGAAATCATAGTGAAAACATGTACATACTTCATATTCGTCAAAGTCCATAAGTTCTAATCGTGTTCCAACACAAATATTACACATATGTTCTAGATTTGCGGGAACCTATACGATCAACTTATACTTAAAACATGGATACAAGTTCTTGATAAGAGCATATGAATAATTAATGAAATCCCATTTGAAATTCTAGGCTAACTCATGGTGAAAATTCTATAATCATGTTATTCCCATATCAAGTACATAATTCAAGATCTCGAAAGTAATTCCGTAGTCATGCATGGCTATTAATCATTATGGGTCTTAGAATTCATAGAAGACATCTGAAAATCCATCAAAAAATCAAACCCTAGAACATGCTTTTCTAGATAATCAAGGAATTAGGTTTTAGTATAAAAATTGGGACACAAGGATGGAAGGAGATCCTTGTTGAAGTCCCACATACCTGGCTTGAAGAAAACCCCCACTAGAATCTTGGATCTTGATGCCCTTGAAGTAACCCTAGGTGATCCTTGAACTTGAGAGAAGAAGAAGAAGAAGAAACCTCACGGATGATTTTTGAGAGGATGAGGGGATTATGCTATTGAAAACCCTTAAAAACATCCCAGCTGGTACTCACAATGGCGTAGTTTAGGAGTTAGAAGTATAGGATTTTACGAAAACATCCTTGAAAACCTTCAGAAAAAATCATGCTGCTAGTCCCCACGAGGGTCTTCATCGGTCGTGGGACATAGGATGACTCATTAAGTCCCACTTGTGATCACTTATAGAAATTTCCTCAACTTCCCTCGGACTGACGATGATTGGCTTCACGAGTCATGAGGCTACTCCACGACTCGTGACTCCTTCCGTTACCACTAAAGCCAAAAATCCTATTCTTTTATCCACGGCTGACACGATGAGTCGTTACTTGACACAACGACTCGTCCTACTCTCTCGCCATCACCACTGCCTAAACTTGCATTTTTTTCTAGATTCCACTCGACGACTCTTTAGGACAACTCGTTACTTGACCCAATGAGTCGTCACTTCCATCGTGGTCCACCGAAGACTTGACCCTAACTTACTAAACTGCTGCTCGTAATGAGGGACTCCATGACTCATTACCTCACCTCACGAGTCATGATGTGAGTCGTTACCCCTGAGGTCTGAACAGGAACCTTCACTGACTACTTGCCACGAGCCTTACCATGACTCGTGGGGTCACCTAACGGGTCATACCACGACTCATTCTGAGGTAAATTTTCCACTTTCCTATTGATTTCTTATTTTAAGTCTGGGGTCTGATATTCAAAACTTTAGAGATGTTATAATATCTCCCCTTGGGAATATTCGTCCTCAAATGTAGGCTAAACATGTTGAAAAACTAGGGAAAGAACTGATATCCCAAATACTGAACATTTACAATTGAAACTGATGGAGTATCTGACTTCAGGCTGATCTTACAATCCAAACCAAATATCTAAATTGTACATGCTTGATATGGTGTGAGAGGGACTGAAAGACATGAAACTGAAATGGAACTAGATAGAACATTGAGAAGGATTCTTTCCCTTTAACTGGCACTGAGCTGATACAGACTGAGCCATCATTCTCAAATCGCTTTCTGATACTGAGCTAGAATTCATGATATCTGGTCTAACTGAAAGTAAAGGACTCATGAGCACGAATCATTCATGACATGTAAAGAGCACATACATGAGGTACCCTTATCTACTGAGCTACTAAAGCAACTTCTAAAGACTGAGTTCGAGCTGAGCATACTGGAAGGCATGAGTTAACACACACAGTTGGTTTGTAACGTGAAGATGAGCCTTAAGGATTCATAGGGTAAGACTAGCATCGTTGTCTGAAGCGGTTATCTAGAAATTCTTGATGTCCGCACATAGGAATAGGCAAAGTGTAGCTTTAACTAAAACACAAGAGAAATTATCTAAACCTAAAGGGATTGGCATATCATAACTGTTAGAATTGGAACTCCCCTACTATTATACTCAAGATTCGACTTGTCTCACATACTTACCATCTCCCCATTAGCTTTAAGCTTTTATTTTAAGGCTCCTGAATCTTTCTTAAGGTTGGGGCTACACTGCTAACTCTTGACGTTTCCTCCACCTTTAACATTCACTGCAAACCTCATACTCACAGATATTCACACCATACATCGACAATCTATTCTCAACAAACATCAAAAGAGCTCGTTATTCAATATTGGGGATCTGGGCTAGCAACATGCAAAGAGTAACGCGAGAAATTCATAACACACCGGTGACTACTTTTGGCGACTTGCCCTAATCTTGATGTGCTGCCATGGCGTAGGAGCGGTTTTGATGCTGCCCGCCACCTGCGCTAGATGATGCAACTTCTTGAATCGGCGGTTCACATGAGCTACTAAAGAGGTGGTTGGGGCTCTACTCTTGCCCCACTTAGTTGTTGCACAATCTCGGTGCTTATGACCCAACTTGCTGCACCAAAAACAAGCATCTGAGCCGGCCATGCATTCTCCCAAATGGTCCTTCCCATAACTCTTACAAGCTGGAAATCTCCCTTACCCTGGGTCTGTACGGAACACTGGTTGTTGAAGGTGCTGGGGTTGATGATCTTTTATGGGAGCATGAGTGGTGTCCACCACTCGACCTCTAAGGGGAAAACTCTAAATCTCTTGTGCTAGCCTCTTGGCCTCTCTTTCTTTTTCCTTCACTTGTTTCGCTTCTATTTGTTGAGCGAATATCACCAAATGTGGAAAGTCTATGTCCTTGAGCAATATGGTGGTCCTGCACTCTTTGATCAAGGAGTCTATCACTCCATTCACGAACCTGCTCACACAAGACCTCTGGTCGACTACCATCTCCGGTGCATACTTGGACAATCGAGTAAACTCCAACGCATACTCCTGGAAAGTCATGCTGTTCTGCCTCAAGTTGATGAACTCTGATGCATTTAGCTCCCTTAACTCCCTAGAGAAAAACCTATCCAGGAACGCAGTCATAAACTAATCCCAACTTACGGGGTTGTTCCAACTCCCCAACCATGTTTCCACTGACAAAACCATATGTGAGTGACTCCTTTTAGCTGGTAGGAGGCTAAGTATATGCTCTCTGTTCCCGTCACCCCCATAATTTGGGTTATCTTATGGATCTCCTCTAAGAACTCATATGGGACCTTGTCCACCTTTGACCCAAAGAATTCGGGTGGGTTCATTCTGAGGAAGTCTCTTGCCCTAGCCGCCGCTATGTTCCCATTCTAGGGAACATGATCCATCGCCTGCTGATTAATCTAGGTGGCCATGGCCTGCGCCAACATGTGAAAGGCTGCCCTGAACTTGGCATGAGTGGTATGTCTGTCCATCGGGTTCGCTGGGCTGGTGGGGCTTGCTGGCGCCCATTACCATTTCTTCTTCCATTTGCTCGTCTAGGAGGCATTATCTGCGAGCGCGCAAAGCACGAATTTGGAGAGGAACTGTTAGAGTTTCATACTCTACACACGATAAGAATCATGAAGAAAAGGGAACATTCCTAAAATGTCTCGTAGCCTCTTTGTCATAAGTGTGGCGCACTTCACACCAATGAAAAAGACTCTACTTGACGCAGCTTTCAAACACCCTAGGACACTCTAAACCTTTGTTCTGATACCATGTTTGTCACGACTCGAACATAGGACCGGATCGAGACACTGGACAAGGAACCCCGAGAGGCTCCAAGTCGACCCATGGAATGATCATAGCATAACATTAGCAAGACGACAACTAACAAAATCATAACTGAGCGAAAGCTAATTGAAAGAGTCTAATTTTAAAATCCAGAATAACAAATCTCATAAAAACTCTAATACAAAGCTAAATCTGTCTATACAAGGCTGAAAGCCTCTACTACACTGATAAGTTGTTGGGACAAGCCCCCAACTAACTCCTAAAGACTGAAAACTGAAACATAAATGAAATAGAAAACATAGATTGTGTCCTCGTGAGATGAGGACTCACAACACACTGTTGAAATAGGAATGGAGTGTATCTAACCACGTGGCTGAGTTTGAAAAACCTAAATCTATATCGTGAAACACGTGCTAATTAAATAAGACATTTATGAGGTTATTGTAATTAAATAAAATATAATCTTAAGAGTATTGAAGTACAATTTCCCTTTTTAAAGTTGATGTGCCAAAAAAGAATAAAATATTGTACTTCTAATATCCTTTCTTGAGTAATGTGTAGTCAAACTTAACCACTCTGAGTTGTATGTAAGTTCCAGATGCTAATATTAATTAAAACCCTAATACTTATATCACATAAAGTATGCGGTCAGTACTTGGAATGTACTGAGTATGCGGGAAGTGTAAGTAAATTAAACATGCAATTATATAGGAAGAAAGTAAACTGAGCACATCACTGAACATATAACAGAGCTGAAATACAATGACCCTGTCTGAGTTATACATGTATATAAAATGCATATATTTGAAAACATTTACTGAAGCATAATTAAACGGATGCATAAGGGTCATGTACTGCACATATACTAAGAACTGAAGCTGTAACTGATATCATACACTGTACTGACTATCTGTTGATAACTGAGACTGAATTCTGCTAAGTCAGATTTCAACTAGAGTCTGTAACTATACATAATTGAGCTGAACTAATATCATGAATTGAGCTAAGGGAGACATTCTCTGCTATGGAGTGTCCCTGACTGACTAAGGGAGACATTCTCTGCTATTGAGACCCCCTAACTGAACTAAGGGAAACATTCTCTGCTATTCAAAATCCCTGATAAGCTAAGGGAAACATTTTCAGCTAATGAGAATCCATGGCTGAGCTAAGGGAGACATTCTCTACTAATGAGAATCCCTGACTAAGATAAGGGAGACATTCTTTGGTAATGAGAATCCCTGACTGAGCAAAGAGAGACATTCTCTGCTAATGAGAATCTCTAATTGAGCTAAGGGAGACATTCTCTGCTATGGAGAATCACTGACTAGACTGAGGGAAACATTCTCGGCTATTGAGAGTCCCGATAAACTTTTACATGAAGGTACCAATCTGACATTCACTCGTATAGTCTAAGCTATTTCAACTAATAAGAGATTTGAGTGTTCAACTAATTACATCACACTGATTTCATATAAAATCTAATTAGGGCTACTTTCTACTATCAACAAGCCTAAAAGTCTGATAGATCTTAATCATGCTTTATTCTCGAAGTTCATAACATTTCAATCAAGATTTCATAGCATATAGCATACATTTTAGATTCTTGATAGGTTCAAGTCATACTTTAAATATATACATCAAAATCATAGTGAAAATATGTTCATACTTCATATTCATCAAAGCCCATAAGTTCTAATCTCATTCCAACACATATATCACACATATGTTCTAGATTTGCAGGAACCCATATTATCGACTTACAGTTTAAACATGGATACAAGTTCATGATAAGATCATGTGAATAATTAATGTAATCCCATTTGATATTCTAGGCTAACTCATGGTGAAAATTCTATAATTATGGTATTCCCATATCAAGTACATAATTCAAGATCTCGAAAGTAATTCTGTAGTTGTGCAAGTCTATTAATCATGATGGATCTTAGAATTCATAGAAGACATCTAAAAATCCATCCCTAAATCAACCTTAGAACATGCTTTTCTAGAGAATCGATGAATTAGGGTTTTATTATAAAAAATCAGACACAAGAATTGAAGGAGATCCTTGTTGAAGTCCTACATACCTGGCTTGAAGAAAACCCCTCTAGAATCTTGGATCTTTATGCCCTTGAAGCAACCCTGGGTGATCCTTGAACTTGAGAGAAGAAGAAGAAGAAGAAGAAACCTCACGGATGATTTTTGAGAGGATGAGGGGCTTATGCTAGTGAAAACCCTTAAAAACATCTCATTTGGTACTCAAAATGGCATAGTATAGGAGTTAGAAGCATAGGTTTTATGAAAACACCCTTGAAAACCCGCAGGTAAAATCATGCTGCCAATCCCCCCGAGGGACTTCACGGGTTGTGGGACACAGGACGACTCATTAAATCCCACTTCCCTCAGACTGACGATGACTGACTTCACGAGTTGTGACTTCTTCCGTTACCACTGAAGCCAAAAATCCTATTCTTACATGCCACGATTGACACGATGAGTCGTTACCTGACACAATAACTTGTCCTACTCTCTCGTCGTCACCACTGCCTCAACTTGTATTTTTTTCTAGATTCCACTCGATGACTCTTCAGGACGACTCGTTACTTGACCCAACGAGTCATCACTTCCTTCGTGGTCCACCGAAGACTTTACCCCAACTTACTAAACTACTACTTGTAACAAGGGACTCCATGACTCGTACCTCACTTCATGACTTGTGATGTGAGTTGTTACCCCTGAGTTCTAAACAGGAACCTTTACTGACTGCTTGTGATGCCACGACTCATAGGGTTACTTAACGGGTCATACCACGACTCATTTTGAGGAATATTTTCCACTTCCCTGCTGATTTCTTATTTTAATTCTGGTGTATAATCTTAAAAATTTTCAGGGTGTTACATACATCCTCCCAGCCTAGTGGTCTCCACAAGCTCGTGGAAATGACCATAAGCTCGTGGAATAATCACTTTCATGAAAGTGCCAACTCAAAGGCTAGAAGTCTCCCTACACTCACCAAACACAAATGGGAAGAAATCAATGTATGAGAGCCTTACAACATTATGAAAATGGGTGGATATAGTGGAGGGCGTTATTACTTCTCTCTGAACCGAGGTGTGGGAGTGGAAAAGTCGGACACCTATGGAAGTTCCTAACATAAGCGCTCTCGACGCCGCAATGGCTTCTCCTTCCACTATTTGAGGCCCAATTGATGATTTGTTTAAGGTCTCTGGGGGATAAATGGCCCAGACTGGGAGAGGTTGGTTTTTGCTAGTGCCAATAAAGAGAGGGGGATGCTGCGGATGATGAGGATAAGGAAAGACCTGCTTAGGGAGTCTCTTACCCCTTTATTTTTGCATCCATACATTGGGGACAATGTATTCTCTTAGCGTGGGGATGAGTGTTTGTTGGGGGGGGTCACTGATGTTTATTTTAAAGATGAGCTGAAGTATCCCTTCGCCGATTTTTTATTTTTTTATTATCTGTGATGAATTGTGAGCCTTTTTGTAGGGCTCGGTTTTTACTCTTGTTGATGATTTCCTCGATGGGCTTGTGATGCTGAAAAGATACCTGAATGACTTGGCTGAAATTTTTTTTGGATGAATGTTAGTGGAGAATGATGAGAATGGGGTCCTTGTCTTTAATTGTTTACTCCTTTAAAACCAAAGTCCTTGTTTATTCGTCAGTGTAAATAGTAGAATAGTAATCAACCAAGGGTTTTCTTCATACCACGGTTCTTCGAGGATCATTTCTTTGTTTTTTATTGTCGAATCAGGTTGGCACTTCCCGATGAGAGCTTGAGTGGTGATCTTTCTTAAGGAAAATGCCATGTCACTTTTAGTCTTTTATGGAGCCGTTTTGAGATGCACCACCAAAATATTTTTGAAATGGAATTTTAAAATGGGGCATGAAAATGAGAAATAATGAGCAGAGGTTTGAAACAAGAACATATCACTCTTTGTCATACTTTGTAGATTCCTCATTTGGCTTATGAATTTTCATACCTGAGGTCTTAAAACAAGATTCTATGTGGATAATTAGTTTTGTGGTCTCTTTAGGTGTGATTCCTTGTGTGGTGGTTGACTTTTGGTAACTCATGCACAACTTCTTGTCTAGAACTTTGCCCCAAGTGTGACTCAAGTCGAAACCCTAGATGTAGTTGCACTTAGAACATGATCTAGGCCCTCTTTGTTAAGTCACTTCACCCAAAATGACCTCCTTCAATATTAATCTTTGATATCTAACACTGTTTGACCTCTTTGGAAACCACATTACAAGCCTAATGACCATTTTTAATCTTTTCTTGGCCCTTCCTTCCTAATTTCTAGTGATAAAATAAAAAAAAAAAAAGTGGGGCTTGAAGCCCAGGAAATGGGGAGCGATAAGGAAATGAATGTGAGATGAGGCAAAATCATAAGTTTGGGGGTTTTCAAGAAAAAGGGGGGAAATGAGAGCTTCAATGAGAGGTAGGACCAAAATTGAGATGAAATAAATGAATCAATAAGTGGAAAGACTCGAAATCTACTCAAAATAGAAAGAATAGTAAAGGTGTTATCTCTTGCATATATAAGGCAGTTAATGTGAAATTCATAGGTGTATAAGGGTGGCTTGTGGTACACAAATAATGAAGATAATGACCAAGGAGAAGTAAGATGGAGTTATCTCAATAAGATAATGGGAGGTCACAAGCATTTTTAAAGGGGTAGTATGGAGGCTTTATCACTAAAGCTAAAATTTATCCTGCAATTCTTACGCCCTAACCTACATTCAGACCCGCAAGTCCTAAGTGATTTTATGTGCGCTTTAAATTAGTGGCGAATTACACGAAGAGCAAGCCTATGGGTTGAGTTGGGTGCATGCAGATTTCTTTTGGGAGAGTGAGTGCAATCTTCTCTTTGTGCAATCACTTGTGTGAATGCATTGATTTCATGGTAAAAAATAGATTTTCTTCGATGAGTGGCATCATTCTTTTTAAGGATTGCATTAAAAGGTAAATTTTTGCATAGGCTACAGGAAATGAAAGCTCTACGGCAAGCTTTGCATGTGCAATGATCATGAATTGAGATTCTATGTGTACTTCATGGATGAGTTACGCTCATTTTTCAAAAGAAAGCTCTGTGAATCACGCTTTTGAATGGTGGTGGCTTCTGAAATGTTTCCATCTTTCTTGTTTGGGGAATATTTCTCTTTTACGGTGAGTCGGTGAGCATTTTTTGGGTTGTCTGGAAGTCAAAGTGGTCAGGCTAATGCACATTTGTGTGAAGTGGCATGTTGTTTACCTAATAATAACGGCATTACTTGAGGACAAGCAATTTTTCAAGTTTGGGGGTTTGATGAGTTGGTAATTTACTAACTCATTAGTCTCTTAAGCATGAGCTTTAGTCTAGTTTTCAAGTCATTTAGATGGATTTAATGCCCCTTTATTTTTGTGTGAAGATATTTGATTTGGAGAAAATAGCAAGAAAGGAAGCAACAAGAAGGGAATTAGGTGAAATCTAGCCACCGTGAGAAGACCATGAACATTGGCCAAACGCTGGCCAAAAGCTGATGAACACGCCGGGAATTATATCAACCGGCGAATGTGAATAAGTCAATCGGTGACTCACCGTTCCATTTGCCGAGTGACACCTGCTGAAAATTGTTGATCGAAGAGTAGCAACGGCGGCGCACCGGTGGAGACTAGAGAAACGCTTAAGGAATCGCCTAAGGCTACTCGGAGATCATTGTAGGCGAAATTTCACTAGATCCGGTAGTTAGCGGAGCCATCGCGAATCACCGGTACCCGTAAGTGCTGTAAACTGCTGATCAGGGGTAAAAATATCCAGCACGGAAAAAGATAGAGGTGGATACCCCTTTTTTGATATATTCTAGAGAAAAGCACTCTCGTAACCATTAGATCTAGCTTTTAGCTTTTTAAGACATTCTCTTGTAGAAGAAGAAAGTAAGAATTCTATTGGTGGAAATTGAAAAGAATTAGGTAAGTTTTTCTTCTTCTTCTTCTTCCTCCATAGCAAGGTACTACCATTGTTGAAGACTTTTTGTTGAATTTGATTTTTCTACTCCTATTATTGAATTCAATGAGTTTATTGATAAATGAGCTTTTGAATTTCTTGACTATGAGTAGCTAAATCATTAACTAGAGGTGTGTGGTGATGAATGCTTAATTAGAATTGGTATTGCTAGAGTCATCTCAATATTGTTTAATTAGTGTAAATCTGTTAAATTCTCTCCAATCTATAATTGAAGAGCAATTGTTGTTGATGTGGGTCTAATTTTTCTTACTTGATTTTTGCTTGTAAAAGAAGAATTGAGTATTGAGAGAAAATTTAATGGTGGACATGGATGAGAGATTGTGAAATTGGGCTGGAAATAGCCAAAATTACATTTTCACTCTAAATTAATAGCCAATAGCTAGAAATTAGTGCAACTATTAATCCAAATCTGATTGGGTTGATTTAATGGTGCCTAGGGGTTTGAAAGAACTCTAGCAAGAGGTATTTATGAGGTTTAAAAACATCAAATTCCCACTTAGCCGATGTTATTTACACAAATTGAACTTATGAGATGACCTAGCATGACCCTATTTAGTTAGCATACCATCTACACCACACCTTTACTCTTACACATTATTGTCAACAACCTTGGTCATTTTGCTATTTTAGTTAGTCAAATTAGAAGTTATATCCTTTTGTGAATCTCAATCTCCCCCAAAATGTTTATTTCCATGTTATTTTCAAGTGGTGCAAGCTAAATTCAATTTCTCAAACGACACTCGTGCATATCATTCACTAATCCATGTGGGATTCGACCCCGACATCCGTCGGGATATTTTTTTTGATACAATGACCGTTTATGCTCTTTATACGAAGATTATATTTTGGACGTTATCAGTACTAATCCGGGTAGAGGAGCTGCTCAGATGGGTAGGTGTGGCACTTAGTCTGGCAAAGGGGTGATGCAACCTAACCGGGGCAGGTCTCAAGTAGGTAACCAGACTCACTTTTATGTTTTTCGTAGTAAGCCTGAGGTAGACTTTAGAAGTTGTTATCACAAGTACTTGTGTCTGATAAAATGAGTATGGATTTATTTAATCCAGGTTCTAGTTTTTCCTATGTGTCTGCTTATTTTGCTTTGGGATTGGATCTTGCTTGTGATATACTTGATACTCCTATCCATGTGCCTAATCCTATTAGGGATTCTATGGTGGGGGTAGGGTTTGTCATGATTGAATTGTTGACTTTATGAGGTTTGATACTCTGGTAGATTTAGTGATCTTAGACATGGTAGATTTTGATTTGATTCTGGGGATGAGTTGGTTATCTCCTTACCATGTCATTTTGGATTGCCATGCTAAGACTGTCACTATATCAGGCCCAGTGTCATCCAGGTTGGAGTGGAAAGGGAATTGTGTACCTTCTCCTAAGAAAATCATTTCTTATGTTCGTGCACTTAAATTGATAGAGCAGGGGTGTTAAGTATATCCAGCTCATATTCGGGATACCAGTTCTGAGGGTCCTTCCACAGAGTTGGTCCCAGTAGTTTGTGAGTTCTTAAAAGTATTCCCTGCGGATTTTCCTAGCATGCCGTCGGACTGTGATAATTGATTTCTGCATAGATTTAGAGCCAGGGACACGACCCATTTCTATTTCACTGTATAGAATGGCACAATTTGAGTTGAGAGAACTCAAGGAGCAGTTGTAGGAACTACTTAGTAAGGGGTTTATCAGGCCGAGTATCTCTCTGTGGGGTACCCCCATATTGTTTGTGAAAAATAAAGTTGGTAGTATGCGGATGTGCATTGATTATCGTCAGTTGAAAATGGTAACTATTAAAAACAAGTATCCTTTCCCTCGAATAGATGAGTTGTTTGATTACTTATAAGGGGCAGCCGTATTCTCAAGGATATACCTGAGGTCGGGCTATTACCAGCTGAAGATTCAGGCTAAGGATATTCCCAAAATAACTTTCCTAACTGGGTATGGGCATTATGAGTTCCTGGTCATGTCCATCGAACTCACTAATGCCCCAACTGCGTTGATGTGTTTGATGAATGGTACCTTCAAACCCTATCTAGATTCATTTGTAATTGTTTTATCGATGATATCTTGGTGTACTCAAAGACCAAACAGGAGCATGAAAACCATTTGAGAATCGTGTTGGGGTTAATGAAGGAAAAGTAGTCCTATGCCAAATTCACCAAGTGTGAGTTTTGGTTAGAGTCGATGTCTTTTCTGGGACATGTAGTCTCTAAAGAGGGAATTAAAGTGGATCCATATAAGGTGGAGGTGGTCAGAAACTGGCCAGCCCTACTATCGTGATCGAGATTCAGAGTTTTGTAGGGCTGGCCAGCTACTATCGCCGGTTTGTGAAGGGAGTTGCTGCTATTTCCTCAGTATTGACAAGGTTGACTCAGAAGAATGTATCTTTCCAGTGATCTGAGGATTGTGAAGAGAGTTTTCAAAAGCTTAAGACCCTGCTGACCACGACACCTATCATGGCATTATCGGTGGAAGGTAAGGATTTTGTTGTTTATTGTGATGGCTCATGGTCTGGGTTGAGTGTTATGTTAATGCAGGAAGGGCAGGTCATTACTTATGCCTTGAGACAGTTGAAGGTGCACGAGAAGAATTATCCCACACATGACCTGGAACTAGAAGCAGTGGTGTTTGCCTTGAAAATCTGGAGGCACTACCTATATGGGGCTTGTTGCGAGGTATTCACAGACCATCGCAGCCTGCAATATGTGTTTTATTAGAAAGATCTCAATTTGAGGTAGAGGAGGTGGATGGAACTGCTCAAGGATTACAATATCACCATTTTGTATCACCCAGGGAAGGCTAATGTGGTGGGAGATGTGTTGAGTCGGAAAGCAGTAAGTATGGGCAGTCTAGCTTGCCTGGAAGCAACTCGTCGACCAATGGCCAAAGAAGTTCGGACACTGGTAAACATCTTGATGAGACTTACATTGATTGAAACAGGTGCGATATTAGCTAGCACGGAGGCCAAGTCATCACTGTTAGAGGAGATAAAAGCCAGACAGTTTGAGGATGAGAAACTGGGTAAGATTCGAGATAAGGTTCTATAGGGGGAGGCTAAGGAGCTGTGCTGGATGATGAATGGGTCCTGAGAATAAAGGGACGCATGTGTGTTCCTCGAGTTGGTGAGGTAATTAAAACCCTTATGAAAGAAGCTCACAACTCAAGGTACTTCATTTATCTTGAGGCTACCAAATGTACCATGACTTAAAGCGGCACTATTGGTGGAGCAGGATGAATAGGGACATTGTATATCATGTCGTCCAGTGTTTGAACTACCAAAAAATGAAGTATAAGCACCAGAAGCCTGGGGAAGTACTTCAAAGGATGCACATGTAAGAGTGGAAATCGGAGAGGATAGGAATGGACTTCATGGTTGGTCTTCCAAATACATTAGGGAAGTTTGACTCCATTAGGGTCATTGTTGACTATTGCGCCCCAGTGCACGCATAAGAGTACGCGGTCATACAAGTAATACGGTGGCTCTTAAGAGCTGGATGTCGAACCCACAAGGACTTGACTATTTCAGCGAATATTAAAGTTCAAGTGTTAATTTAACCATCAAAAGTGTTGATTGTAGAGATTTTGGAAATTTGTAATTAAATCTAGAAGTGATCACAAAATAGTTGGGAAACAATAACAAGAAGCATCTAGAGCTAAGGCCTGACATTCATGCAATGCTACAATTCACAATGGTTCAAGTATATGAAATTCAGTTGTTGTCTCACAAAGCTAAATGTAGTGTTCATGGTCTTTCGTGCCTCTAAACACAACAAACTATTTTCACACCTACATCGTTGAGCGGGGATGTGACATCCTAATTCTTGAGCAATTTAACACTATGGATGTGGTTTATGGGGTTTATGCCCTTGATTATGGACTTTCGTACCTCTAATCATTTAACCTGACTTTGCTACACAAATACTTCTACGAGAGGTGATGTGACAATTCTAAGTCGGTGTCTAGCTATCATCTTGTTTATTTAATCAAGCAACACAAATTAGGTATAGTTTCTATACTAACCGTGAATCTTATTGTAAAGACAAGAACTTTCTCCCTGCATTCTTGTGTTCTAACCTAGGGTTACTCTTTCGAGCTTTTGCCTAAGCTTAACAAGTTTGTTTTCACGGTGATCAAGTATAGGAACAACAATAATTAAGAATGAAAGTCAAAACAACACCCAAAACTTCAACCAAATATGAAAATCATGCAATTACATTCATATCATGTGGCCTCAACCCTAGAGGAAGGGTTTTAGCCACTCATGTTTATACAAACACTCAAAATCATGTTTAAAAGTGAAGTACTTACAAGAATGTTAAAAGAGAATGAAAAACCTTGAACCCTTAGTGCTTTCCCCGCTTCTCCCTTCGCTCCTCTCTTCTTTCCCAAAATATTTACGTGATAAATGAATTTAGAAGCTAAGGATTTAATTTATACTAAATGAAAATTTGCAAATTTTTGGCCGGCTGTGGACCAGCCCTGTGCCATGCTGCCTATCGCGCAGCAGCAGCTCCATGGCATGGAGGCATCGCGCAGGGCTACTGGAATTCAGCTTCTCGGCATGTCATGGCATTGTGCCATCGAGCATGACACGGACTTCATCGCGGCACAGGCAGGGTGTGACATGGATGTTGGCACGAAGGAGGGATTATCGTGGCACGGAGCCAACGCGCAGGCACACTGCTTGGCATGCATCTCGCGCATGCACCTGCCTGCGTGACATGGCGCCCAACGCGGTAATCCCTTGCCATGGCACATTGCAAGACACGATCATGGCATTTCCATGTTTTTTCATGTCTCTTTCTTTGCACTCAATCTCGAGCTTCCTTTATCTTGATGCATCATCATATTAAGCTCATCTTTTGCATTTTTTACCTACAACCAAGGGCTAATCACATTGGTTAGTTTATGCACGAAATTATACCAAATCACATGAGAATGTAATCAATTAAATTAACAAACATGACGAAGATTAAGTTATAAAATAGCACTTGGGCATGTAATATGCCCAAGATCACTACCCCACACTTAAAGCCTTGTTCGTCCTCGAACAACTCTATTACATCTCATGCACATGAAGAAATCAAACATAACAAATTGAAGTAAGATAATTCAAGCTAAGGCTAAAACGATTTTTTTAGATAGAAAGTTAAAAATATAGCATGCTATGTATAACCATTAAAATCACATATATCTAAGTTAAGACTTCCTACCCTCAAGAATCGACTCTTAAACTCAAAAAATTCATGAAAACACACTAATTAAGACATCCAACATGAATTTTATCCTTCATCAAACATGTGCCCTCACAACAAGAGAGTTACCCTTTTTTCCACTCACAAGTTTTCAAATTATAACATGTATGGGTATATGAATAAGAAATAAGCTCACTCTCACAAAGAGTTCACATGCAACATGTATTGACCCATAAGATTGCCTTTAGTTTATTGCTCCACTTTTAATTTAGGAATGTTTTAAAGTAAGGTCAAGTAGGACTTATTGGGTTGTAATGTAGGCTAAGGGACGAGTAGGTACTATTCTGGCTAGTAATAGTGACTATCTTCCCTAAGCGCTTTTAATACATTACACAATTATTGCGGAGATCTATACTCTTACTTCACCTTTATTCTTTTCAACTTCCATTTTCCTCTTTGTTTCTCCATTTCCTTAGGCACACTTAGGCTATTCGTAAGGAGTACTTAAGCAAATTTTTCGCTCTTTTCTTCTTTTACTCCCTACCTAAACTTATGCATTTTTAAACAAGTGCACCTCTAGTCTTTCCTTCAACTCCCACAACTACTATTTTCCTACTTCTTCCAACTTCTCACTCCTTAACTTCTTTTGCATTTCCATTTAAGCGCTTAGGAGTTTTGGATAAAATTCAAGGCTATTGAAAAGAAAGTATTAACTTCATTTTGTGGCTAGATAAGAATAGGCTAAAGGCTCAACGGGGCTAACTAGAATCATATATTAGGGTAGGTAAAGCGATGCATAAAACGTAGGCTCATTCAAAGAAATGCCTAAATCATCTCCTACAATTAACATCCCGTATTTCGTTTTGTATACACACCAGTCAAGTTCTAGACACTACACATTAGCATGGATTATTCGAAAACCTTGCACTCACAGCACATGCTTAATTCAAGACAAATTCAGTAGACTCTTAACTCAGCTAATCACAAGAATTCAAAATTAATCTTTCAAGCATATAAAGTCATATTCTAGAGACTAGGTATCTTAGACAGAGTTATACAATTGCTAGACAGGCTTCAAACTTTACAACACTTGCATCTTACAATCGTGTACAACACATAACAAGAATATCAAGCTATCAATCATCTAGGGGTTCAAAAATAAAAACCTACTGACTAATTTTCCCTCAAGACGATCGTCATCCATCCATCATCAGAAAAAGTCCCTAAATATGACTGACAAGTTATGTACAAAAAAAGGAAAATCTTATTCTCAGTTCAAATTTCCCCCTTCAGAAAAGAACCATAAAGAAAAACCAAAGGGTGGGTGAATTGTGCTCAACTTCAATTTTAACAACACATGCATTTCTAACCAAGCACCAACTCCACCCGAATTCACTAAGCATAAATTTTGTTTCGAAATTTCCCTCACCCCACTCTTGAATTATGCTATGTCCCCAAAGAATCAAATACAATTAATACAAGGGTGAGAAATACTCTCTGAGGCCTCTAGACCTAGCTAACAACAAATTTTTCTTCATTTTTGAACCTGTGGATCAACGACCCCACACTCATCTTTTGTCATGCTCCTTAGCTTCTACTTCTAGGGTACTCAGACTTCCCATCAATCTGTGCTTAACAAACAAAACAAATGCAAAAAGTGACAAATAACAAAATTTACACACAAACTGAAAAGAAAGTGTACCTGTGGTACTCTTGCGTTTCCTCCCAAGCAACGCCTGATTTTACATCGCGGCACGACGTGGACTATCCTTCTTAGGATATTTTCAAAAAAGTTTTCCCTTTTGAGAATGATCTTCTCCTCTTTTTATTTTTATAGGGAACAACCTCCAATCTGCCCCTCTTTTCTTCCATCTTATTCTTTAATTTTAGCCCCCATCAGCTTCGGGCTGAAGTGTTAACATATCATGCAACAACGAGCCCATAGAATCTACCAACCCACACTTAGCATCTGAAAGCACACTGATCTTACAAAGATCTTGGTAGTGTGTGGGTAGGTTGATCTCTTGGTAGACTATGAAGAGCTCTTCCTTATCATTTACCCTCCTTTTAAGGTTACCTGCTCTTACATATATGATGACTCCTCCAGTTGCCAAGAATGGTCTTCCTAAGATCACCATGTAGCTACACTCCTCAGTAAGTGTCATTGTCTGGACATCCACCAACCTCACTTTATTGGCTACCACATCTTTCAAGTACTTGGCATACTTTGGCATTCCTTACAAAACATCAAGTAAAGGCAAATGGATGTGAAGTTCTTTAAAAATATCAAAGAACTTAGTGAAGAATTCTTTCTCCTTGCTCTTCTTGAGTCTTTGTGGAATGGTGGTGGTGGTCTGTGTTTGTGCATTGTGTTTTGTAGCACTATGGTTATCTCCTTTGTTAGTGGATAGACCGTGTCTAACTACCTCCGGCTGCACCTCATTTTTCTTTTCTTTCGATAGTGCATCAGCCAACTGCTCGCCACTTCTTAGACTGATGGCATTGACCTATCGAGGGTTTTGTATCGGTATCATTGGGTAACCCTCCCTGAGGTCTGGTATGCTGCGCAACTTCTAGCTGACCCATCTACTTCTCTAGATTTTGGGTGGCCATCTACTGGTTTTTCAAATTTGAAGTCATCCTTGCCTGATTCTCTGCCAGTTGGGTTTTAGTAGCCATAATTTTTTTCAACATCTCCTCAATGTTGCTGCTGCTTGATTGGCCACTGGTTTGCCTATTGTGCTGCTGGTACTACTACTACTGAGGCTGCTAGTAGCTCTAACTCTGATTGCCACCCCAAGAGATATTTGGGTGACTGCCAATTCTTATTGTAGGTGTTACCATAAGTCTAATTGTTTATTTGAACATTTCCTACAAAGTTGACTGATTTAGGATTAGCCCAACAAGAGTCTGCATTGTGACCATTATTACCACAAATTTTGCACCAGCTAGGAGCCTGCAGAATTGAATTCACCTATCCCTGTGGTTGGTTCAAACTCAGTTTGTTGAACTGAGTCATCATTTGGTGCTGCAATGATGCTAGCTATGCTGCCAAAGCATTGACATTGTCCACTTCAATCAGGCATGCTGCTCTCTTTCCTGCCGCTCTTTATGATTCATTATGCCACTCTGGATTTCCTTGAGAAATTTGGTTCAGTAGAGTGTATAGCTCATCATATGTCTTCTCTAGTGTCTGCCCACCTTATGCAGAGTCTAATAAGATTTTCATGTGTGGGTGTAGACTCTCTACAAAGGTGTGAGCTAACACATCATTGGATTGTTGGTGATGGGGGAAATCTCTCAACAATGACTTGAACCTTTCCCAAGCCAAATACAAATTCTCCTCCGGCCGCTGCTTGAAATGTAATATTTCACTTCTGAGCTTGGCAGTCTTGCTTGAGGGGAAGAATCTGATGAGGAACTTCCTTGCTAGGTTGTCCCAAGAAGTAATGGAATTCGGTAGATCAAACTTCAACCACCTCTTTGCCTCTCCCAACAGTGAAAATGGGAAGAGGGTGAGTCGGACATAGTCAGTCGACACCCCGCTGGGGACAAAAGTGTCACTAATCTCCAAAAAGTTCTGTAAGTGCTACTGTGGGTCCTCATGTGTCATTTCAATGAACTAGCCACTAGAATGTAACAACTGCACCATGTTCTATTTCAGCTCAAAGTTCCCTCCTGGCTCTGGTTTGCAGACACTGGAGGTCACATTTGTCGCTAGTGGGATTGCCACTTCGCGAACTGGTCAGGCTACCATTGGTTCAGGCAACAACTCTTCTTTCCCCGCTGGTGGATGCTGTTGTAACTGTTCTTGTAACCTCTTCAACTTTCGATCTAGAACTTCTCTCCGGAGTAAATGCAATCAGCGTTCAGGCTCCAACAAAGGTTCCACCAACTCCCTGTTCCTTGCCAGTTCTGTAAGGAAAACCTGTTACCTAGAATAGAACAAACTAAGACCAAGTTTTTCAACACTTAAGAAAATAAAAATCACAGAAAAACTAAAAATTCGCTAAGCGCTGCCAGTCCCTAGCAATGGCGCCAAAAACTTGTTGCATCCCAGCGCATGCAGTCGTACACTTAATATAGTGGCTCTTTTAAGAGCTGAATATTGAACCTATGGGGACTGGACTATTTCAGCGAATATTAATGTTCAAGAGTGTTGATTGTAGAGATTTTGGAAAATTGAAATTAAATCTAGAAGTGATCACAGAATAGTTGGGAAAAATAACAAGAAGCATCTAGAGTTAAGGACTGACAATCATGCAATGCTACAATTCACAATAGTTCAAGTATATGAAATTCAGTTGTTGTCTCGTAAAGCTAAATGCAGTGTTCATGGTTTGTCAAGCCTTTAAACACAACAAACTAGTCTCACACCTAAATTGTTGAGCGGGGATGTGACGTCCTAATTCGTGAGCAATTTAACACTATGGATGTGGTTAATGGGGTTTATGCCCTTGATTATGAACTTTCCTGCTTCTAATCATTTAACCTGACTTAGCTTCACAACTACTTCTACGAGCGATGATGTGACAATTCTAAGTGGGTGTTTAGCTATCATCCCATTTAATTAACCAAGCAAGACAAATTAGGTATAGTTTCTATCCTAACCCCGAATCTTATCGCAAATACAAGATCTTGCTCCCTGCATTCTTTTGTTCTAACCTAGGTTACTCTTTTGAGATTTTGGCTAAGCTTAACAAGTTTTTTTTCATGGTGATTAAGCATAAGAACAACAATAATTAAGAATGACAAAAGAACACCCAAAACTTGAACCAAAGATGAAAATCATGCAATTACATTCATATCAGGTGGCCTCAACTGTTATACCTTGAGAATTAAAAGATCGGACTCGGGGAAAAACTGGAAAATGGTGCTTCAGTTGTAGGATGAGTGATTGGACGACTCATAAGGAGACCCCACGAATCTTCAGGTGGCTCGAGGGAAGGTCTGGAGGAAATGAAGGTCGAAGGTCCCCATGGGCGTGGGAACGACTCGTGGTCAGCCACCACGAGTCGTCAGGTTAACCATGGGGTGAAGTTGAGAAATAAATGGAAGGATTGACCAGTGTACCTAACGGAAGGGACCCCACGAGTCATGGTTAGTCCCCTTGATTCGTGGGGTGGGTCGTGCAGGGTGAACTTTATTTGAGAATGAGATAGTGTACATGACGGGAGGTGACCACAAGTCGTGGTCTCGAGGAATGAATCGTTACGTCACCCGTTACGAGCCCTAAAGGATTTGTTAACTAGTGTACTTGACGAGTCGTGAGCCTGAATGACGAGTCGTCAGGTGCCTCGTTGGGACCCCCTAGCAGTTATTTTCAGCAATTTTAGTAAGGGCTTTTTTATAATTTCCAAATTCTAGGGGCCTATACTATGTCGTTTAAGGCTCGTTTTAGTGTGTTTTTAGCAGAGGAAAACCTATTCTAAGTCATTATTTCCCATGCATGCAAGTTTGAAGGTTTGAAGAGGTGATTCAAGGCAAGATCTCAAGGTTTCATTAGAATCTCACCTTGGACAATCAGAAGGTGTTAGAATTCACCATTCTCAGGTATGTAAGGCTATGAGTGGGTTCCTCCTTCCACACCCATTCCCAATTTCTATCAAATCATTATAAATTTCCTATGATCAAGTATAGGGTTTTCACTCAATTGCATGATTCTTCAATCTTTATACATGGATATGATTAGATTATGTTTATATTGGTGAATTGTGAAGCTTGGGAAGATTTTAAATTGTTTTCAATCCAAATTGTGATTTCTAAATTATGAAATTGAATGCCCATGGATTAGAAGTTCATGAAAGAAGAGAATGATGATGATGAGATTTAATGATGAAAAGCATGTTTCTAAAGCTACCCATGATTAAGATATTGTTTTCAAAATGAATTGAGTAGATCTAAGTTTGATAAAGCTTTGGGCAATGCCACATGTAGATTTAAAATGATGATTTTCCCGAATAAGATTACCATATTGTTTGGAGAGAAGTCTCCCAAATTTCATAAATTTTAGCTTGTGGTATGTTTCGAAATAAAGTTTCTCATATGCATTAATTCATAATTGAGATGTATTTCGTTATTGAGCTTTGTCAAAGGACAATGTTGAGCTTCATTTTCATATGATGGTGGGTCTATGCATGATTTCGTTATTGAGCTTTATCAAAGGACAATGTTGAGTTTCATTTTCATATGATGTCGAGTCTATACATGATTTCATTAATGAGATTTGTCAATAGATAATGTTGAGTTTCGTTTCATATGATGTTGAGTTATGCATGATTTCATATTGAGCTTTTTCATTAGACGATGTTGAGCTTTGGCAATAGATGATGTTGAGCTGCGTTATATATGATGTAGAGCATTGCATGTTTTGGGAGAAGAGTCTAGCACCGAGTGGTTGAGGGTTGATCATCCTATGCCCCATAACTACGCTCCAATGTAGGTTGATACTATTATGTTATGGGACCTCCCTTGTGAGCTATCCCTGGCCCAATTGGCCCTTTGAGCTTGATATCATATCATGGTAGCGTCCTTAGCCCTGGAAAGGTTTTGGATGACTCTGCCCACTTGAGTGTGATAGTCGGGACTACATAAGCTCTATCGTGGTATGTCGGTTAAGTGACGGGTCTCCCACTGACTATACTATTCAGATTTTCATATTCATTACTCATGGTGACTACTTTACTCATGCATGTTCTTAAAGTAAGGTTTGACTCATTGTTCCACTTTCAAAATAATTGTTATGTTTCATCTTTTACTCATTTGAGTTAGTCATGATGTTATAAAGCTATGCATGGCCATGTTATGATGATATTATGATTTCAGAAAGAATGCATGTAGCCTTTCCTCATATATGTGAAAGCTTATGATACGTATGAAATATTTTAAATGATTTACTTTACTTAAGAGGTTTTACTTACCTTGCATACTCAGTATATTCCATGTAGTGACCGCATACTTTTTATGCTATATCATTTCATGATACAGGACCCAGCTCCCAAGCTCAACCCCATGCATAGGCGGTTGTTAGAGTTAGCTTCTACGTGATTGGTGAGTCCTCATCCTTCGTGGACTAGACATTCAGTTCCTTATGTATTTCTTTCATTCAGTATTGTTGAGTTAGTTGGGGTTTTGTCCTATCAACTCGTCCATACTAGAGGCTTTTTAGACTTACGTATCTGTAGCTTCGGATGTTATTCTGATGTGGTGTTGTTTTAGACTTCCACTGAGATTATATTCATGTTTCCTTCAGTTTATTGAATGATATAGTTGTGTGCTTATGCCATGGGTTGACTTGGGATCTCTCGGGGTCCCTTGTCCCGTGTCTATAATCCGGGCCTCCGTTTAGGTTGTGACAAACATGGTATCAGAGAAAGAGATTTGAAGTATCCTAGGGAGTCTGAAAGTTGCGTTAAGTAGAGTCTTTTTCATAGGTTTGAAGCGTGCCACACTTATGACGAAGAGGCTACTGGACGTTTAGGAAATGTTCCCTTCTTTCATGATCTATGTCGTGCAATGAAAAGTCTTTCTATCCTTGTAATTTGTACTATTCCTGAATTCAGAATCATGGCACCACGAAGAATGAATGGAAGGAGGAATTGAGGTGGTGAGGTCCACGATGATGGAAATGGTTATGGGAATAGGCCGGCCCCACCAGTTCAGGAGCCTCAGGCATCGAAGCCAGCCGCTCATACTGAGTTTCAAGCCGCTACCTAGATGCTCGTGCAACCCTTGACCGCTCAGGTCAATCAATAGGCCATTGCGCATGTTCCTCAAAATGGCAATGCAGCTGCAGCTAGAGTCTGAGACTTCTTGAGAATGAACCCACCGGAGTTTCTGGGGTTCAAGGTAGAGGAGGACCTGCATGACTTCATTGATGAGATTGTCAAGATCACCCAGGTTATGGGGGTGATTAGTGTTGAGTGCACAGAGTTGTCCTCCTACCAGTTGAAGGGGGTTGTGTATATTTGGTTCCGGCAATGGAAGGATAACAGGGTCGCAGTAGCAGGTCCGATCACGTGGGAGGAGTTTCAGATTGCATTCCTAGATCGATTCTTCCCTCGGGAGAAGAGGGAGCTCAAGGCAGCTGAGTTTGTAAACTTGAAGCAGGGGAGGATGACAGTGCTAGAGTATTCCCTTGAGTTCACTTGCCTATCGAAATATGCCCCGGAGTTAGTGATTGACCAGAGGGCGCGGGTGAGCAGATTTGTGCATGGTATAGCAGGGTATTTAGACAAGGAATGCCGGATTGCTATGATTCACCAGGATATGCATTTCCCTCACATGGTGTTGTACGCCCAGTAGATGTAGGCGGCACATTCGAGAGAGAGGGAGGCCAAGAGGGCCAGGACTGGGGATCATAGATTCTCTCAGCAGAGGTCCGGTGGTGGGCACCGACAGGAGACTCACTAGAGGTCATCAGCTCCGACATCCTTGGCATTGAATGTGCCATCTAGGCCCAGACATGATCAGAGAGGGCGAGCATCAAGCTCGAGGGGTCAGAGCATCAGACCCGCAGATTCCAACATTCCAGCTTGTCGCAAATGTGGTCGAGGCCACAAAGGCCAGTGTTTGGCAGGTTCAGGAGCTTGTTATGGTTGTGGGTAGCCCGGACATATTCTTAGAGATTGTCCAGCTGCAAGACAGGATCAGGTTGGGGCCTGAGGCCCAGTTTCTAGTTCAGCAGCTCCTCCCCCACGCTCAGCACATCAGGGGGAATCTACTAGCACAGCTGGCGGTCAACGCCAGAATAGATTTTATGCCTTAGCCACTGCAGGAGCAGGAAGCCTCACCAGATGTAGTCACCGGTATGTTGAGAGTTTTTCATGTTGATGTATATGCATTGCTAGATTCGGGGGCTACCCTATCTTTTGTGACACCATATGTAGCCAGTAGCTTCAGAGTTGGCCCTGGTGTCTTATCAGAGCCCTTCTCAGTTTCTACTCTAGTAGGTGACTCAGTTATAACTAGAAGGTTGTATAGAGGTTGCCCAGTCACAGTCCTTCATAAGGTCACCTCAGCAGACTTGATAGAGTTAACCATGACCGATTTCGATGTTATTCTCGGCATGGATTGGCTATTTTTCATGTTATGTTTTAGTTAATTTTAGAACCTAGTTAGTAGAGCTTAGATTTTCGGTGAGCTGGTGTTAGAATGGAAGGGTAGTTCAGTTGTTCTTGTAGGTCAATTCATTTCCTACCTTAAAGCCAAGAAGATGATTTCTAAGGGTTGCATGTACCATCTAGTTAGGGTTAAGGACGTGGAGTCTGAGACCCCGACTATTCAGTCCATACTAGTAGTACATGAGTATCAAGAGGTCTTCCTGATGATATTCCAGGTGTCCCTCTCGAGCGGGAGATTGATTTCGGTATAGATAATCTTCCCGACACGCAGTCTATATCTATTTCGCCTTATAGAATGGCCCCAGCCGAGCTAAAAGAGTTGAAGGATTAGTTGAAGGACTTGTTAGATAATGGCTTTATCAGGCCGAGTAAGACTCCATGGGGTGCACCGGTGTTATTTGTTCGAAGGAAGGATAGTTCGCTTCAGATGTGCATTGACTATTGGCAGTTGAATGAGGTTACCGTCAAGAACAGGTACCCCTTACCCAGGATTGATGATTTGTTCGATCAGCTTCAGGGTGCCAAGTGTTTCTCCGGGTATCACCAGCTCAGGGTTTGGGAGAGTGATATCCCGAAGACCGCTTCCAGAACTCGATATGGTCACTACGAATTTGTTGTTATATATTTTCGACTAACCAATGCCCCTGCAGATTTTATGGATATAATGAACCGGGTGTTCAAGGAATATTCGGACATGTTCATGATTGTTTTTATTGATGATATCCTCAAATACTCTCAGAGCAAGGAGGAGCATGCCGCTGACTTGAGAGTAGTGTTTCAGACCCTCAAGGATCGGAGGGTCAGTTGTATGAAAAGTTCAGCAGATGTGAATTTTGGTTGGACTCGGTGGCATTTCTAGGCCATGTGGTATCAAGTAAGGGCATAAAGGTAGATTCTCAGAAGATCGCGGTGGTAAACAATTGGCCCAGACTGGTGAACCCATCAGATATCAGTAGCTTTTTAGGCTTAGCGGGTTACTACCGGAGATTTGCAGAGGGTTTCTCATCTATTGCATCACCTTTGACCAAGTTGACTCAGAAGAAGATGAAGTTTCAATGGTCGAAAGCTTGTTAAAAAAGCTTCCAAGAGTTGAAGACTCAACTCATTTCAACACCAGTGTTGACCCTATTTTAGGGTACCGATGGTTTTGTGGTGTATTGTGATTCTTTGAGAATCAGATTCGGGTGTGTGTTGATGCAGCATGGGAAAGTGATAGCTTATGCCTCGAGACAGTTGAAGGTTCATGAAAAGAACTACCCGACCCATGATCTTGAGTTGGCCATGGTGGTGTTTGCTTTGAAGATATGGCGGCATTATTTGTATGGGGTCCACATGGATGTATCACAGATAACAAGAGCTTGCAATATGTGTTCACGTAGAAGGATCTCAATCTTCGGCAAAGGAGGTGGTTGGAACTACTAAAGGACTATGATATGAGTGTCCTTTACCACCCGGGCAAGGCTAATGTAGTAGCAGACGCACTTAGTAGACTCTCTATGGAGAGTGTGTCCCACGTGGATGAGGTAAGGAAGGAGTTGGTAAAAGATGTTCATCGACTTGCCAGGTTGGGAGTTAGGTTGGTTGATTCGACCGATGGCAGCGTCGCTGTGCAAAATGGATCAGAATCGTCCTTGGTGGTGGATGTGAAAGCTAGGCAAGATGAGGATCCGGTTGGTAAAGCTGAAGGAAGCCATTTGGAGTCAAAAGGTGGAGGTTTTCTCCCAAAGGGGGGATGGGGTGCTGCGAAACCATGGTCGTCTATGTGTTCCAGATGTTGATAATTTGAGGGACCAGATATTGCATGAGGCAATGGGTCCAGGTATTCCATCCATTGGGGTGCCACCAAGATGTATCATGACTTGCGGGAGATATATTGGTGGAATGACATGAAGAAGGATATTGCACAATTTGTAGCCAAGTGCCCGAACTGTCAACAAGTGAAGGTAGACCACCAAAGGCCGAGAGGCGTACTTCGGGATATCAACATTCCCACTTGGAAGTGGGAAGAGATTAATATGGATTTGATTACAGGCCTACCTCGTACTCGCCGACACTATGACTCTATTTGGGTGGTGGTCGACAGGTTGACCAAGGTTGTACACTTTTTACCGGTCAAAACCATAGATTCACGGATGACTACGCAAAATTGTATATTCGGGAGCTGGTTCGACTTCATGGAGTGCCCTTGTCTATTATTTCAGACCGAGGTACTGAATTTACCTCTCAATTTTGGTGGTCTTTCCAAAAAGAGCTTGGGACTCAGGCTAAGCTCAACATAACATTTCATCCGCAGACGGATGCTCAGGTAGAGTGAACAATCTAGACACTCGAGGATATGTTGAGAGCTTGTGTGATGGACTTTAAAGGTAGTTGGGATGATCACTTGCCCTTGATCGAGTTTTCTTACAATAACAGCTATCACTCTAGTATCCAAATGGCACCGTTCGAGGCTCTTTATGGGCGGAGGTGTAGATCGCCTATCGTATGATTTGAAGTTGGGGAAGCAGCTATGATAGGGCCAGATTCGATTCACGAGGCTGTGGTGAAGGTTTAGTTTATAAGGGATAGGCTGAAAACTGCTCAGAGTCGTCAAAAGTCATATGCAGATGTGAGAAGAAGAGATTTGGAGTTTGAGGTAGATGATTGGATATTTCTAAAGGTATCTCCCATGAAAGGAGTCATGCAGTTTGGAAAGAAAGGAAAACTCAGTCCCCCTATATTAGTCCATATCGGGTTATGAGAAAAGTTAGTAAGGTAGCGTATGAGTTGGACTTGTCCTTAGAGTTATCTTCAGTACATCCCGTGTTTCATGTGTCGCTCTTGAAAAAGTTCTTGGGTGATCCATCTTTAGTAGTCCCGGTGGAAAGCGTTGGTGTGGGAGATAGCCTCAATTATAAGGAAATTCTAGTTTCAATCTTGGATCGCCAGGTTCGGAGGCTAAGGAACAAAGATGTAGCATCGATGAAGGTGTTATGGAGGAACCAGCATGTTGAGGGAGCTATGTGGGAAGCAGAAGTGGCTATGATGGCTAAATACCCTTACCTGTTCCCTACCGGCTTAGTTCCAGTTTGAGGTATCCGTTTTTTCGCTAATTCTCTAACCAGTTTCCCTGTTCAGTTCATGTGCACAAGTTTGAATTATGTTATTATAGATGTATGTGATGTCTGAATGCAGTTCAGCTGTGTAGTTCTTTTCGGAGGTAGTAATTTCGTCAGTTTTCGATATAAATAATCAGTATTTGCATATGAAAATTGCATGTTTCAGTTTTCTGCTTATTTCTAACATTCGAGGAAGAATGTTCCCAACGTGGAGATATTGATATACCTCAAGAATACAAAGATCTGACCCGGGGGTTGAAACGGGGAAAAACTGGTTGTTCAGTTGCAGGATGAGTCAGTGGACGACTTGTGAGGAGACCCCACGAGTCGTCAGGTGGCTCTTTGGAAGGCCTGGAGGAAATGAAGGTTGAAGGTCCCCACGGGCATGGGAACGACTCGTGGTCAGCCATCACAAGTCATCAGGTTAACTGTGGGGTGAAGTTGAGAAATAAATGGAAGGATCGACCAGTGTATCTAACGGAAGGGACCCCACGAGTCGTGGACAGTCTCTACGATTCATGGGGTGGGTCGTGAGCAAGCAGGGTGAACTTTATTTGAGAATGAGATAGTGTACATGACGGGAGGTGACCACGAGTCGTGGTCTCGAGGAACGAATCATTACGCCACCCGTTACGAGCCTAAAAGGACCTGTTAACCAGTGTACTTGACGAACGACTTGACGAGTTGTGGCCCTTAATGACGAGTCGTCAGGTCCCTTGTCGGGACCCCCTAGCAGTTATTTTCAGCAATTTTAGTAAGGGCTTTTCCGTAATTTCTAAATCCTAGGGGCTTATACTACGTCGCTTAAGGCTCGTTTTAGTGGGTTTTTAGCAGGGGAAAACCTATTCTAAGTCATTCTTCCCATGCATGCAAGTTTGAAGGATTGAAGAGGTGATTCAAGGCAAGATCTCAAGGTTTCCATTGGAATCTCATCTTGGGAAATTAAAAAGTGTTAGAATTCACCATTCCCACGTATGTAAGGCTATAAGTGGGTGTCTCCTTCCACACCCATGCCCAATTTATATCAAATCATAATAAATTGCCTATGATCAAGTATGGGGTTTTCACCCAATTGCATGATTCTTCAATATCTATACATGGGTATGATTAGATTATGTTTATATTGCTGAATTGTGTAACTTGGGCAGATTTTAAATTATTTTCAATCCAAATTGTGATTTTTAAATTATGAATTGAATGCCCATGGATGAGAAGTTCATGAAAAAAGAGAATGATGTTGAATGTATGATGATGATGAGATTTGATGATGAAAAACATGTTTCTAAAGCTTCCCATAATTAAGATGTTGTTTTCAAAATGAATTGAGTAGATCTAAGTTTGATAAATCTTTGGTCAAGCCCACAGGTAGATTTAAAATGATGATTTTCCCGAAATAAGCTTACAACATTGTTTGGAACGAAATCGCCCAAATTTCATAAATTCTAGCTTGTGGTATGTTTCAAAATAAAGCTTCTCATATGTATAAATTCATAATTGAGATGTATGTCATTATTGAGCTTTGTCAAAGGACAACGTTGAGCCTCATTTTCATGTGATGGCGGGTCTATGCATGATCTCATTATTGAGATTTGTCAAAGAACAATCTTGAGCTTCATTTTCATATGATGTCGAGTCTATGCATGATTTCATTAATGAGCTTTGTCAATAGACAATGTTGAGTTATGCATGATTTCATATTGAGCTTCGTTATTAGACAATGTTGAGCTTCGTCAATAGATGATGTTGAACTTCATTATATACGATGTAGAGCATTGCATGTTTTGGGAGAAGAGTCTAGGACAGAGTGGGTTAAGGGTCGATCATCCTATTCCCCAGAACTACGCGCAAACGTAGGTTGATACTATTATGTTATGGGACCTCCCTTGTGAGCTATCCTCGGCCCGATTGGCCCTTTGAGCTTGATATCGATATCATGGTAGCGTCCTTAGCCATGGCAAGGTTTTGGACTGCTCTGCCCACTTGAGTGTGATAGTCGGGACCACGTAAGCTCTATCGTGGCATGTCGCTAAAGTGATGAGTCTCTCACTGTCTATACTATTCAGATTTGCATATTCATTACTCATGGTGGCTACTTTACTCATGCATGTTCTAAAAGTAAGGTTTGACTCATTGTTCAGCTTTCAAAATAAATGTTATGTTTCATCTTTGAGTCATTTGAGTAAGTCATGATACTATAAAGCTATGCATGGTCATGTTATGATGAGATTATGATTTCAGAAAGAATGCATGTAGCCTTTCCTCATATATTTGAAATCTTATGATACGTATGAAATATTTTAAATAATTTACTTTACTTAAGCGGTTTTACTTATCTTGCATACTCGGCACATTCCACATACTGACCGCATACTTTCTATATTGTATCGTTTCATGATACAGGACCCAGCTCCCAGGCTCAACCCCATGCGTAGGCGGTTATCAGAGTTAGCTTCTACATGATTGGTGAGTCCTCATCCTTCGAGGGTTAGACATTCAGTTCCTTATTTATTTCTTTCGTTCAGTATTGCTGAGTTAGTTAGTTGGGGTCTTGTCCCATCAACTCATCTAGACTAGAGACTTTCCAGACATATGTATGTGTAGATTCAGATGTTATTGTGATGTGATGTTGTTTTAGACTTCCGCTGAGATTATATTCATGTTTCCTTCAGTTTATTGAATGAGATAGTTGTATGTTTATGCCATAGGTCGACTTGGGGTCTCTCGAGGTCCCTTGTCCCGTGTCTACGATCCGGGCCTCCGTTTGGGTCGTGATATCAACCCTAGAGGAAGGGTTTTAGCCACTCATGATCATACAAACACTCGAAATCATGTTTAAAAGTGAAGTACTTAAAAGGATGTTAAAAGAGAATGAAAAACCTTGAACCCTAGGTGTAGTTCCTCGCCTCTCCCTTCGCTCCTCTCTACTTTCCCAAAATATTTACGTGATAAATGAATGTAGAAGCTAAGGATTTAATTTATACTAAATGAAAATTTGCAAATTTATGGCCGGCCTTGGACCAGCCCCGTGCCACGCTGCCTATTGCGCAATAGCAGCTCCATGGCACGGAGGCAACGCGCAGGGCTACTGGAATTCAGCTTCTCGGCATGTCATGGAATTGTGCCATCAGGCGTGACACGGCCTTCATCGCGGCACAAGTAGGGAGTGACACAGACGCTAGCGCGCAGGAGGGCTTGTCGTGGCACGGAGCCAACGTGCAGGCACTCTGCCTGGCATGCATCTTGCGCACGCACCTGCCTGCGTGACACGGTGCCCAGCGCGACAGTCTCTTGCTGTGGCACGTCGCAAGGCACGATCATGGCATTTCCATGTTTTCTTCATGTCTCTTTCTTTGAACTCAATCCCGAGCTTCTTTTATCTTCATGCATCATCATATTAAGCTCATCCTTGGAATTTTTCACCTATAACCAAGGGCTAATCACATTAGTTAGTTTATGCACGAAATTACACCAAATCACATTAGAATATAATCAAATAAATTAACAAACATGGCTAAGATAAAGTTATAAAACAGCACTTAGGCATGTCAATATGTCCAAGATCATTGACAGACTGACCAAGTCTGCCCACTTCTTGACTGTCCAAATGACTTACAATGCCGAGAGACTGGCCAAGATGTATGTGAAAGAAGTGATTCGATTACATGGGGTGCCAGTGTTGATTGTGTCTGACAGGGGTACTCAATTCACCTCTCATTTCTGGAGGACCTTACAGGTGGAGTTAGGCACAAGGGTTGATTTGAGCACAGCCTTCCATATTTAGATAGACAGATAGTTAGAAAGGACCATCTATGTATTTGAGGACGTGCTCCGAGCATGTGTTTATAGATTTTGGCTGCCATTGGGATAAATTCTTACCCTTGGCAGAGTTTGTTTACAATAACAGTTATCATTTGAGTATTGGCATGGCTCCATTTGAAGCTCTGTATGGGAGGAAATGCATGTCTCCAATTGGGTGGTTTGATGCATTTGAGGTGAGACCTTGGGGAACCGATTTGCTTAAAGAATCCTTGGAAAAGGTTTAGGTAATCCAAGAACGTCCGATAGCTGCTCAAAGAAGACAGAAACAATATGCAGAAAGAAAAGTGAGAGATATAGAATTCATGGAGGGAGAATAAGTCTTGCTCAAGGTATCCCCCATGAAGGGGGTAATGAGGTTCGGTAAGTGGAGCAAGCTTAGCCTTAGATTCATTGGGCCATTTGAGATCCTCCGATGGGTGGGAGAAATAGCTTGTGAGCTGTCCTGTATGTATGTGGAACGATAATATGTTAAATGGGTCACTGGATATCACTTGTTATGATGATTTCCCTGTTAAAAATAAATTATTGAAATAAGTTTGTTATGATGTTACCTTTGTAGTGATGTGGAATTGTTGCAAACTGTTAAGTGTGTTCTTTTGTATTTCCATTGAAGTGAATGATGAATGGTGTAACTTTTCAAGTGAGGGAGGTAGATTATGATCTCCTTAATGTCATAATAACAAACTCTGAGAATGATTATGAATAATCAGAATATCCTAAGATGAGACGCTCATGCCCGAGGGGAACATCTAGGCGAGCAATATTGATTGAGTGGTTCGTGTTCGAAGGGAGCTTCGATGAGCATATGAGTGGGAATGGGTACCACGCCGGTACATTACATAGATTTCTAGAGTCCCCTATAAGTCATGACTAGAAGGGCAGAAATAAGACCCTCTAGCCTGTGTGTAGATCGATGTTTAGTGATGCAGTGTCATAGTGATGTGACGGAGGCGTGTACCCGACATATTACCTTTTGTTCTGTTTAAGATGTAGTTGTAAGAATGCTAAAAACTCAGAATGAGTAAGTTCTATATGGCTGAACTGAGCTTGTGATCATGTGGTTGTTACATGAACGTAGAGAAATGGAAAAGACATGATGTTTGATATAGTTAAATGAATACTGGTAATTGAGTTGTGCTACCTTCATTATGATTTTCTCTATATCGCATGTGGTTATGTAATATTTTGTGTGAATTGTGAAGTGTTGGTGAAATAATGAAGGTGCAGCTAAGTCGAGCTACTGCCCAGGGCAGTACCGTTACAGTGGGAACTTATTCCGCTACGGCAAGACCGTGGCAGCTGTCAAGTAACTGCTGCAGCAAGGAGCCTAATCCAGTGAGCAGGCCGATTGTCACCTTTGCAGATCTAAATTTCCTGAAATGTGTATTGTATATATGAATGATGTTCTGAATTGGTTTGATATTGGTTTTTCCATGCTTATGTGTTATTATATAAGGTTGGCCGATGATGTCTACCAGTACTTTATTTTGTACTTATGCTACTACTATACTTCTTTTCTGAGTGCAGAATCTAATCTCGGAAGTTCATCATGACCTAACCTTTAGAGTAGAGGCAGAATATTGAAAGTGAGCAGCACAGGATGTGTGGTTCTACCCCTTCTTCGAAGATTTCTCTTGTCTGGACATTTGCAGTTTTATTTCTTTTTCAATTATAGTCAATCTTAGACTTGTGTTAGATGTCTGATGTGCAATGACAATCGGTTTCTGGGAATGTTTGTTGGAGTTGGATGTTTTCTTGCTGTTGATTTGTTTAAGTAAATTCAATTTTATTCTTCAATTAATTCAAGGAGGTTAGTTTCTTTCTAAATGTTTGGTGTCGGGGAAATTATTTGAAAATGTTGTTTCGTCCACCAGAGGGTTTGCATAGGTGCCAATCATAGTCATTTAGGGTCGTGACAATTACCTACAATATTAATTTATCATGGTTGAGTATTTTTAAGTTTGCTTTCGATATTTTATGATATAATAATTGGTAACAATAGTTTCTTCGACTTATATATAATCATATAACAAAGGGTTATGACTTTGGCTTTTCATGAGACATCTTAATTATATGATACAAGCACCTTATACATGTGAAAATATTTAAAATATAGATTTAAAATATAGTGCAAGAAATTAACTTTGTAAATCAATAGCACAAAAAGGACATCCAATCAAGATAGAGTAGTCAAAGTATCAATATTCAAATAAATAGTTTTGTACTAATACTAGATTATATATTTGTTACTTTTATAATTATATATATAAATTATATATGTAACTATCTCTAGTATGGTATTCGGTATTTCAATAAGTTTTTTATAAATATCGAATAACTTATCAAATACCAAAAGATTTTAAAATGAATACGAAATACATAATACCGAAACTGCAGTATAAATTTTTTTGCTTCAGTATAATAATTTATTATTTACTAAATCATGATCACCCCTAGTTTTAGAGCGTTTTAAGGGTAATTAAGCTGAATTAGACTGAGTTTAAAGGGTCCAAATTTATGGGGTCTTGTAGAAACATTGTATTCAGCTCTACTGGTATACTCAACTCCTTTTGCACAGACTTAATATGAATGGGAAGTCTATACCTAGTCCGAAATAATGGAAACATATACCACATGGAGCCAAACTATCTCACAAATGTAAATTCGAGTCTAGTTCTCTAAATTATAGGAGGTATAGATTGGTAAAAATGTGCAGACTTGGTCAACCTATCAACTCCTCAAAGTATGTGACAAATCTACCACGAAATCTATAATAATTTTCATCCAGTTTCACCCGGGTATAGGCATACATGACCAAAACTAGTTAGTTTTTTATGTTCATAATTCACTTGGTTATAGTTCAAATACCACGATATATGCCCAACTATGCCCCTCTTCATCTTACATCACCATCAATGTTGTTTTAAGTCTGAATACATCTTAGTAGCCCTCAAGCGAATAGAATACCTCAAATTGTGGGCCTCTTTAAGTATCAATTGTTTCAAGTCACCTACCTTAGGCATACAAATACGTCCTTTAAGCCACAAAACACCATCAACATCTAAAGTTGCATCCTTAGCATCTCCTAGCTGCACCTTGTCTATGGTCACTCAACTTTTTATCCTCAAACCAATAATCCTTGATTTGCATTATTAGAGACGACAGTTACATAACAAAAGATAGAAACTTGCTAAGCTAAAATATATCAAGTTTCATGAAGCTATTGGCCAAAGACTAAATGTCTATTACCAATTCCAGGTTTCCCATACTAACTGAATACTGACTCAAGTTATACACTACAAGTTTCCTTGCACAAATGATATATGATGGTAATATCATAGTCTCTCAGCAACTCCATCCACCTCTTTACCTCAAATTGAGAACTGTTTGCTTAAATATATACTGAAGGCTATGATGAACTCAAAATCTCACAATGCACTCCATACAGATAATGCCTCTATAAGGCAAAAACCACAACCAGCAATTCCAAATCATAAGTAGGGTAGTTCTTTTCAAACACTTTCAACTACCTCGATGAATATGATATCACCTTACCATCTTGCATCAATACATGTCCAAGTTTAGTCTATGAAGTGTTATAATACATAGTAAAACCTTGGACTATATTGGTAAATTCCAAAACTAGAGTCGCGATCAATAGAGTCTTGAGCTTTTGAAAGATGGCCTTACACTTATCCAACCACCTGAATAATACGACATTTTGGGTAAATTGGGTCAATGGAGCTACAATATGTCACACCCCAAACCCGGAGAGGCATGACTAGCACCCTCTGCTGCATTTGATCGAGCATACCCTGCCACAAATCTAACTACAACTAGACAAAACCATCGAGGTTTGGCTTCACAACTACTAAATAATCATAGAAAATAACAATAGAAACAAGAAATAATTTACAGACTAATTTAAAAAGTAAATGATAGGTCATTGAGGCCATGAAATAGAAAACAATCTATGCCATAAAGCCCACCTAGCCTATAACAAGAATGCTACACCCACAGTAGACGTTTACGAGCCACTACGAACACAACAACAAATCAACTATCATGGACAAGTGTAACGACCCGACCAATTGTTATGGCACCCTGATAACCTAAGCATGGGTAAAATTTTAAATTTTTACAAGTTTGGGTTAAGTCCTCAGATTTAAAGAATTATGTGATAGAAAATTTCGATTAGGCTGAGTTAAAAATCAAGTGGGCCTAGGAGGAGGGCTGCTACGGTGGACTATTTTCGCTATAATAGAACTGCTGCAGCGGGTGATGTGGACTAAAACTCCACAATCCTGTCCAGGTTATAATTTAAAAATCTATTTCTACAAGGGGTGCTAAATAAAAATGCCCAGTAATCGAAATTAGGATTTCTAAACAAGGGCAGAGAAACAAGAAGGCTAGAAAAGACAAGACTTGACCCTCCATCATGACAATTTTCCGTAAAAATTTGATACTTGAGGCAAGCACGTAGCTGAGAATTTCTCGATGATAGCTTGGCACTCAAGTAGGCTGGCTTACTTACTTACATATTAGACTTTGATTGGCAAAACATAAACGTGCGCATACTTGATGTGCCATTCATAAGTAGGGATAAATTTCAAGTTAATATCCATTAAACATATTATAATCAGTAAGTGTCTAGGAAGCGAAGAAAATCAAAAGAAAATAGGAATGAGGTGATGAAATCCCCATGATATGAAATTTCATAGGTATGAAGAGTCTCGAACCTAGACCGCTATATTCGATCTTAATTGAGAGATTGTGAGGGATACCTCAGAGTTATGCCCAAATGAGGGACCGTAGTATGATCATGGTCATGGGAATCGAGCACCGCCAACGTTCGAATAACTTAAGGGACTAGTAAGTTCACTTTGTTTATGGTTGTGTGCTATGATTGTTTTGTTCTTATCATGTGATCATCATTATTTGAGAAAGAAAGGTAAATTGACTATTGGGATTGAGTAATGGAGTCTATGCATAATGGGTGAGCTTATTGTGAAGAAACAATTAAAGGGGAATCTAGGTGGACAGCTAGGTCAGATTACTGCCTGGATAGTACTGCTATAGCAGTACTGGAACTGCTGTAGTGAGATTGCGATGGCGGTAGTGATGTTGCTACAACAAAGCCTAATCTCGTGAGTGGGATAATTTGCACCCCATTTGTTGAATTTTTAGACATAAATGATGTAATAACTAACTGATTATGAAATGGCCCTGGGTCATGATTGTGTTATAATGCATAATTCTTGTTGAGTATCTGATTTTGTTGATAAACTTAACTGTGATATATTATTTTTGAAATAACGGATGGAATTCATGATAAACGAGTGATTAATTGAAGTGGTATATTAAATGGAAAAATGAATCATCTATATTTTGAGAGCGGAAGGCTCATGACCGAGGTGAGAATCCGGACGAGCAAGTTGGTGTGATCAAGCCAGTGAGTGAATATTGGGATATGAGTGACTCATGCCCGAGGTGAGAATCTGGGTGAGTAGTATAAGTGACTACACAGATAAGTACGACTAAATGTTCATATGGCTGGTTGTACGGACATAATTACCCAGATAGGTATGATGAAGGGTTCATATGGTTGGGTGTATGGTATATGGATTTCTAGAGTCCCCTGCAGGTCATAACTAGAAGGGAAAATATAAGACCCTTTAGCATCTGTGTAGAGTGATGTGACGGAGGCGTGTACCCCATATATCGATGATGGTATGATTGCGAGACACAGATTGTGAAGGTATGGAATGATAAACATACGACTACAATGACAAAGATGTAAAGGTATACAAGTGTGATACGAGATATATAGACATGTTTTGTGTATAATGTGAGAGACACAATTGGTTTATAAATATTATGATACGATATAGGTAAGATACTACATTACATGGTTATGGCGTAGAGATGTGGTGTGGAATTCGGGAGAGATAGGTATGTACATATACTTTAATTGTGGAGGACTTAACTCAATTAGTATGGTTTGATGCTTTCCTTGTGTGTACTTGAGCTATTTAACTTGTATTATGATTGAATGCTTGATTAATGTGTTCTTTGTGGGCTATAGAGGGTACCATAACTGAGTTATCAATGGTAGTGAATCACTAGGAGATCTTTGGTTTAACCTTACTGTTATCATGTAGATAAAAGGGTAGAGATGAAATTAAAGAGGATGAGTTAATTCTACGGGTAAAATAATAGGACATCAAATTATAGAAAATGGGCTTGATTAGTGATAATGAAAAGGGTAAATAAGGTAGATGTGCTATAATGTTTATATGGCGGGATAAAAGAGAACAGGATCGGTGAACCCAGGGTACTGTCTAACTAGGGTGGCGCTGAAGTGGGAAAATCATCGTTGTAGCGAGACCAATGTAGCAATAAACATACCCGCTGCAGCGGGGTGACAGAAATAGATTAGGGGTTGAAACGAGGGATAAAGTGGTAGGGTAGATGCATGGACATTGATGAGTTATAAGAATTCAATAAAGTGGTTAGTAAACTAGTTGGGTTATAAATATAAGTTGGAGTTGTTACATTTATTAAGTCGATTGCATGTTAAATTATATATCATTATGTGAATTAGTCTTAGTCTACCGATGATGTCTATCGGTACGTGTGGTGTACTGATACTACCTTACTACACCTTTTTGGTTTAGGTTATGACAAGTTTGAAGTTTTAGGATTGATATGGAGTACTTTGCATCAGCTTTCGTATTTTTCTCCACAGACAAAGTTGTATCATTTATGTTGTTCAATATTCTATTAGAGCTCTTTTACTTATCTAGACTAGATCTTGGGGAGTCACGGTTCAGAAGAAAAGTTTTATTATAATTTTTGAAAAATTTTGTATTGTGAAAGTTAATAAGTATTTAATTTATTTTATATGTTGGGTTAAAAAGAGGTTCTCCTATTGAGCTAAAGTTGAGGTAGGTGCCCACACAACACGTCCATTTGGGATCGTTACAAGTTGGTATCAGAGCGTCTAGGTTACCGATCTCAGAAGTACAAGAGCGATGTCTAGTATACTCATGAGAATTGGTGTGTAGACATCCACATCTAATCCTCCGGAAGCTATAAGGCATATAGGAAATTTTCACTTTATTTCTTTCCTATTGTGCTATCCGAGTGTGTCGATCGTTTGGGTTGAGTCCAATTGGTAGATGGAGGATTCCAATTGGTATCTTGGCAGGCTCAATTGGTGTTACACCATGTAAGTTGTTAGTGGCTAGTGTGTGTATGCGTGGGCTTGCGGTGAGCAACGAGAGCATAGCGCATACAGGAGAAACCTCGGAGGCAGGGCAAGCGAGGACATCATCGAATAGGTTAGCAGGGACGCACGAGGCTAGGTCACGAGGGCCTGCACGATGCGGCAGCCCTGCTGCGTGATGGCCTGCGAGATGCGGCAGCCACTGAGTGCAGTGGCAGCGCGGCGCAGTAGACGCTGGCGTGTTGGCCTCGACACGCCCCCCTTGCCACTGCTCTATTAATATATAAAGCCCCTCCTTGATGATTTTAAATTATTCTAAAGAAATTTCCTCGACCTAAAAGAGAGAGCAACGTGGGTTTCATCTAGTTTTCGTCAAATTATGCCGTTAAATTCTGTCCAAACACAAATTCACCTTGGATAACAAGTTTTAGGCCTAAGAGAAGCATATCTGCAGAGTTATTTCTTGAAAATTCGCTCGGTGTACCGAAACCTCTCTTAGTAAAGGTTGTCGGAATTACTCCCAATTGAGTCCTAAACGGCTACAGGAAATAGGTAAGCATTTCTCTCTTCTAAACTCTCGAGAAATTGTGAGTTTTCGACCAAGCTAAATAGAGTTGAATTATAGTTAATATTATTTTCGGAAGATATCATTGATTGCCGAGTTTAGTATTGAAAATAGCCCTATCCTCTCAATGTAAGGGCTCCAGTTAAGTGGAACCGCCGGCTAAACGTTGGAACTAATTGGTTAAACAAGAATTTACATTCGAGGTATGTTAAGGCTAATTCCTTCAACAAGTTATTCCTGTCGTATAGTAACACGACCTATACCCTTGTAAGAAATCCAGAAGCATGTATGATATNCCTGTCGTATAGTAACACGACCTATACCCTTGTAAGAAATCCAGAAGCATGTATGTTGTGATTATCTGCTACCGTTAGTTTGAGATTAGTGTTTATGATATTAGTTGGGACTGACCCTACCCTATATAGCATTCCGTCGACCAACCTCAGGGTTACTAGCTGTGTCATTGCCTACGGGGCTTTATGGATCACTCCGAGGAGCTATATATTGTCCGACAGGACTATATTCAGCCCCAAAGGCCATCTTGTATCCACGAAAGGGATTCCATCTTTTTTTCTGTATCGGCATAACTGACCCTCCGTCAAGCCTTATGTGCCCAGGGTGCAGTTACAGGAGTCCATCAAGCTCAAACACAGCTATAGGAGCCCAATGGGCTTATTTGCAGACCCAGAGGCCAGGTAGGTTGGCTGTAGTTACCCACTTACGCTTATTGACCATGTTAGGGGTATATAGATTGAAGTGAACTCACCAAGGCTTATGGGGGCCCAGGTGGGTTACACTGTGTTGGTTGTACCTTCCAGGTTTATAGGGGTCAGGTAAGGTTTTTGTTTGCATTACTTATTGTTAGCTATACAACAGGTTGTGAGGCTATTCAGGTTATACCTCGTATCCTTTCTATTGATCATTTGTAGTTTTATTATCAGTATTATTTAGTCCTTTTCATTACTTCTTTATATATTCAATACATATTATACTGACGCCCATCTTTAGGGCGCTGCATTACTTGCCTGCAGGTGCGGATAGATATTGTTCAGGACCTTCCAAGCTGCCATCCAAAGTCCGCAGTCCCGTCAGCTCCTTTTCTCCAGAGTTGATTGTTAGAGAAGGTTTGTTCTTTTATTGTACAACTTTTGGGTAGGTCGGGGCCTCGTCCCGACCATTATTCCACTCTTAGAGGCTTGAAGGCTACAGTTTCTCTGTCGTTGGTTGTTGTTGGCCGTGTGGGGCCTATGTATGTTTTATTTTGCGTGTTGGCCGTGTGGGGCCTAGTTTAGCTATTAGTTAGCTGCCTTGTCGGCTATAACATGAGTGTGACCACCCGTTTTCATTCTGTTATAACTAGACAACATGGTGGTCTTGGCGGTCTGCATAGGATCCCTTTATTACCTTCTTGTTGGTTAGTTGTCTACTTTTGCAGGTGGCCTTGTCTGCCCAAGGGTATGTTTTCAGTCGAGATATAGCTCATTGTTTTCTCGATTGGAATTGTTGGTATGCACTAGAGGTTCATGAGCCCAGCCAGGTCAATTCAGATTCCAGTATGGCATCAAGTGTCGGTCATGCCTCTCCAGTAGTCTCCGCCATGCCAGGAGCCCCCAGAGCAGCAGACATGTTAGCACCACCCCCAGTGGTCCCTATACCTATACCATCAGATCAGGAGGTTAGGAGCATTGTTTATATGTTGGCTCAAATGGTGTCCGCTCAGCGCCAGCTGGTGATACCAGTTGTTGCTGAATCTATGGAGGACTTGGAAGCTCGAGGATTCAAGAGTTCCTTGCCCTAAGTCCCCTGCAATTCATGGGGACAGACCTGGAGAGGACCCTCAAGACTTTCTAGATCAGTTACAGAGGATCTTTAGAGCAATGCATGCCACACCCGCAGAGTCGATCAAGTTAGCAGTATTTCGATTATGGGACATAGCGGTGTTATGGTATGAGAGTTGGGAAAGGTCCCGAGGTAGAGACGTACCCCCTACGACATGGTCTATCTTTTCATAGGTCTTAATAGATCATTACCTTCCACGAGAAATATGATAGGTCTGGGTGAATCAGTTTTTGCACCTGGAACAGGGCTCGATGAGTGTCCGGGAATATACAATAAGGTTTGATTCCTTAGCCAGATATGCGCCAGCCGTTTTGGATACCATGCCAGCCAGGGTATATCGGTTTATTATGGGGATGGTCCCAAAGTATGTGGAAACTTGTTTTACAGCTACCTTATGGGAGGACATGGACATTGTTTGCATTCAGGCTTTTGCTCAGAATATTGAAGGGATCAGGTAGCGATAGAAAGAAGTACAAAGGGAAAATCAAGAGTAGTGTCGGAGGGCTAGGCCCAGTGACACGCAGGCAGAATTCTAGGGCAGACCTATGCCGCGAATATCAGGCAGGCCACCCAGACCCCCACCTCTACAGCAGCAGNTCAGGACCCGGTGAGAGCTCGCGAGCATTGGGTTCCCAGCAGTAGAGAGTATCAAATCAGAGCAGGTCCACTATGCCACGTTGTACCATTTGCAACCAATGTCATTTTGGGACGTGCAGGTACAATTCTACTACTTGTTATACCTGTGGACAAGAGGTTCATATGATGAGGGATTGTCCAGCTAAAGGGTCAGGGTGATCAGTACCGGCAAGATAGGTCTTCAGCAAGGTCACATGCCACAGCACCTTCAGCAGAACGTAGGCCCTCAGCTCCAACTGGCAGAGGCCGAGGTTGATTAGGAGCATCTAGTTTGGGCAGTGGTCCAGATCACACTTACGCTTTACCAGGCTGATAGGAGTTAGAGTCGTCACCAGATGTTGTGATAGGTATGCTGGACATTTTCTCTTACTCAATTTATGCTTTGATAGACCCAAGTTTCACTTTGTCCTATGTTACTCCATTAGTGGCCCAAAACATTGGTATAACTCCAGAATTGCTTCAGCGACCCTTCTCGGTCTCTACTCCCATCAGTGATTCTATTATTGCTAAAAGGACTTATGGGGCTTGCACAGTAGAGGTTGTCGGTCGCCAGACTTTGCCAGATTTAGTGGAGCTAGAAATGATTGATTTTGATGTAATTATGGGTATGGATTGGCTACCACAATATTATGCCAATGTGGAGTGGTTGACCAAGACTGTCCATTTTCACTTTCCAGGGGAGGTAGTGCGAGAGTGGAAGGTCAATACAGCTATGCCTAAAGGTAGGTTCATAACCTATTTTCGGGCGAGAACGTTGATAGCGAAGGGGCAATTCAGAATTGATTGAATGTGGGCATGGGATATTGTATGAGATGGAAAGGTAAATCATTATTGTGATGATGAATGTGAGGCCTGGGGCCAAATGGAGAGAACTTGGATGAGTAGAATAGTATGATCATACTTCGGATGAGGGTTGGAGACATGAGTGACTCGTGCCTTTGGTGAATATCTGGGCAAGCAGGGTTGTATTTACCATATTGTTAGGATTCGGGATATGCAAGCAAAATCCTTGAAGCTTCCGTCCATTCCAGTGGTTAATGAGTTTCTACATGTGTTTCTAGATGAACTTCCTAGTATCCCCTAAAACGTGAAATCGATTTCTCTATCGACTTGCTACTAGGTACTTAGCCTATATCTATCCCTCCATATTGAATGGCTCTTGCTGAATTGAAAGAGTTGAAAGACTTGTTAGATAAAGGTTTTATTAGGCCTAGTACTTTGTTGTAGGGTGCGCCAGTTCTGTTTGTAAGAAAGAAAGATGGCTTCCTAGGCATGTGTATAGGTTATCGACAGTTGAATAAGGTTATTATTAAGAATAAATACCCTCTTCCCAAGATAGACGATTTGTTTGATCAGCTGGAAGGGGAAAAATATTTTTCCAGGATCGACTTAAGGTCAGGATATCACCAGGTGCGGGTTCAGGAGAAAGATATCCCAAAGATGGCTTTCAGGACCAGGTATGGTCATTTCGAATTTTTGGTTATGTCCTTCGGGTTGACGAATGCCCCAGCAGTGTTCATGGATCTGATGGACAACATCTTCAGGCCATATTTAGATATGTTTGTGATAGTGTTAATTGATGACATTCTGGTGTATTCTGCCCAGAAGCTGAACACAGAGATCATTTGCCAACGGTACTCTAGATCCTTAGAGATCGCCAATTACATGCGAAATTCCCTAAATGTGAGTTCTAGTTCAATTTCGTAGCTTTATTGGGACACATTGTATTAGATATTGGTATTCAGGTTGATTCATAGAAAATTAAGGTAGTAAAGACATTTCCTAAACCTATAACTCTGTAATACCCCGGAAAGGCCTAAGAATAGACCCGAGAGTTAAAATTGAAAAGTGCAGAAAACTAGAAAAAATATCACAGGATGGATGACCCTACGACTCGTGGTAGGATACCACGAGTCTTCATATGCACTCATGGTTTGGGAAGTCATGGAATCATAGGAAACGATGGACAGTACAATGACCTATTGTCAGGAACAATGAGCAGTTGTCACCAGTCGTTGGGAGGTTTGGACTTAGGCTGAGGAGGAAGCAACGGGCCATCCCACGATCCGTGGTGAGAGACAACGACCCATTGTTTCAAGTTGTTACTGGTTGGTTGAGGTTTCCAGTGCATTCAATGGATGGAAACCACGACTCGTTGGAAGTCACAACGAGTCGTGGTAAGGCTCGTGGAAAGGGAAGTCAGTTTGGTCTAGGAGTTGACGATGGTCGATTCAACGACCCGTGGTTTGAAGTAATGACTTTTCCTAACGAGTCGTGGGAAGGGATCTGAGATGTGTTTTGAGACAGTGCACCCGACGACTCGATACCACGAGCCATGGTATATTGCCACGACCTGTTGGGTCGATCATTGGTCCGTTCGGGACAGTTTTTAGGGAAAGTTTTTTAAGGCTATTTTCGACCTCTCCTCATTTTTAGCCTATAAACTACATAGTTTTGGATATTTTCTGAGTGTGATAAGAGGAGTTAAGTCCCTATTGCATGCCCATTCTCATGCAAGGATTTTAGAAAGGTTTTTGGGAGATTCAAGGCCTTCTTCCCCCAATTTTTTTCTTCAATTTCTTTGTGGGTGTTCAAGGAACTTAAAGTCTCTCCATTCCCAGGTATGTAGGGTTTTAAAATGGGTGGAATTCTTCCTCACCCATGTCCAATTTCGATTAAAGTCATGAATTTTCCTACTCAAATTCCATGGGGTTTTACCCAAAGCATGTCAATGTGATTTCTCCTTATGGGTATGTTTAATTGAGTTTTATTTATTGAAATATGCATTTTGGGTAGGTTAGTATTATTTTCTTCAAAATCATATTTCAGTCTTTTTAAATCTAAATTGCCCATTTACGGAAGTTCATGGAAATCATGATTTGTGATGAATATTCATTATTTTAAGTTTATTGATTATGGAAATGCATGAATCCAAGTTTCCCATGTTTATGAGCATATTTTGAAAGAATTGAGTATGATGAAGCATTGGGCAATACCCATATGATTAAGAATGATTTATGATTTACGAAATGAATTTCATGATTTATTGATTTATGATGTTGGCCGATAAAAAGGGCCTTGATTCTTGGCTAAGCATGTTTTAAAGGGGATCAATGATAATAAATGTGATATCTTAGCCAATGAATTTTATACATGATGTTAATAATTTATGTATGAGCCTATATGCATGTTTTTGGGAGCCGTGTCTAGCACCAAGCAGCCCGACTTTTAAAGGACTACACTTGTGTCTCATAAACACGTGCTACCATGGGTTATAATGTTATATATATGTATCGATATAGATCCCCTCAAATGTGATATCACCCCTTATGCACGACCCTCGCCTGGCAAGCCGGGGTTGGCTCTGCCCACTTGAGCGAGACAGTGAGGCATAATGAAAGGCTCTACCATGATGGTGTCGGTTATGATGAGTCCTCTCATTGTTCCACATGTTTTATGCCTTGTTATGTCTATGTTATTGGCTCAAGTTATGTTTTGATAAAGTTTTCTTACGATTATGATAATGAATGATTTGAAAGTCTTGAGCCTTATGTTTTATTACGAAGATTTTTTATGCAAGCATGATGTCCTTCTCCTAGGTCCATTTATGAGCTTACTTTACTTTTTAAATGTTTGTTTTACTTACCTTGCATACTGAGTACATTCCACGTACTGACCGCACACTTTCTATGTTGTATCATTTCATGATACAGGGTCCGGATCTCAGGCTCATCCTCACCCTTAGGCCATCTCAGCTTACGCTTTCAGCTTGTTGGTGAGTCCTCATGTTCCAAGGGTTGTTTTATAGACTTTCATGTTGTTTATGTTCAGTTTTGGTCGGGTTAGTTAGGGATGTTGTCCCATCAACCCATCTTATGTATTAGAGGCTTTCGGACAAGAATATAGTACTCAGCTATGTATACGTTGATATTTCTTGATGCTATGTTATGATTATGTTTCCGCTATATCTTTATGATTATCATTCTGCTTTTTTGAATGAGATTAATTGTATGCATGAGCCATGGGTTGACTTGGTGTCCCTCGGGGTCCCTTGTCCCGTGTCTACGATCCAGGTGTACGTTCGGGTCGTGAAAAACTTTGTATCAGAGCAATAGGTTTAAAGTGTTCTAGGGAGTCCGAAAGCCCCGTTAGGTAGAGTCTTTTTCATGGGTGTGAAGCGCGCCACACCTATGATGAAGAGACTACTAAAAATTTTAGGAAATGTTCCCTTCGTTCAAATTCTATGTCGTGTGATGAAAAGCTTTTCCATCCTTCTAATTCGTGTGATTCGTGATTTGCAGAATTATTGCTCCTCGAAGAATGAACGGAAGGAGGAATGGAAATGATGAAGGCCACAGAGACGGAAATGATCATGGGCATCAGCAAGCTCCACCTGTTCCAGAGCCCCAGGAACCAGAGTCGGCTGCCCACGCCGAGTTTCGGATGACGATTCAGATGTTGGCACAGGCCTTGACCGCTCAGGTCAATCAGCAGGCTGTTGTGCAGGTTCCACAAAATGGCAATGCGGCGGCGGCTCAGATTAGAGACTTCTTGAGGATGAACCCTCCTGAGTTCACGGAATGGAAGGTGGATGAGGATCCACACGAGTTCATTGAAGGGATCTTGAAGGTCACTCAGGTTATGGGAGGACAAATGGGGAGTGTTTGGACTTGACTTCTTATCAGCTAAAGGAGGTCACTCATATTTGGTACAAGCAATGGAAGGATTGCAGGGCAGGGGGAGCGGGCCCTATCAGCTGGGATGAGCTCCACATGGCCTTTCTTGACAGATTCTTCCCTCGGGAAATGAGGGAAATGAAGGAAACTGAGTTTGTTAACCTCAAGAAAGGAAAGATGACAGTGTTGGAGTATTCACTTGAGTTCACTTGCTTGTCAAAATACGCTCCAGAGTTTGTGGTGGATCAGAGGGGGCAGGTGAGCCAATTTGTTCATGGTGTGGCTGGTTATTTAGACAAAGATTACAGGACTGCCATGCTTCACTAGGATATGGACTTCCCTCGCATAGTTTTGTACACCCAGTAGATGGAGGCGGCTCATGCGAGGGAGAGGGAGGCAAAGAGTGCTCAGACTGATAGTCGTGGGTTTTCACATCAGAGGTCCGGCGGTGGCTACCATCCATAGTTTCAGCAGAGGTCACTAGCCCTAACACCATCATCAGCTAGTTTTCTATCCAGACCCAGGGGTGATCATAGGAGAAGGGCTTCAGGGTAGAGGGATAAGAGGGCCACCCAATTAGAGTATACCTCTCTAGCCTACGTGAAGTGCGACAAGAGTCACACCGGTGAGTGCCTGCTCGATTCAGATGTCTGTTTTGGGTGTGGTAGACCTGGGTACATGCGCCGAGCGTGCCTATATGCTAGACAGGGTGATGATAGGGGTCGTGCATAGACCACCAGGACAACAACAACTCTAGCTCGTTCTGCCCCGCCGGGAGCATCTACTAGTGGAGGTGGCGGACAGCGCTAAAACCGATTATATGCCCTTGCCTCGCGCCAGGAGCAGGAGACTTCGCTAGAAATGGTCACTGGTATGTTGCGTGTCTTTCATATTGATGTTTATTCCTTGCTAGATCCGGGAGCTACATTGTCTTTCGTGACTCCTTACATTGCTAGTAGCCTTGGAGTTAGTCTCAAGACCTTGTCAGAACCATTTTCAGTTTCTACCCTTGTCGATGATTCGGTTGTAGCTAGACGAGTATATAGAGCGTGCTCGGTCACTATGTTGCATAAGTTTACCTCCACAAACTTGGTAGAATTTTCCATGACTGATTTTGACATCACTTTGGTTATGGATTGTTGTTTGCATGTTATGCTTCGATTAATTGTAGGATCTGTACCGTGGAGTTTTATTTTTCGGGTGAGTCAGTTGTCGAGTGGAAGAGTAGTTCGGCAGTGCCAGCAGGTCGGTTTATTTCCTATCTTAAGGCTGGGAAGATGATCTCTAAGAGGTGCATGTACCACCTAGTTAGGGTTAAGGATGTGGAGTCATAGATCCCGACTATTCAGTAAGTTCTGGTGGTGTGCGAATACCCGGAGGTATTTCTCGAGGATTTGCTAGTTGTTCCTCCGAAAAGGGAAATTGATTTCGGTATTGATCTATTGCTAGATACACAGCCTATTTCTATCCCTCCATACAGGATGGCTCAAACTGAGCTAAAGGAATTGAAGGAGCAGTTGAAGGATTTGTTGGACAAGGGCTTTATCAGACCGAGCCAGTCTCCATAGGGTGCACCAGTCCTATTTGTTCAAAAGAAGATGGTTCCCTTCGCATGTGTATTGACTACCGGCAGTTGAACAAGGTTAACATCAAGAATAAGTACCTCTTACCCAGGATCGATGATTTGTTTGACCAGCTTTAGGGTGCCAAGTGCTTCTCCAAGATTGACCATAGGTCTGGGTATCACCAGCTCAGAGTTCGGGAGAGTGACATCTCAAAGACCGCTTTTAGGACTCGATATGGTCACTACAAATTTGTTGTCATGTCTTTTGGGCTAACCAATACTCCTGCAGCTTTTATGGACCTGATGAACAGGGTGTTCAAGCAATATTTGGATATGTTCATGATCGTGTTCATTGATGACATTCTTATATTCTCCCGGAGCGAGGAGGAGCATGCCACTCATTTGAGAAAAGTGCTGCAAACCCTCAAGGATCACCAGATGTATGCAAAGTTTAGCAAGTGTGAATTTTAGCTGAACTCAGTAGCATTTCTGGGCCATGTGGTATCAAGCGAAGGCATAAGGGTAGATTTCCAGAAGATAGAGGCGGTGAAGAATTGGCCCAGACTGGTGAATCCTTCAGAAATCCAGAGTTTCTTGGGCCTAGAAGGTTATTACAGAAGGTTTGTGGAGGGTTTCTCATCTATTGTGACACCTTTGACTAAGTTGACTTTGAAAAAGGTGAAATTCCAATGGTCAGATGCTTGTGAGAAAAGCTTCCCAGAATTGAAGACCCGACTCACCTCAGTACCAGTGTTGACATTACCTTAGGGTACCGATGGCTTTGTTGTCTATTGTGATTCTTCAAGGGTCGGACTGGGATGTGTGTTGATGCAGCGTGGGAAGGTAATAGGATATGCCTCAAGACAACTTAAGGTCCATGAAAAGAATTACCCAACCCATGATCTTTAGTTGGCCGCAGTGGTGTTTGCATTGAAGATATGGCGGCATTACTTGTATGGGGTCCACATGGATGTATTTATGGATCACAAGAGCTTACAGTATGTGTTCACCCAGAAGGATCTAAGTCTTAGGCAAAGGAGGTGATTGGAATTACTTAAGGACTATGACATGAGTGTCCTTTACCACTCGGGCAAGGCTAATGTGGTTGCGGATGTGCTTAGTAGACTCTCCATGGAAAGTGTGTCCCACGTGAATGAGGGAAAGAAGGAGTTGGTGAAGGTTGTCCACCGGCTCGCAAGGTTGGGAGTTAGATTGATCAATTCGACCGATGGCGGTGTTGTTGTACATAATGGGTTAGAATCGTCCTTGGTAATTGATGTTAAATCTAGGCAAGAGGAGGATCCAATATTGAGGAAGCTGAAGGAGGCGGTGAGGAGTCTAAAGTTGGATGTCATCTCCCAAGGGGGAGATGGTGTGCTACGATACTAGGGTCGACTATGTGTTCTGGACGTCAATAATTTGAGAGTTCGGATATTGCATGAGGCACATGGTGCCTGATATTCTATTCATCCAGGATCCACGAAAATGTATCGGAATTTGCGAGAAACCTATTGGTGGGATGGTATGAAGAAAGATATTGTGGAGTTCATAGTAAAATGCCCAAACTATAAGAAAGTGAAAGTCAAACATAAAAGGTCGGGAGGCGTACTTCAGGATATCACCATTCCCACTTGGAAGTGGGAATAGATTAATATGGACTCTGTTACAAGCCTACCTCATACTCGCCGACACTATGACTCCATTTGGGTGGTGGTGGATAGGCTAACTAAGGCGGCACACTTCCTACCAGTCAAGACCACATATTCAGCGGAGGATTATGCTAAGTTGTATATTTGGGAGTTAGTTTGAGTTCATGGAGTGCCCTTGTCTATTATTTCAGACCGAGGTACTCAGTTTACTTCTCAATTTTGGCGTTCATTTCAAAAGGTACTTGGGATGCAAGTTAAGCTCTGTACAACCTTCCATCCGCAAAAAACTGCCAAGCAGAACGAACTATTCAGACCCTTGAGGATATGTTAAGGGCATGCATTATGGATTTTAAAGGTAGTTGGGATGATCATTTTCCCTTGATCGAGTTTGCTTATAATAGCAGTTACCACTCCAGTATCCAGATGGCACCATTCGAGGCTCTTTACGGGTGGAGGTGTAAGTCTCCCATCGGATGGTTTGAGGTTGGTAAAGCAGCTATGATAGGACCAAATTCCGTTCACGAGGCGATAGTAAAGGTTCAGTTGATAAGGGACTGGTTGAAAACCGCTCAGAGTTGTCAGAAATCGTATGCTGATGTGAGGAGAAGAGAGCTGGAGTTTGATGTGGATGACTGGATATTTCTAAAGGTGTCTCCCATGAAGGGAGTCATGCGGTTCGGAAATAAAGGTAAACTCAGTCCTAGCTATGTTGGTCCCTATCGGGTTGTGAGGAGAGTTGGTAAGGTGGCGTATGAGTTGGACTTCCATCGGAGTTATCTTCAGTTCATCCCGTCTTCCATGTGTCACTTTTGAAAAAGTGTTTGGGTAACCTAGCCTTTGTAGTTTCAGTAGACAGCATTGGGGTGAAAGACAGCCTCAGCTATGAAGAAATTCCAATGGAAATCTTAGATCGTCAAGTCCGTAAGCTAAGGAATAAGGAAGTAGCTTCAGTTAAAGTATTATGGAGGAATCAACATGTTGAGAGAGCTATATGGCAAGCCGAAGCGGATATGATGGCTAAATACCCACATTTATTCTCTACCGGCTCAGTTCTGACTTGAGGTATCAATTTTTCCTATGACTCTATTAGTTTTCATGTTCAGTTTATCTGTGCAAGTTTCTTTTATGTGTATGAATGCATACGTGAAGCATGAGATCAGTTCCACTATGTGGTTTGATTCGAAGGTAGTCATTCCATGAAAATTTTGGTCAAAATGATCAGTATATAGCTATGATAAATTGCATGTTTCTGTTTGATGCTTGTTTCCTACATTCTAGGAGAATGTTCCCAAGGGGGAGATATTGTAATACCCCCGAAAAGGCCTAAGAATAGATCCGGGAGTTAAAAATGAAAAGTGCAGAAAACTGGCAAAAATATCACAGGACGGACGACCCTCGACTCGTGGTAGGATACCACGAGTCGTCATATGCACTCATGGTTTGGGAAGTCAGGGAATAAGAGGAAACGATGGACAGTACAACGACCAGTTGTCAGGAACAACGAGCCGTTGTCACCAGTCTTTGGGAGGTTTGGACTTAGGCTGAGGAGGAAGCAACAGGCCATCCCACGATCCATGGTGAGAGACAACGACCCATTGTTTCAAGTCGTTACTGGTTGGTTGAGGTTTCCAGTGCATTCAATGGATTGAAACAACGACTGGTTCGAAGTCACAACAAGTCATGGTGAGGCTCATGGAAAGGGGAATCAGATTGGTCAAGGAGTTGATGACGGTCGATTCAACAACCCGTGGTTTGAAGTAACAACTCGTCCTGACACGTCATGGGAAGGGATCTGAGATGTGTTATGAGGTAGTGCACCCAACGACTCGATACCACAAGCCGTGGTATGTTGCCACGACCCATTGGGTCGGTCGTTGGTCCGTCCGGGACAGTTTTTAGGGAAATTATATTAAGGGTATTTTTGACCTTTCCTCATTTTTAGCCTCTAAACTACGTCGTTTTGGATATTTTCTGAGTGTGAAGAGGAGTTAAGTCCCCATTGCATGCCCATTCTCATGCAAGGATTCTCATGGGAGATTCAACGCCTTCTTCCCCCAATTTTTTTCTTCAATTTCTTTGTGGGTGTTCAAGGAATTTCGAGTCTCTCCATTCCCAGGTATATAGGATTTTAAAATGGGTGGAATTCTTCCTCACCCATGCCCAATTTCAATTAAAGTCATGAATTATGTTACTCAAATTCCATGGGGTTTTACCCAAAGAATGTCAATGTGATTTCTCCTTATGTTTTGATAAAGCTTTCTTATGAGTATGATAGTGAATGATTGTGAATGATTATGAATGATTTGAAAGCTTTCTTGGATATTTTTACGGATCATAAGAGCCTCCGGTATATCTTCATGCAGAAAGAGTTGAATTTGTCGCAGCGTCGTTGGTTAGAATTGCTAAAAGGCTAAGATGTGAGCATTTTGTATCACCCAAGAAAGGCTAATATTGTAGAAGATGCCCTTAGTCGTAGATCTATGGGATGTTTAGCACATCTAAGGCCAGAACAGTGGAAAATGGCTCGAGAACTGCACCAGTTAGCCAGTTTAGTAGTCCGGGTAGTAGATTCAGAGGATAATGGGGTTGTAATTCAGAGTACAGTAGTATCATCCCTGGTTGTAGAGGTAAAGGCACGGCAGTATGAGGACCCTAACCTAGTACAAATCAGAGATAAGGTTCAGCAAGGTGAATTACCGGCCTTTGAGTTAACAAAAGATAGGGTCTTGAGATTCAGAGGTCGCCTCTACGTTCCATATGTAGCAAGGCTCCGCCAGCATATTATGGAAGAGATACATTATTCTCGTTACTCTCTTCATCCAGGCTCGACGAAGATGTACCATGATATAAAGGAAATATACTGGTGGCCTGGAATGAAAAAAGGTGTAGCAAATTTGTAGCAAAGTGTCCTAATTGCCAGCAGGTAAAGGCTGAACATCAGAAACCTGGTGGATTGACTCAGGAGATAGTGGTGCTTATGTGGATGTGGGAAGTAATTAATATGGATTTTGTGATGGGATTACCTCACACCAGGCGTTAATTCGACTCTATTTGGATCATTGTCGATAGACTAGTGAAGTCAGCCCATTTCTTTTTAGTCAGGACTACCTTCTTAGCCGAAGACTATGTTGAGTTTTATATTAAGGTGGTAGTTCAACTACATGGTGTTCCAACATCCATTATTTCTAACAGACGGACACAATTCACAGCCAGATTCTGGTAGTCATTTCAGAAAGGCTTGGGGATACAGGTTAATTTGAGTACAACTTTTCATCCTCAGACAGACGGTCAGGTTGAGCGTATCATTCAAACGCTCAAGGATATGTTACGGGCGTGTGTGCTAGACTTTGGAGGAAGTTGGGACGAGCATATACCCCTTATTGAATTTGCATACAATAACAATTATCATTTTGCAATCCTGATGGTGCCTTATGAGTCCTTATATGGGCGAAGATGTAGGTCCCCTATAGGATGGTTTGAAGTAGGGGAATCAGGGATAATCTGACCTTACATGATCCACCAGTCAGAAGAGAAAGTGAAACTCATCAGAGAACACTTGTTGACAACCCAGAGTCGTCAGAAGTCCTATTCCGATGTGTGATGTAGGAACTTGGAATTTAATGTCAATGATTGGGTATTTCTCAAAGTTTCCCCGATGAAGGGCATGATGAGATTTGGAGAAAAAAAGAAACTTAGCCCTAGGTTCATTCGCCCATATCGGATCCTCTAAAGGATAGGCCAAGTGGCATATGAACTAGAACAGCCTCCAGAGTTAGAATCTGTTCATCTAGTCCTTAACGTGTCGATGTTGCTAAAGTGCATAGGGGACCCATCTCAGGTTGTTCTAGTTGAGGATGTTACAGTTACTGAAGATTTAGCCTACGAAGAGACTCCAGTTGCTATACTAGATCATTAGACTCATAAATTAAGGATTAAAGATGTAGCCTCCATTAAAGTGTTGTGGAGGAACAGAAATGTATAAGAGATGACTTGGGAAGCTGAGGACGACATAACCCCGCCAAGTAAAGGTAGTCAGAATTATTCCAAATTGAGTCCTAAACAGCCACAAGCAATAGGTAAGCATTTCTCCCTTCTAAGCTCTTGAGAAATTTTGAGTTTTCGGCCGAGCTAAACAGAGTTGAATTGTAGTTAATATTATTATTAGAAGATATCGTTGTTTGTCGAGTTTAGTATTGAAAATAGTCCTATTCTCTCAGCGAAGGGCTGCAGTTGAGTGGAACCACCGACTACAGGTTAGAACTAATTGGTTAAATGAGAATCGACATTCGAGGTATGTTAAGGCTAATTCCTTCAGAAAGTTATTCCTGTCGTATAGTAACACGACCTATACCCTTGTAATAAAGCCAAAAGCATGTATGTTGTGATTAGCTTCTGCCATTAGTTTGAGATTAGTATTTATAATATTAGTTGGGACTAACCCAACCACATATAGCCTTTCGTCGACCAACCTCAAGGTTACTAGCTGTGTCATCGCCTATGGGGCTATATGGATCACTTTGAGGAGCTATATGATGTCCAACGGGACTATATTCAGGCCAAAGGGACATCTTGTAGTCCATCCACGAATGGGATTTCATTTTTTATGTCGTATCGGCATCACTTACACTCCATCGAGCCTTGTGTGCCTAGGGTGCAGTTACAAGAGCCCATCGGGCTCAAATACAGCTACAGGAGCCCAGCGGGCTCAGTTTCAGATTAGAGGCCAGGTAGGGTGGCTATATTTACCCATTGATGCTTATTGAAGTGAAGTGAACTCACTAGGGCTTAGGGGCCCAGGTGGGTTATTATGTGTTGGTTGTACCTTTCGGGCTTATGGGGGCCAGGTAAGGTTCTTGCTTGCATTACTTATTCTTAGTAATGCAGCAGGTTGTGAGGCTATTCATGTTATACCACGTATCCTTTCTATTGATCGTTTTCAGTTCTATTATTTATTCAATCCTTTTCATTACTGCCTTACATATTCGGTACATATTGTACCGACGCCAATCTTTGTAGCGCTGCATTACTTGCCTGCAGGTGCGGATAGACATGGTTCAGGACCTTCCTAGCTGCTAGCTAAGTCCGCAGTCCCGTCAGCTCCTTTTCTCTAGAGTTGATAGTTAGAGAAAGTTTGCTCTTTTGTTGTACAACTTTTGAATAGGTCGGGGCCCTGTCCCGACCATTATTCCACTCTTAGAGGCTTGCAGGATAAAGTTTCTCTGTCGTTGATTGTTGTTGGCCATGTGGGGCCTATGTATGTTTTATTTTGCGTGTTGGCCATATGGCGCCTAGTTCAACTATTAGTTAGCAGCCTTGTCGGCTATAGCATGAGTGTGACCGCCCATTTTTATTCTATTATAGCTAAACAACATGGTGGTCTTGGTGGCCCGCGTAGGATGTCTTTATTTCCTTGTTGTTGGTTAGTTGTCTTCTTTTCTAGGCGACCTTGTCAGCCTGAGGCTATGTTTACAGCCAAAATATAGCTCGTTGTTTTTCTGATTGGAATCGCTGGTATGCATCAAAGATGCATGAGCCCAGCCAGGTCAGTTCAGCTCCCAATATGGCATTAGGTGCCAGTCATGCCTCCCAAGGTGGGGCGTGACAATTAGTATCTTACGTTGTGAAATTGTAGAGGATATGAGATAAATTGGGTGGCAGGGTTGACTTAAATAGACCAAAGAGACAAGAACCCCTACAGGTATTCGACTTAGAGAGTTTCCCTGTAGTAGACTCGCTAAAGTGAGTGATGTACCACTGTAGCGGGTTCATTGCAACGGTAGGGCGATCGCTGCAGTGGATGCAGTCAGGCAGAATGCCAGAACTCCAAAATTTCCTATTTTTGAAGGCAACAGTAGATATGCTAATTTTAACATAGGCAAGCAATTTGAATAAAAGAAAAACAATGACATGATATAAAAGACAGGCCAAACACAACCATCATTTGAGGATACCAAATGGGCAATCGTACACCAGAGGAAATAAGTATCCAGATCTAAAACAAGAAAGGAAAACGTAGTACTTTCTTACAACCCCCAAGTGGGGGCTACCCAAAACCACTCATAAAGCTGATAACAAGGGGGAGGGGGAGACACTGTTGTCCTGCCTAACTAGAGGCCTCGTCACTGCCACTGTTGCAACCACCGGTCGCTCCCTCCTTGAATCCATTGAGGAAGTAGAACTCTAGAAGGTGTTGCCTGGTCTCCTGGGGTGTCCTCGTGCAGGGAGAGAGGTGCTTAAGGATCGCCTTGACTCCTTTCCACACGGGAATCAAGAGCATATCTCGGGAGTGCCGCTTCTTCTTCTCCTTCTCCAAGTCCTCTAGGAGCTCCACATGGGCTTGGGCTAGGGCGCAATAACCCCCTGCATCTTCCCGGGGTTTGCAATTGCTGCACTGGAAGGTCTGCTGGTGGGGGGAGGTCTGGGCAACCCTCCTAGTAGCTCACTCATGGCGGACATTTTCGACTCGATCTGCTCCAGAGGGCCCATAGGCCTGGAAGTGCTGGCCCCGCCATCTCCATCACCAGAAGCAGTCTTCCGCTTCTTCCTGCCCCTCCCTAAAGCCCTCTTCACTCTCAGTGGATCAAATGGTACATCACTAGCCACCATGACATCACTGGCCTCCTAGTGCACCTTAGCCCGCTTGTACAACAGGGTAATTATAGAATAAAAAGGCAAGCCAGTGATAGACTTAGAGGCAAAGTACCTCCACTCCTCCAATATCTACACCCCCATATTCACCTGCACCCCGCTCAGAATGCAAGCTACCACCAGTGTGTGGATATAAGTCATGTCAGTGACATTGGCGGATGGGAGGATCCTTCGAGACACAAAATTTAGCCACCTCCTGGGCTCTACCATGAAGTGAGTTCCCTGAATACCTATTCGGTGATGCCCCAATTCGTCGAGGTCCTCTGCTCCTCCACCACTAGGTTGTCCACCAACCGCTGCCCGTTCACATCCACATCTCAAGCCTTCATCTCATCCTCCAGGGGGTTTGGCAGACCCAAAGCCTCATTAATAGCCTCTGGGATCAATATAATCTGCCTCCCCTTGACATTGGCCACCAGATCCCTGCGGTTCCAAACCATTGTCGGGAGGTTAGCGTAGAACTCCCGCACCCATAACCTATTTGCCTCACAAGGCTCCACAACTAAAGGCCCCACCTCAACTCCTAGAGGTAAGCATAGAACTTCAATGCTTTTTTGCCACATCTTGCATCACAAAAGCCCCGCTATTGGATTAGATCCTTGGCGGCCTGCTTGTTATGCCAGAATTAGCATTGGTCAGTGACGAAGTAGATGTAGTCACCAGTATGGATGCTTCCACTGGAGGTAAACATATTGTTGAAACTGTAATTGATAAGAACCGTTAGGAAGTGATTGGGGAAATAAAAGAAGGGAAGGTTGAGAAAAAATGACAGGAATTAAAAGAATTCCACTACCTGAGTGGATCGCTGCAGCAGCTGAGTGTCTACTACAGCGAGTCCTCAATAGCGGAGTGGACCACTATAACACTTCTATTGCAGTGATCAATGTTCTGCTGCAACAAACATCATCATCCCCAGCAGACCTTTGACCCCCAACAATGGATTTTGAAATTTCAACCTCCATTTTCTTCCAAATAAACAACAGATCGGGCAAGAGGCAAACTAACCCGTACCGTACCAATAATTTTACACCCCAATAATGGTCAAATTCGAGCCTGAAAAGCTCCAGGAATCTAAAACCACCACCCTACCCAAACCCCACCATTTCTGGCATGAAAACCCCCATGAAAGTATCTTATACAGGGAAAAATCCAAAGAACTTAAGAATGTAAAGACTAGATGTATGTTTCGTAAATTAACCCATATTGATAGAAAGGAGATTTGGTCCTTCCCACCCCAAAAATGACCCCAATTCAAGCATATAGACATTGAATTAGTAGCCACAAATTATAAATAGCACTACAAGGAGTGGGAAACGAAGATTATCTGAGCAAAGTCGAGAAGATTGCTGGAACATGAGAGGATTTACACAAAAGTTGAAGTTAAAATATTGATTAATGATCTCAAAACCGTCGATTCTGGCCTTAAACTGACTTTATTTTCCACTGTAGCGGAACCGCTGTTGCAGGAAATGGATCATTGGAGCGGACTGGCCAAACAGTGACATTTCTAATTCCACCAAGGGCCCCCCATATTTGATGTACCCGCTAAGGGGAATTCTATAAAAATCGAGAACGCCCAAGGCTCATGGGCTATGAATAAACATCGTAACCCGAAAGAGAGATTCAAATGACCCGTGATCAGTCCGGACAAGCAACCACAATCTAGAAAATAGAGGAGGCAAAGTACTAAGATTCCTTTCGATAATAATATTAGGGAAATGGGATGAAGAGAGGTGCATCATGAAATTCGGTTTGATTCATTATGGATAAACATAATCTGAAAGGAAATCACAGACTCAATTTCGGAGCTCGAGGTGATCTTTTAATCTGATTTTTTAAGATGAAAATAAATATAGAACTATTGGTACCACTGGATATGCATTCTCATGGAGATTGTGTAATTGGATGGATCTTAATAACTTAGAAGAGTTCCGTAAGGACAAATTCATAATTTGACGCTTGAGTTTTGTTGTGTCGAGTAGAGGTCTCTTGACCTTGTGTGAGTATGACTGGAAGCAATAGAACTACATCCAAGTGTTAGGGCCAACCTGGGGTAGCTGGAAACCCTAGCTATATCAAAGGGCCATTCGGGGACAAATGAATTTTTAATTCGTATCTGATGTAATGACTGTCTGATCATTGTAGCACCCTGATGACCTAAGCATGGGTAAAATTTTAAATTTTTACAGGCTTAGGTTAAGTCCTTATATTTAAAGAATTATGCGACAGATAATTCGATTAGACTGAGTTAAAAATTAGGTGGGCCTAGGCGAAGGTCCGTCACAATGGACTATTTTCTCTCTAACGGAACCACTATAGTGGGAGACTCAGACCAGAACTCCCCATCTTGTCCAGGTTAGGATTTAAGAACCTATTTCCACGAGGGGTGCTGAATAAAAACGCCCAGCAACTAAAATTAGGAATTTTAAATAAGGGGAGAGAAATAAGATGGTTAGAGAAGGCAAGACTTCACCCTCCGTCATGACAATTTTTTGCAAGAATTTGAAACTTAAGGCAATTACGCAGCTGGGAATTTCTCGACGATAGCTTGGTATCCAGGCAGGTTATGGCTTACTTACTTACATGTTAGACTTTGATTAGCAAAACGTATACGTGCGTATACTTGATGTGCCATTGATAAGTTGGGAGAAATTTCAAGTTAATTAACATTAAACATATTATTATCAGTAAGTGTTTGGGAAGCAGGGAAATCGGAAGGAAATAGGAAAGAGGTGATGAAATCCCCATGATATGAAATTTCATAGGTATGGAGAGTCTCAAACCTAGACCGTTAGGTTCTATCTTAGTTGAGAAACAGTGAGGCTTACCTCTAAGGTGTTACACCCCGTGAAATTCCCGACACATAGATGGCCTATTCGCGTGTTGGTTAAGAGTATTTGAAAGCCATACATGCTAGAAAAAGATCCGGGAAAAGACCGGACAAGAAACCTGTCGAACCATCGCGGAAGGAGCCGGGGCAGAGCCCCTCTGCGATGGCAACGTGTCACGGAGGTGGAGCCTCCGCATTGGCTCCGTGACACGTTGGCCCTGTCCAGGCCCAAGTATATAAGGCCTCCACTTGGGTTTATTTCATTAAACATCTTAAATTTCCAGAGAGCTCGTGATAGAACAGAGGAAGCACGCAAGGTATTATAAATTATCGCTCGATTACGCCGTCAAACATAGTCCAAATTCAAACTAACCTCAGATACCGAGGTATTTAGCAGCAGGGAGCATTCCTACGATTTTAGTTTTGCGAAATTTAGCCGGCAAACCGTCGTGATACCGGGCTAAGGTAAGTGGAATTGCTCCAAATTAGTGTCAATGTGCTCCTAGCCTTAAAGTGAATATTTCTCCCTTCTGGACTTTCGAGAAAATAGCAAGTTTTGGCTGTCTTTCGATAGGCCAAGTTTGAGCTATAAATATATCGAAAGTGACGTTTTCTTTCAGATCTTGTGTATTTAGTTCTAATTGACATATGAATGCAGTTGGAGAAATAGCTGGGTACTGGCCAGGGCTTAGGTCCCGATAGTCGGATAATTGAGTTAAAAGGTATCTGGCCTTGCATAATGCAGTAAACTATGTAATAGAATTCCCCGAGTCGAATATTGAGTTTTATACAAGTTCAATAAACCAGTTTTGCAGGTGTTATATCGTATTCCAGTCCGAAAGATTATTAAAGCAGCGCCAAATGGCGAGTTATCACTTCAGACTCAGTATAGCCCAGTATGCGTTTAGCAAGCATGTTTTAGAATAATATGGCATATATTCAGAATAAAAGTTAGTAAAAATGAAATCAATTAGGCATATAGTATCTTGGCTACAACCCAAACAGCCAGATGATATCTTGGCTACAGTTTAGCCATACAGTCAGATAGTATCTTGGCTACAGATTAGCCATGCAGTCAGATAAGTCCTGAATTCAGTATAAGGTAGTATGAGAATCAATATAACACGAAAGAGTTCAGAATAAGAAATCAGAATTAAGATAGTACTTTTGAGTTAAACATGCTTGCTAAATATGTGCTTATTGATTGTTGAGACTTGAGGGTGTATCGTGAGGAACCCTTTTGGCGACCTCACCGCCCCTGGGTTAGTAACTGTCGCCCCTGGGCGAGTAGGTTTTACATCGCCAAGGAGTATGCGTCCCAGTTGGGCGAAGATAGGATGAAGCTTTCCCCATATCAGGCTGATCAGCATTACAGTACAGATTACCCTGTTGTGCATACCAGAGTAACAATTTAGATACAGTTACAGTTACAGATACAGTATAGGAGTCCTCCCATTACATTTAATTTATGTCGGAGGCTATGGCTGAGCCGGAGACCTAGGGGGCATTAGAGGTGCTCGTAGTTAGCAGATCAGTGGAGTGACTTATTTTTGGTTGGTTTTGACCCGGGTAGGGGTATATGGATTGTTTGCTTGCTTGGCAGCATCCGGCTTATGGGGGTTAGTATTGTTTCTTGCTTGCTATATATATATATATATGTATTTATGTGTTATATAATAGTTAATAGATATTGATAGCCGCATCAGTGGGACAGCCCTGCCCTATCACGGTACAGAAAAGCCTGATTCAGTTCATATCAGTTCTTACAGATTCAGTTATCTCCTGCTATTCAGAATTGCTAGTTATGTTATTTGTATTCAGTTGTATTCAGTTGCTTTACTGCACAATTGCCAGTGGTACTGGCTTGATGGGGCGCTTCCACATTACTTGCCTGCAGGTACTCATAGGCGAGAAGGCGATCCCTCGTGATTCCAGCCAGCTATAGAGTCATCAGCTCCTTTCATCTGGGCTTGATATCCAGAGAGTGTGATTCATTTTCTTTTGTTATACAGTATGGGTAGGTGGGGCCCATTTGTCGATCATTTTATCAGAACTCATAGAGGCTTGCAGATTGTATATATACGTCTCCACTGTGGTTAGCTGTCCCGGTCGTGTGAGGTCGTGCGTCTTATTTGATTGTTGATTGTGTTGGCCATATGGGGCCATAGTCTGATTGTAGTGGTGACCTTTCGGTCGTAGATATACAGTATTTTATATTGATACAGATGACTAGACAACATGGTGGCCTTGTTGGCCCATATAGGTTCCCTCTATAAGAATGGGATTCTGGTTAGCTGAGTTTATATACAGGTGGCTATTCAAGAGGCCCAGTCGGCGGTGGCTGTGTTTTTTTAGCCATTATATAGCCATTGTTTCGAGAATCTGAGATAGAGGCTAGCCAGGCACCAGATGTGCTTAGGCTCACCAGTTAGCAGTCCAGGTCCTACTAGGCAACCAGGTGCCGGTATACCCCAAGGAGCAGGGCGTGACAAACTTGGTATCCAGGCAGTCGTGTCCTAGGGGAGTCTGCAAGCCGTGCTAAGTCAAGTCTTGTCTATGGATGTGTTGTGCACCACATACTGCAAACAAAGTACAGGCATGATAGGATAGTTACTCTTCTTTCTCATTCAGTCGTGCTATAGAGCAGTACAGTATAGGGTTGAGTCCCTAAAACTTATCATATTCTTTGTCTACGAGATAAGAATGGCAGATCGGCGACACCCTGCCACCGGTAGAAGGTTAGATACAGCAGCAGGAGAAGGCACCAGCAGGATGCCTCGGTTTCATTCAGAGTCAGCCCGATCTGAGGGCGATATAGAGGCTTCATCACAGCCCTCTCAGCAGTCCTCGTCTGGGCCGTTTTGGCGCGGCCACCACCTCCGATAGCTCCTGGCCTTCGCCATCAGACCATGAAGTTGGTAGCGCAGTGGTTATGTTGGCACAAATGATGGCCACACAGCGCCAGTCAGTGCCACCTATAGCAGTAGAGCCATCAGGTGGGTCTGGCAGTTCTAGGGTCAGAGAATTTTTGACACTGGGTCCCCCACGGATCATGGGTCAGATCAAGCAGAGGACCCCAGGATTTCTAGATCAGATGCAGAGAATTTTCGGGTTATGCATGTGACCCCCTACAGAATCCAGTTGAGCTGGCAGTGTTCCGGTTGCGGGACATGGTTGTGTTATGGTACGAGAGTTGGGAAAGGTCTCGAGGGAGAGATGTTGCCCCTCTGACCTGGACCAGCTTCTCGGAAGGCCTTCTAGACCGTTACTTGCCACGGGGAGATCCGACAGGCCCGGATGGATCAGTTTCTGCATTTGGAGCAGGGGCGGGCGTACGAGAATTTGCTTTACAGTTTGACTCCTTGGCTCGTTATGCTCCAGCTTTTGTGGACGTAGCCATCCAGAGTTCACAGGTTTATGGGTCTGAACCCAATACATTGAAGCGTACATGACGGCTGTTATGAGAAAGATGTGGATATTGCACGAGTGCAAGCCTTTGCCCAGCCTATTGAGGGCCTTAGACAGCGGCAACAGGGCAGTAGACAGACAAATCAGGAACAGCGCCGCAAAGACAGATCAGACGATATGCAGAGGGAGGTTCAGAGAGGACCCAGGCCCCGGTTGTCAGACAGACCCCCTAGACCCCCACCTCCACCACACATTAGCAGCGAGGTAGATTTGTTCGTCGAGGGCAGTCAGAGTCTGGTGGCAGTTCTCAAAAAGTAGAATCCCCACAGTAGAGAAGGGGAGAGCAGAGCACGTTCACACCCCCACCCTGCCCTAGTACGACCAACCTCACATAGACTTGTAGATATGGCTCCTCAGGATCTATATATGCGGGCGGAGGGCATCGGATGAGAGAGATTGTGTGGCCAGGGGGCAGAGAGTAGAGATAGTCGGGACGAGGGGATCCGCGGGCCACGAGCTCCAGCAGCCTCGGCAGGGCATGGGCCCTCCCAGGCTCGGCAGGCAGAGGCCGAGGTAGATCAGGAGCCTCCAGTTCAGGTACGGGCTCAAACCGCACTTATGCACTACCAGAGACCAGGACTTCAGAGGCGTCTCAGATGTAGTAACAGGTATGATGACTATGTTGTTCATTCCCTGCTTATGTGCTGATTGATCCGGGATCACTTTATCTATATTACCCCATTTGTGGCACAAAGTTTAATGTCGCACCAAGTATTACAGCAGCCCTTTTCAGTATCCACACCCGTCGGTGACTCTATTATAGCTAGCAGAATTTATTAAGGGTGTACAGTAGAGGTTGCTGATCGACAGACCTGATAGATGTTGGTAGAGCTAGAAATGATTGATTTCGATGCCATTATGGGTATGGATTGGTTAGTGCCGTGCTATGCCAGCGTAGAATGTTGGACCAAGACGGTCCGAATCCACTTTCCTGGGGTAGTGGGAGAGTGGCAAGGCGGCGCTTCAACTATGCCGAAAGAGTAGGGTTGGCCTACCTTCAGGCGAGAATTGATAGTTAAGGGATGTCATTTACCACCTAGTCAGGGCTTCAGGATGTTCGGGTAGAGTCTCGACATAGTCTGTTCCACAGTGGTGAATGAATTCCCTGTATTCCCAGACGAGCTACCTGGTATTCCCTGACCGAATTTTTGCAATCGATTTGCTACCAGGCACTCAGCCCATCAATTCTCCATATCGTATGGCTCTGTTGAGCTCAGAGAGTTAAAGGAGCAGTTGAAAGATTTGCTAGATAAAGGTTTCATCAGGCCAAGTACTTCACCGTGGGGTGCGCCGATTCTATTTGTGAGAAAGTAAGATGGCTAAGCTCATTATGTGTATAGATTACCGGCAACTGAATAAGATTACAATAAAGAATAAGTACCCGCTTCCCCAGATAGATGATTTGGTGATCAGTTACAGGGCCAGATATTTTTCAAGATTGACTTGCGGCCCGGATATCATGGAGTTCGAGTTCGTAGAAAGAGACATTCCCAAAACGGCTTTGAGGACCCGATATAGTCACTTTGAATTTCTAGTTATGTCCTTTGGGTTGAAGAATGCCCCAACAATATTTATGGACCTGATGAATAGTATTTTCAGACCATACCTGGACCTGTTCGTGATAGTGTTTATTGATGATATTCTGAGTATATTCTCAACTCAGTAGATCACGGGCTCATTTACGGACATTGCTCCAGTTCTCAGGGACCGCCGGTTATATGCTTAGTTATCCAAGTGAATTGGTTTAACTCAGTAGCCTTCTTAGGAATAATATGTCGGATGCTGATATACAGGTTGACACGCGAAAATAGCAGTAGTTAAAACATGGCCTAGGCCTACCACTCGACCGAAGTCACAGTTTCTGGGGTTGGCGGGATATTACAGGAGGTGTTGAGGATTTCTCTTCTATAGCAGCACCTCGGCTAAGGCGCGAAGAAACAGCAAAGTTTCCAGTGGACGAGAGGCATGTGAGCAGAGCTTCCAGGAATTAAAAGACAGATTAACCTCCGCCCCGGTGTTAGCATTGCCGGAAGGTGCAGAAGGGTATTCAGTGTATTACGACACATCAGGCGGTGGGTTGGGTTGTGTGTTGATGCAGCATGGTAAGGTGATTGCATATGCTTCAAACAGCTAGAAACAAGAAAAAATTACCCTACCCCACGACCTGTAGCGCAGTGATCCACGCCTTAAAGATATGGAGACGTGCTTGTATGGCATCCATTTGGATATTTTCACAGATCATAAGAGCCTACAGTATATCTTCACCGAGTTGAATCTGTGACAACGTTGCTGGTTGGAGTTGGTAAAAGATTATGGCGTGGATATTCTGTATCATCCGGAGAAGCCAACGTAGTAGCAGATGCTCTTAGCCGTAAATCCATGGGAAGTTTGGCGTATTTGCAGCCTGAGCAGCGGGAGTTGGTCAGGGGTACATGTTAATGATCTAGCCGTTAGGTAGCAGAAACAGAAGACAATAGAGTGGTAATTCAGAACACCGTTGTCATCGTTAGTTGTGGAAGTAAAAGAACGGCAGTATCAAGATCCTGACTTGGTCAGCAGGACAGAATTTGGCAAGGGAAAGCGCCAGATTTCCAGATAACTGAGGATGGAGTGCTGCGATGTAAAGGCCGCCTCTGGTTTAGATATTTCAGGGGCTCTGCCAGCAGATTATGAACAGGTACATTACGCCGCTATTCTCTTCACCCCGGCGTGGCGAAGTAACACTGATATCAAAGTTACTGGTGGCCAGGTATGAAAAGAGAAATTGACGAATTTGTGGCTATGTCCTAGCGCCCGCCCCGGGTAAAGCGGAACACCGAAACCAGGCAGGTTAACTCAGGACATAGCTGTGCCTCTCTGGAAATGGGAGGCTTGGTGAATGGATTTTGTGGCAAGATTACCGTGCCAGACATAGACACAATTCTATATAGGTGATAGTTGACAGGTTGACAAAATCGGCTCATTTCACGCGATGAAAGCTACTTTCTCGGCAAGATTATGCCAGATTGTATATCAGAGAAATGGTTAGATTACACGGAGTACCAGTATCTATTATCTCTGACAGAGGGCACAGTTTACAGCTAGATTTTGGCAGTTGTTTCCAGAAGTGCAGGAACAGATTAATTTGAGCACAACATTCCACCCTCAGACAGATGGACAAGCCGAACACACTATTCAGACTCTCGAGGACATGCTACGGGCGTGTGCTGGGTACAGGGTAGCTGGGATGAGCATTTACCGTTAATTGAGATTTGCTTATAGGCAATAACTATGACTCGACTATCCGGATAAGCCCCGCCCCAGGCATTATACGGGCGAAAATGCAGATCGCCGGTTGGCTGTTTGAAGTGGGAGAATCAGCGTTGATTTGGGCCAGACATTATTCAACAGTCAGAGGAAAGGTGATGCTTATCAGAAAACGCCTACTGACTACACCAGCCGCCAAATCATATGCGGATGTGCAACACAAAGACACGGAAATTTGATGTGAATGACTGGGTATTTCTGAAAGTATCTCCGATAGAAAAGGGGTGATGATATCGAAAAGAAAGGAAGTCAAGATTTGTTGGGCGTATCAGATTCGTCGAAAGATAGGCCAGTGGCATATGAGTTGAACTTGCCTCCGAGGTTAGAATCCGTCATCCGGTCTTTCATGTATCTGTAAATGCATAGGAGACCCATCCAGAGCAGTGATCCAGGATATCCAAGTTACAGAAGAAGTTTGGCCTATGAAGAGGTTCCAGTAGCTATCTTAGACAGGCAGAGTTCAGTTGAGGACTAAATATGTGCGTACATCAGAAATCTTGTGGCGTAACAGGGGCGAGAGGTGACTTGGGAGGCAGAGGAAGATATGAAAACCAGATACCCTCACTTGTTCCAAGCCTAGCCAGGCAACAGGTATATTGGTATTATCTTATGCAGTGCCCTATAGTATATATATATGAAATGATCGATCTTAATGTTGTCATGTGAGAAGTCCTCTAGACATTTACATTCGAGGATGAATGTTCTTAAATGGGGGAGAATGTTACACCCCAAAATTCGACACATAGATGGCCTATTCGCGTGTTGGTTAAGAGTATTTAGAAAGCCATACATGCTGAAAAGGCCGGGAAAGAAGACCGGACAAGAAACCTGTTGAACCATCGGAAAGAGCCGAGGAAATGAGCCCCTCGCGATAACAGCGTCACAGAGTGGAGCCTCGCGTTGGCTCCATGACACGTTGGCTGTCCAAGTCCAGTATATAAGGCCTCCCACCTTCGATTTATTTTATTAAACATCTTAAATTTCCAAAGCCATGAGGAAGCAGAGGAAGCACACCAAGGTATTATAAATTATCTCGATTATGCCATCAAACGTAGTCCAAATTCAAATTAACCTCGGATACCGAGGTATTTAGCAGCAGGGAGCATTCCTACAATTTTAGTTTCGCGAAATTCGGCCGGCAAACCATCGTGCTACCGGGCTAAGGTAAGTGGAATTGCTCCAAATTAGTGTCAATGTGCTCCTAGCCTTAAGAGTGAATATTTCTCCCTTACGGACTTTCGAGAAATAGCAGATTTTCGACTGTTTTCGATAAACCAAAGTTTAGGCTATAAATATATCGAAGTGACGTTTTCTTTCAGAATATTGGTGTATTTATTCTAGTTGACATATATGTGAATGCAGTTGGAGAAATGGCGGAGTACTGACCGAGCTCCCGTCCCGGTGAATAACCCGAGTTTAGGTATGTAAAGCCAGTTTCTTCGGCAATTTAGTAACTTTAGCCTTGCATAATACATTAAACTCTGTAATAGAATTCCCGAAGTCGAATATTGAGTTTTATACAAGTTCAGTAAACCAGTTTTGCGATTGTTATATAAGTATTCAGTCCGAAAGTTATTAAGCAGCGCCAAATGGCGAGTTATCACTTCAGACTCAGTATAGCCCAGTAAGCATTACTTAAGCATGTTTTAGAATAATATGACATATACTCAGAATAAAAGTTAGTAAAGTAAAATCAGATAGACAGATAGTATCTTGGCTACAGATTATCCAAACAGTCAGATGATATCTTGGCTACAGATTAGCCAAATAGTCAGATAGTATCTTGGCTATAGATAAGTCATGCAGTCAGATAAAGATCCCAGATTCAGTATAAGTAGTATGAGAATCAGTATAACACAGAAAGAGTTCAGAATAAGAAATCAGAATTCAGATAGTACTTTTCAGTTAAACATACTTGCTATATATGTGCTTATTGATTGTTTGAGACTTGGTTGTGTCTTGAGGACACCCTTTTTAGCGTCACCGCCCCTGGAGTTGAAGTAACTGTGTCGCCCACTGAGGCGGGTGGAGTTTCGTCCTCCAAGGAGTGGCATGCCACTAGATGGACAGATAGGATAAACTTTCCCCATATCAAGCTAGTCAAAATTTTTGTTTACAATTTTCTTTACCATTTGCTGCATGCGCCCAGGGAACAGATTCAAATACTGATATACAGTTACAGATATAGTATGAGTCCTCCGGACTGAGACCACGATTATTTATATCAGAGGCTATGGCCAAGCCGGAAGTTGGAGGCCGGCAGAGGTGCTCGTAGTAAGCAGATGAGTGGAGTGACTTATTTTTGGCTGGTTTGACCCGGTAGGAGTATATATAGATTTGTTTGCTTGCTTGGCACCATCCGGCTTATAAGGGGTTGTTATTGGTTCTTGCTTGCTATATATATATATTTATGTGTTATATAATAGTTAATAGATAGCAGATCGCCGCGTCGACAGGTACGCTCCTGCTATCACGGTACAAAAAAGCCTGATTCAGTTCATATCAATTCTTACAGATTCAATTATCTCTTTGTCCAAAATTGCTAGTTATGTTATTTGTATTGATTGTATTCGGTTGCTTTGCATACTCAGTACCAGTTATAGCCAGCGCAGTAGGGCACTACATTGCCTGCAGGTACTCATTGTCGAGGGAACCAATCCACTCGTGATTCTAGCCAGCTATAGAGTCATCAGCTCTGTCATCCGGAGCTTGATATCACAGAGGTGTGATTATTTTTTCTTTTGTTATATAGTATGGGTAGGTCGCGGCCCTGTCTCGATCATTTTATCAGTACACATAGAGGCTTGCAGATTGTATATATACGTCTCGTTTAGTTATTGCCGGTCATTGATGTCGTACGTCTTGTTTAGCATTGTTGATTGTGTTGGTCATATGGGGACATAGTCTGATAGTAATGGTGACCTTGCAGGTCACGTAGATATACAATTATTTCTTTGTTAGATAAATGACTAGACAACATGGTGGCATTGTCATTACTTCAGGTTTCCCCTCTATAAGTATGTTTCTGGTTAGCTGGTTTATATGCAGGTGGCTATAGGCCCGGTCGGCCGGAGGCAATGTTTACTAAGCCATTATATAGCCCATTGTTTTCAGAAATCTGAGATAAAGCTAATGAGCACCAGATGTGCTTGGACTCACCAGTTAGCAGTCCAGGTCTCACTAGGGCACAGGTGCCAGTCATACCCCCAAAGGCGGGGCGTGACATAAAGTGCCAAATGAGGGACCGGAGTATGGTAATGGGCATAGGAATTGGGCGTATCGCGTTAGAATAAGTTAATGAACAAGTAAGTTAACTTTTTATATTTCAGTTCAGACTTTAAAGTTAGCTGGGGGCTTGTCCCATCAACTCATCAATTCTTAGATTGCTTTCAAACAGAGTTAGTAATTCAGTGTGTTATTGGATGTATTGTTTTGCTTAATAGTATTTTGATTAGTTATGCCTTATGAAGCTTCCACTTATAGATTTCTTACTGTATTCAGAGTTCAGTATTATGCTATTTCATGGGTTAGTTTGGGATCTTGTGGCCTAAGTACCGTCATCTAGGATATAGACTCGGGTCGTGACAAGTTGGTTTGTAGATATTATGATATGGTACAGGTAAGGTACTACATGACATGGTTATTGCATAGAGATGTCGTGTGGAATTTAGGAAAGATAGTCATGTGTATGTACTTTAATTGTAGAGGACTTAACTCTATTGGTATGGTTTGATGCCCTCCTTGTGTGTACTTGAGCTATTTAACTCGTATTGTGATTGAATGCTTGATCAATGTTGTCTTTATGGGCTATACAAGGTAACGTAACTTAGTTATAAATGGTAGGGAATAACTAGGAAATAATTGGTTTAACCTTAATATTATCATGTAGACAAAAGGGTAGAAATGAAATTAAAAAGGGTGAGTTAATCCTATGGGTCAAATAACAGGAAATCAAATAATGAAAATGTGCTTGATTATCAATAATGAAAAGGGTAAATGAGGTAGAAGTATAATATTATGGAGGGTAAAAGTGAACAGAATCGATGAACCCGGACTACTACCTAACTAGGGAAGTGCTGCAGCGGGAAAACTACCACTGTCGCGAGACTGTTGTAGCAGTCAAAGTACCCTTGCAGCGGGGTGAGAGAAACATATTAAAAAAACGAGGGCTAACGTAGTAAGGTAGATGCATGAATATTTATGAGTTAAGAATTAACATAGTGTTTAGTAAATTGGATTGGGTTATAAATATAAGTTGGAGTCGTTGTTACATTTTTTAAGTCTATGCATATTTAAATTATATGTCATTTTGTGAACTAATCTTAATCGGTAGTGCCTACCCGTATGTGTGGCGTATTGATACTACCTAGCTACACACCTTTTTGGTGTAGGTTTGGAGTTTGAAGTTTTAGGATTGGCGTGGAGTACTCACCATCAGCTTTCGTATTTTCTCCACACAAAGTTGTGCCATTTATGTTGTCCAGTATTCTGTTAGAGCTCTTATACCTGTCTAGACTATAACTTCAGGAGTCATGATTGAAGAAAAGTTTTATTATAATTTTAGAAACATTTTGTATTCATAGGATTAATGAGTATTTAATTTATATATGTTAGTGTCAAAAAAGGTTCTCTTATTGCTAAGGTTGAGGTAGATGCCTGCATGACTCGTCCTTTTGGGGTCGTGACAGGGCCCAGAACTACCTGTCATAGCAACCTGGTAATTCAGAAGACAAAGGAATGCAAACCAGCTGGAACTAGGACTGGCCAATGGGCGGGACCAGACGACTGGAGCCAGGATGAGCAACTAAGCCAGGGCAGGTGGGATGGAAAGCCAGTCCCATCCCATCCACTAAATGGGACAGGACGTAACAGGATAAATGGGACAAACGACATGGAGCATATTTATTTAATAAAAGTGTAATTTTTAATCAATTAAAAAATTTAAAAACAGAAAAAACTCTACCTGATTTTTTGTAAAATTTAATTAAAACTTAAAATTAAAAATTAAAAAATTTTGGGGTTTTTTTTTTTTTATGAATTTTGAGTTTTTTTAATTTTTTATTTTTTTATAAGTTTGTTAAAGTTTTAAATGAACTAATTATCTTGATTTGAATTTATGATTTGTTAATATTTTTGTAATTTAAATTTTGTAGTAAGTTTGTAAGTTGTAGTTTCTATACTTGTAAATTGTAATTAAAATTTTTTTAATTTTTTTAATTTTTTTATCTTTTTTGATTTTTTTAATATTTTTAATTTTTGAAAATTTTAATTTATAGTGTTTTTTTTTATTTTTTTAGTTTAATTTTCAAATAAAATATTATGATATAAATTTATATTACAATTTACAAATATTAGTAGAGTGCAGCCACCTTCAAGGAAGAATTCTGTTTGAACTAGGCCTCTAATATAATAAGAATATTTGTATAGTCCTACGAAAAAATTTCTAACTCTTTTTATCATTTGAGCGAAATACTTTCCGGCGGCATGGTGTTATAGGTCTTGTGCTTCTATCATCATCACTATTGATTGTTGCATCTAAAAAGCTTTTTGTTGGGAAGCGCTAGTAGCCCGTGATTTCTTCGCTTCGTGTTGATCCAATCTTTAGATAAAACCAATACCTCAACTTTCATCTGCTAATGAATATTGGTGGTTCAAAGTTGAAATTTTACATCGCTGATAGCGGTCTTTAAAGTCACGAACAATGCTTGAACTCCGCTAGCACATCCCAGACCATCTTGTTAAGCTTTGAAAATGTGCTGCCATGAGTCCTCCACCATCAAAATATGCGGAATGTCATCAACATTTGCTTAACACTTTCCCTTCCCTGACTAAGATATTCATCAAATCACAATTGTCAAATAAATTAAGATAATATCTTGCACAAACCATGGGTAGTATCTGCTTGAATCCAGAAGATAGAGGAACATTATGCGTTATTAGTCTATAACTGACAATATATGTCCTACATTATTCTAGCATGCACTTCAATACAAGTTTTACAATTTTCCATACTTGGAAATTTATAATCTTGAATTTCTAAATTTTCATAAATTTTGAACCACTCTTTTTGCACCTCTTTCTTTATATTCTGAGTTAAGATTGTAGTTAAAATAAATTTTAGGAATAGGAAAAAAATATTTTAAAATATTTTCAATAGTAAACTTTTCAAATTTTTATATTTAGCAAATTTAGATATAACAGCACATATATCTATTAAAACTGCACAAACAGTTGGAAAATACATGCCAAAAATATTTTTGATGCTTGATAAAATAATGTTAAAATTATTAAGTTCATTCTGCTTCGTCCCAGTCATCATAATTGAGTTTCTACTCTGGGTCAAGTGTAGGTATTTATAGGTCATTGATAGGTCTACTGTAATCTTGAAGCTTTTAATACCATATAACGAATTCCACTAGTTTTAACATGTCTTGGAATTTTCCTATATGGGCGTTCCCCATATTCATAAATTTTCTTTGTATTCACAAATTCTTGAACTTTTGTTCACATTTGAAAAATCCAAAAACATGCATATTTAGCACATATAGTATCAAAATAACTTAATGTCATCTCTAACAATAATTAAATACATGAGATGCACATATAACATGAAAAACATCATTATTAATTGGACAAAAATTTAGCTATTAGAATATTAATAAAACTAGCATTGCAAGCATAATCCTAGGTAGCACTCATTACTTTGTCACCAAGGTCATAAAATTCTAAAATTTCAAGTCTAGTACATGCTATCTACAAAAGCATATTTTCTCTGCTCTAAAATCATATAACCTATGATTCTTTTTTGTAAATTCTATTTATGATTAACCTAGTGCACAGTAAAAGTTAAATAATCAACGGCATTAACACTATGACCCATATCAGATGTCGTAGAAACTCTACCATCTAAATAGCTAAATAAGCAGCGAAGATAATGGCAATGTTTGGCTTAGATTTAAAAACATCCTGTTTAACCGCGTTTCCAAAAACTTTGAAAAAAGTTATATGTTTCTTGAATATATGCTGTAAATCAAGATGGGCAGAAAAACTAAAAGCCAAATCGCAAATCACAACCATTTAGCGATCTTTTCATGATCTCTATCTCTATTATATTTTCATTGTGTAACAGCACCACTTGGGTTTGAGAGGATCTAATGATCTTGATTGCATCAAGTACCGTACATGCCAAATTTTAGCCTAGTTTGTACCTTAATATAAACATAGTCTCATGCATTTTGATTAAATCGTGTCCATCGACTAAGAAGAGTGCTTAGTTATTTTTTAAGGTGATATGTGCTAAATAATGAAGCTCAAATTGAGGATGAATGACCAAGACTGTGGCATGGAGCAAAAATTCAACTTAGTATTCAATGTATAAAACAATGGAGGTGCACGACACAACCGTGTCACGCTGTGGTGCCGCGACCAAGGGCGTTTCTTGCTAGGAAAATGTTGCGCCCTTTTCCATGCAAAGCCAATATAATTTGCACCCTAGCTCCTCATTAGTAGGCCTGTGCGATGGTCCCATGCAACGGAGCAACTTTGGCCCCGCATCCAGTGCCATCCCATGTAAAGGGTCATGCGCGATATATCCTTATCCAGTGCAACTGCTTTGCATCGACACCGTGTCCACGGGGCTAAATGTCATGCCAACATGACGTTGGGTGGCAAGCTCAGCCAAAATTTCCTCCTCCTGTAAATAGGACACTTAGCCTATTGTTTTAAAGATCGCAAAACATTTTGAGAGAGGGACGTCTGGAATTAAGAACGACGAAAGGAAACTTGAACCCTGTTCTTCTTCTTTCCATTTTCTGATTCATTTTATTTTACGTGAATATACAATTGTAATTTCGTGTAGAAAAATAAGTGGCTAAAATCCTCATTTTGGGTTAACGCCACAAGCATGAATGTATACCTTAGTTTGCTTTGGTTGATTGTTTTATCATTACTTAGTTGTTCTTACATTCTTGTTTAAACTATTTTATGCTTGATCATGTTAGAATATATCTTGAATTTTTGTGCAAACTCGAAAGGGCAAACACTAAAATAGAATGAGGAATGTAAGAAGTGTGATCTTGTCTTCAGAATCGATTTGCATTTAGGATAGAAATATTCCTAACACATCGCATTTGGTTTTAAAATAGGATGATAGCTAAATATGTTAGAATTGGGTTGTCACACCACTCAACGCGATGTAATTGTGAGGTCAGTTCGAGCAAACGATTAGAGGTGCGACACACCATAATCAAGTGTTAACCCCATAAATCAACAATTAAGATAAGAAACTTAGCTAATGTAGTATTGCGGTGCATCGAATGTATTCTTCGACCTGGTGTCTTTTCCAATTGTATTTACAACTATTATGCGATCATTTTAGATTTTTACAAACAAACAACAAAAATCTTGAATGCACTTGCACTTGTGAAAACTAATAGTACTACTTAAAGTTAGATATTTGCTAAATGTAAAGTCCCTATGGGTTCGACATCCGGCTCTAAGGCACTTTATTACCTACATGATCACGTACACTACTGGGTGTGCTAGGTCGATCAAGTTTTGGCGCCGTTGCTGGGGGACTTGACAATTTAGTGGATATCTTGTTTTAGTGTTATTTATTTAATTTTTAAGTGCTGACAACTTGGTCTTAGTCATCCTTTTGCAGGTACAAATTGATTCTTGGAACAAGCGTAGGAGACAGAGAGGTGGTCGAATCTCACCCTCAACCTCAAAAGAAGGTTGCGACAGCTAAGAAGAGAGGCTGCATAACTCTACCCACCTAGCAGGTTCAACAGAAGATGTTCCAGTAGAGATGGCAATCCGGACCAGTTGATGGAGTGGCAATCCTACTTGTGACCAATGTACCTCCGGTATCTGCCCAGATCAAAGCCTGGGGGTCAATTTGAGTTGAAGCGAAATATGGTGCAATTACTGCACATAAGTGAATAGTTCACAAGTCTCGCCCATGAGGATTCACAGTAGCATTTGCAGAACTTCCTGGAGATTAGTAACACTTTCGTCCCACATGAGTGTTAACAGATTATGTTCGGCTCACTCCTTGCCCATTCTTGTTATTGGGAGAAGCAAAAAGGTGGTTGAAGGCAGAACCACTGAATTCCATTACAACCTAGGACGACCTTGCAAGGAAGTTCCTCATTAGATTCTTCCCATCGGACAAGACTGCAAAGGTAAGGAGTGAGATTCTAAGCTTCAAGCAGAGTCAGATGAGGACATATGTATTTGGGAGAGTGTAATGATCCGCCCAGCCGTTATAGCACCCCGACAACCTAAGAGCAGGTGAATCTAAATTTTTAGGAAATTTGAATGAAATCCTTGAAAAGAAGCGTGGCATAAGATGAATAAGTTTGAAAAGGCTAAATCACAATTAGTGGGCCCATGCACAAGTCCACCGTGACGGGCTCTGCGCAAGTGGGACAACTGTAGCAATAAAGGGTTTTGCTGTAGCGGCTGATGCGGACCAAAGTTCCACAATCTTGTTCCAGTTAAGTTTTAGAAACCTATTCTCTCAAAGGATTAATAAAAATTTCCAAAAAATAGGAAATACACTTTTGGAACAAGAAGAAGGAGAAAGGAGGTAAGATTCATACTCCATAGCTAGGATTTTCGCAGAACTGGGAACCGATGCTGGCATGCAAGTGGGAACGTCATTACAATAGATTGGCACCCAGGTAGGATATGGTTAACTCACTTTTGTATTAGACTTTTATTAGCTAAATATATATGTGCGTATAGTTGATATGATTTTACGGGTAGCATGAAACTTGAATGAATTACTATCAAATACTCAAAGCCAGTAGATTTTGAGGATGAGCGAATTAGAAAAGGGGTGGTGATATCATCTATGCAGAAAACTCCTAGGGAAGATTGCAATGAAATTAGGCTATGCGTGAGTGCGTATGTGTGACCGAATCAAGTGTATGTAGAATGATCTTCGGGGATGGTTGTCGAATATATTTATGTAATAGAATTATAAGTCGATTTCCTTCTGAATTGTAATCTTGAACATATAATCATATACACAAATCATGTTTATAGGATACGGTAACTGAACAATTAATGAACTATGGTTACACTGAACATGAGTTAAAGTCCGTAATTTAGAGTTAGACTTTACATAATGATCTATATATGTGCTGCAGTAATATTGTATTGGTTGGGTCAATGGATATTCTGTGATGATAGTTACCTTTGTTAAAAGTTAATTGTTGAAATAAGCGATATGATCTTTGTGTCACGACCTGAGCGTAGACCGGATCGCAACAAAGGGCAAAGGAGCACAGAGACACCAAGTCGATATTACTGACGTGAGCATACATCTAACTCAATAAATAAGAGTAATACTCAATGTAATAACATAACAAAAGCATAAAACATGACCTAATATTAGAAGCGAAGCATACTTCATACATAATAGCTGAATACTACACATAGTCTGAAAGCCTCTAACATATCAGATGGGTTGATGAGACCTTTAACTAACCCGAAAAGTCTAGAAAATTAGACATACATAGAAATATGATAAGCATGGTCCTTGGGTGATGAGGCACTCACCACGGCGTGGATGCTAACTCTAAGATGACTAGACGGGGTTGAGTACGAGAATAGGGCTTGTATCATGAAACGGTATAGCATAGAGTATGTGGCCAAGTACGTGAAACATACCGAGTATGCAAGGCAAATAAAATGGACATTTAAAATACATCAAAGTGCATAAGAGTAGGACAATATGCTAATAACATAAATATCATAGTGTAATATAAGGCTCAAGGTTTTCAAAGCATTCGTAGATTAACCATATGCATAAACATAAGAGAAGAACTTTGTTTAACATGACTTCCAAAAATCATATGAACATAACCATGCATAAATCATGAGAAAAAATGGTAGATTCTTATAACCGACATGCTCCATGAGCATATGGAGCTCGACATGTAAATCCCTGATGGGAGAGTGTTCGTCTTGCCAAGGGTAGAACCATGAAAGGGCGTAACATCACACATGAAGGCCCATTTGGGCAAAAGGGAAAGTCTCAAGGGAGGTCCCATCATTTCCTACGCTGGCATGTAGTTATGAGATTCGGGAAAAAACCTAGGCTGAACCTACATAGTGTTAAATACTACTCTAAAATATATATAGTGCTCATTGGATAATATACATAAGATTAATGGGCTAGTTAAATCATGATAGTCTTAAGCATGCTTGTAAATACATGAACTAGCAGGGAACTGAGACAGTAAGTCTAGACCAAAAATCATAAATCGTAAATCATGAGATTTATACCGTACTTATAAATCATGTATATGATTTTGAAATCATAAATTCATAATGGGAATTTGAATAAATCCACATCATAACTCATAAATCATGATGGGATTAAGAACATCAGAATAAAAGCAAGAACCATAACTCGATTCATCATAGAACATACATAATTAGGAATAATTTGTAAGTAATTGAAATCCAATAAATTTATAATTGAATTAGTGGTAAAATCTACTCATGATTCATAAAATGATGTAAAAACATGAGAAGTTGTAACCCACCGATAGTTCATTAGAATTTCATCAGATTTAGGATAAAACCCCATAAGATTTCTTACAAAAACTCATGAATTAGGAGAGATTTGGCATGGGTGTTAATGAAAACACCCACTCATAACCCTACATACCTGATAATAGCTAATTCTTTACACTTCCTGATTGCCCAAGAAGAATTTGAGAAAGATTTGGGAAGGGCTAAGGCTTGATCTCCTCTCTAGCTCTCTAACTTGCATTCATGGGTTTTGAATAGGTCAGAATGACTTAACCTATCTTAATACACTCTAAAAATAACTTAAAACAACATAGGGTAGGACCTCAGAGCATAGAAATGACGAGAATACCCATAATAATTTCGCAGGAAATAACTGCTCGTTAGTCCCCACAAGGGACCTAATGAGTCGTTGCCACGTTGCACGAGTCATCACCTCAGTCGTTAGGTATACTGCCAAATTTCACCTAGAACTCGTAACAGGCCATCCACAAGTCATTACTGGTGACCACAACATGGTCACCATTCCGTTATCCCCACTGCCTCGACCCCCAACCTTTATCTTCCTGATGACCAGATCCTCAACGAGTCGTGGTGTCTGACCATGATTCATAGGGTCTATCCCCTTTGGTGCACTATCTTCCACTTTTCCCCCTTCTTAATTCCCTTAGCTACGGCTGACCTGATGGGTCGTGGGGCCTGACCATGACTCATTCTCTTGCCTGTGGTGACCCCTCTACAAAAATCTTTTAACTCAGCCGATGCTTGACCACAGGTCACCTCACGACTCATGGGTCGTCCCCGATGGATCACAGAATGACTCGTTCTGTGACCTGGTCCATAAAATTTTCCAGTTTTCTCATTCCAACTCCCGGGTTTGATCTTTGGGCTTCGAAGTACAATAATATCTTTCTCTTGGGAACATTCTTCCTTGAATGTTAAAATCATATAGAAAAGTAGAGAAATGCAATCATCATATTCAAGTATTGAACGTTAAAGCTGAAAACTGACGGAATGACTATCTTCTATCAAGCTACATTGCTGAACTAAATCTCCAAGATCCTTGCATCCACGCACATGAAAAAAACTGGGGCACATGAACTGAACATGAAAACTAATTAGAGTACTAAGGCAAAATTAGTACCCGGGAAGCTAGAACTAAGTCGGTACAGAATAAATGTGGGTATTTGGCCATCATGTCTGCTTCACGTAGCTCATTCAACATGCTGATTCCTCCATAAAACTTTGACTGAAGCTACTTCCTTATTCCTTAGACCCCCAAACCTGTCAGTCCAGTATTTCTACTGGATCCTCTTCATAACTAAGGGTGTTTCACACCCGACATTTGTCCATCAGGAGAACTAATGCTGGATCACTAAGCACTTCTTTAGGAGCGACACATGGAAAAAAAGATGCATAGAAGATTATTCTGAAGGAAACTCCAATTAATATGCCGCCTTGCCAACCCATTTCACAATGTTGTAGGGGCCAGCAGAAGTGAGGACTGAGTTTCCCTTTCTTTCCAAACGCATCACTCCCTTCATGAGACACTAAAAACACTCAATCATCCACCTCGAATTCTAATTCTATCCTTCTCATAGGCATAGGACTTTGGTGACTTTGAGTTGTTTTCAGCTTCTGTCCCGTATGAGATTGTAACACCCCAAAACTTTCCTAGACCAAATTCATACGTTTCATGAAAAGCCTGGAAATCAGAAATTTTTCTCTCTCTGACCCCCAGAATGGACCATTGGTGGAACCAGCGGAACATTGTAAGTAGTGTGATTAACCATAGCCTTCCTTTGAGGAAACAATGAGACATAGGATGACTCGTTGTTCTAACAATGAGCAAATCCTATCATCCGTTGAATCCCGAGTTCAGAGGTCTGCGGGACCTTTCCTAGAGACAACGAGATGTAACAATGGCCCGTTGTTTCTATGAACGAGCCATCGCTACCAACCTTCGTTCAGTTCCAGAAACCAGCGGTGTGAACCACGGGGATACAACGACACGTTGGTTCTACCAATGAGTCATTGTTATCACTTGTCCCCATGCCCTGTTTTCTTACCAGTTCCAACGGGCGGTATCAACGGCCCGTTGAGCATCAATGGACCATTGTACCTAACCATGGGTCACCCTTGCCAAATTTAGTTCCTGAACCCAAAAATCATGGTTGGATTCAATGGGCCGTCATTTTGACCAACGACCCATACTGAGGCCCGTTGGTTCGTGTCGGCCAGATTTCAGTTTCAGTTCCAAGGGTTACTTTTGTAATTTCCCACCTTTTAATCCTAAACCATGTCGTTTTGATTTCATATAGGGGAATTTAAAGGTTAGATCGACCTTTTATTCATTCATCTCATCTTCCCTTAAGAACAGTGCGTAGAAACTCTGGCAGAAGAAGCATGGGCAGGAGCAAGGGTTGATTTTCTTCTCAGTTCTTTGCAGGGATTTTCACTAGGGTTTCTTCTGAGTATGGCAGGAATTTGGCAAGGAGAATCGTTTCTCCCCTTGCGTCCCCTAGAGGCTCTCTCTCAGTTCCTTTCATCATAGCCTTGAGATTGTGAATTCAAAGTTACTATTGTTCTTGGATTATTTCATATGGAGATCAATCTATGTTAATTAGCTATTTTCCACCATCTTGTAATCAAAATGCTTCTTCCATCAATTTATAAATTCAGCCTTAACTTAAGTAAGAATTAGAATCCTTTAAGCTTTGAATTCTTCAAAATTGTTAGAATCTTTCAGAGTTAGGGGCTACTATAATACTTGTATGCGTTAAAAACTTAGCTACTTGTATGATATTCATATTCAGCCAGAAAGCCTATATACTTTTTATTTTCTCCAGAATTGTTAGTTCAGCCGGTCAAAGTACTAGAATATTCAGTGTTAGTCAGAAATGTCAATGATCAGTTTGACTTTAGTCTGTTCTGAGGTGTCAGTGGTGCCTCCCAATCAGCAGGTGAATAACGATTTATTTTATTTGGTCCATTGATGGGCGTGACATTCCAGATATATAGCTCGACCAGCCAGGACCCCAGGTTCAGTTATCAATTTGTTCCTTAGACAGTCACAACTTCTAGATAAGCATCTCATAACTAGTCTTAGAACTCAATTTCCAAATCTGGTCTATAAGATGCTCAGGAACTCTCTGACAGTATCCCCGGGTCAGGCACAGTCTTGGGCCCCGGTATCAAATATCATCTTGTCGTTAGTGGTAATAGGATTATCCAGTGGGAGTAGGACTTAACACCAAAAGGGTCGGGGTTCCAGCTCACTCCAGGTTCTGGGAACTACAATGCCACTTTCTAGCCAGGATATATATTTGCCTTGGCCTCATGGCTTCCTCTGACAGTGATTCTCACAGTCCATGCCTTTATACCCTGGAAAGGTATATTAGGTCCTACCGGTGGTGTATACAGGGGACTCCACGTCTAGCTCATGTGGTTATATTTCAATTAAAGCTCTCCCACTAGTCAGTATAGTCTACTCTGAGGCACTTCAGTCAAGGCAGTTCAATGCAGTACTTCAGACTTAGGACATGTCTATAATATGTTCAGGGTACTTTTTACCCTATCAGTTTTATACCAGTTGTATTAGTTTTCAGCATTTCAGTTTGTCATTTCATGTCGCATCAGTTCGGGTGCAGTTCTATCATGTTATTGATGTTTTGTCACTTATAATTACATTCAAAGTACTGATGCATACTTTTATGTTAACATCATTTCGCGATACAGCTGCAGGTTCTCAAGCTCCAGCACCGCCAGGCGCCGCAGTTCAGATTCTCCACCTCAATAGTTGAAGCGTGAGTCCTCATCATTCGGGGGCATTATTTCTTCCTTTTAGTCATTTATTAGTTTCAATTAGACTTAGAGTTAGCTGGGGGCTTGTCCTAACAACTCCTCAATTAGATGGCTTTCAAACAGACATGATTTTAAGATTTATCAGTAGTACTCAAGTGTTTTGAAATTTATGTTTTTAGAATTGTCTTTCATAAATGTTTTTATGATATTATTTAAAAGTTCCGTTATTGCATGTTTACTCAGAATGCTAGTGAATGGTAGATCAGGGGTTTACTTGGGTCACTTGTGGCTTCCAAGTATCGTGTTATGTCAGGGTGTAGACTCGGGCGTGACAAACTTGGTATCAGAGCGCTAGGTTTAGAGTATCCTTTGAATGTCAGAAAGCCGCATCAAAGTAGAATTTTCATGGGTGTGAAGCGTTGTACACTTATGATGCATTCATATTCTTTATCATGCGTTAAAGTTCAATTCCAGAAATGCCCCTTCAAATTCGTGCTCTGTTTCATTTCAGTTAACCATGACTCCCAGAGGCAGTAATGGAAGAAGGGCTGGTCATGCCAACAAATCTGCCCACCAACCCTGGAAGCTCCTCAAGATGATTCGGTTTCCACCGTAGAGTTTAGAGCGGCCGTTTCAGTGCACTGTCTAAAACCGTGACCAACCAGGTGAATCAATAGGTTGTGTCAGTGAACACGAATGGGTCTGCAGCAACTGCAATGGTGCGGGGACACCCATATTAACCCTCCATCACCAGGATCTAAAGTGGGAGGACCCACAATGCTTTGTAGATGAGGTCAAGAAGATTACCCATGTTATGGGTGTCAGCTTCTTCAAGAGTGCTGATCTGGCTGTCTCTACCGGCTTAAAGGGGTAGCCCGAGGTTTAGTATGAGAGTGGAAGAGAGGGGAGGCCAGCAGGGACTGGTGGAGTTAGAGGAGATTCCACACAGCTTTCCTGGACAGTTTTCCCTAGGAGCTAACGGAGGCTAAGATGGCAGGATTTATGAACTTGTGATGGGGCAACGGAGGACAAGTGGAGGGTATGCTCTTGAGTGTACTAAGCTATCAAAGTATGCTCCCAGAGATATTAGACCCAGGGCTCAAGTATTTGATTCGTTAATGGGGTATCTATGCTCCTCCAAGAATTGCAGGACCGCGATACTGATCAGGGACATGGACCTTTCTAGCTTGATTATTTATGCCCACGGTAAATTGAGGTGAAAAGCTGAAGGATAACAAGAAGAAAAAGAACAAGTGGGAAAAAGACTAGCCATTCAGATTTCATCCATCAAAGATCTAGCAGTGGTAGCCGCCCATAACAGCAACAGCAGAGGGCCCCAACACCTAGTTCAGCCAGCAACCCAAACTTTCAGTCCTGCCAAGGATCGGAGGGGTGGAACATCTAGCACTCGATCTCAGCCTCATAGTCTTTGAGAGGCAATTATCGGTTGCCCCAAGTGCGGCAAGAATCATCCTGGAGGTGTCTACAGGGCAAAGAAGTTGTTTGGATGTGGACAGCTTGGACACCAACTCAGAGAATTGCCCGTCAGCAGGGCGAGAAGGAGATCAAATCCACTACCTCAGCGGCTCCAGTGGGGCCGACCAGCTCAGTAGGCCAACTCATCAGGTATAGATGGCGGTCAGCGCCAGAATCGTTTTTATGCTCTATCTTCTCATTAGGATTAGGAAAGCTCACTTGACGTAGTCACGTGTATGTTATGTCTCTTCCCTTATAGATGTATATGCCCTTTAGATACAGGAGCTACTCTTTCATTTGTGACTCCATATAGCGGTTCGGTTCAATATAAGTCCAGGAGTCCTCTCAGAACAATTCTCAGTCTCCACCCCAGTTGTAGTCAGTTAGAGCCAGTCAGGTGTGTAGAAATGCAATCTCAGTCTAGATAAGTAATTCCAGCTAATCTCATAGAGGCTAGACATGGTAGACTTCAACCTTATTCATGGCATTGATTGGTTACATTCCTTCTATGCCTTAATCGACTGCGGGAACTAGAGTTGTCAAGTTTCAGTTTCCGAATGGACCAGCGTTAGAATGGTCGGGCAGCAGCTCAGCGCCTAAAGATGTTTATTTCTTAACATAAGGCCCAAAAACTTATTTCCAAAGGATATATATACCATCTGGTTCGGAGTCAGAATTCTAACTCGAGACCCCAGCCATTTAGTCGGTTTAGTTGTCAGCGAGTTTCCATATGTGTTTTCCTGAGGATCTTCTCAGAAGTTCCCCTGAACAGGAAATAGACTTTGGAATAGATCTCCTCCCAGAAACTCAGCCCATCTCCATCCCTCCTTATAGAATGGCTCCAGGCGAGCTTAAGGAGCTGAAGGAGAAGTTAAAGGATCTTCTTGATAAGGGTTTTATTAATTCAGCATCTCACCAGGTGCTCAGTGTTATTCGTGCGTAAGAAAAGACGGTTCCCTCAAAATGTGCATAGATTACCGTCAGCTTAACAAGGTCACAGTTAAGAACAAGTACCCACGCCGAGAATTGACGATCTTTTTTACCAACTTCGGGGAGCCAGCTGTTTCTCCAAGATCGATCTCAAGGTTAGGGTACCATCAGTTAAGGGTTAGGGAGTGTGACATACCGAAAGAAACAGTGTTGAACTCAGTGTGGTCACTGTAGGTTGTGGTGATGTACTTTGGGTTATGACGCCCCAACAGCCTTCATGGATTTGATGAATAAGGTCTCCAAGCAATACCTGGATATGTTCGTCATTGTATTTATCGACAACATTCTGGTGTACTCCATAAATGAGGAAGAGCATGCCAATCACCTAAGGTTAGCCTCAAACCCTCGAGATGAGTTATTCACCCAAGTTCAGCAAGTGTGAGTTCTTGTTGAAGTTTGTGACTTTCTTGGGTCATGTGGTCTCAGGTGAGGGATACAAGTAGATCCTCATAAGATAGTAGCAGTGAAGGATTGGCCTAGACCCTCTGGAAATCGGGAGTTTCTTAGGCTTAGCGAGTTGGCCGACGGTTTGTGGAAGGTTTCTCCTCCATAGCATCTACTCTGACCAAGCTAACCCAGAAGAAGGTGAAATTCCAGTGGTCAGACTAGTGTGAGAAGAGTTTCCAGGAGTTGAAGACTCGATACTACATCCAATGTTAATCTTGTCGAAAGGATCAAATGGGTTGCTATTTTATTGTGACACCTCCAGAGTTGGACTCAGTTGCGTTATGATGCGAGTGAGGCAAGTGATAACCAACACCTCCAGACAACTCAAAATTCATAGGAAAATTATCCAAATCATGTCTTGGAGTTGGCAGCGGTGGTATTCGCATTAAAAATATGGAGGCAATACTTGTATGGGGCTCATGTGGATGTGTTCATAGATCACAAGAGCCTTCAATATGTGTTCAGCCAGAAGGACCTAAACCTGCATCAGAGATGGTGGTTAGAGCTGCTAAAGGATTATGACATGAGTGTGCTGTATCACCCGGGTAAGGCTAATGTGGTGGCGCGCCCTAAGCGAGATGGAGTCTATAGAGATGCGGCTCACATTGAGGAAGACAAGAAGGAGCTAGCGAAGAAGTTCATAGGCTAGCCCGTTTGAGGAGTGCAGTTGGTGGATTCAGCTAAAAGGTGTGGTAATGCAAAAGAGGTAAGATTCATCCTTGGTAGTTGGTAAAATCAGGCAGGATGCGGATCCCATTATACTTAAGCTTAAGGAAGCAGTCATCGAAAAGAGGTTAAAGCTTTCTCCCAAGGGGGAGATGGGGTGCTCCGTTACCAGGGCAGGTTGTGTGTGCCGATGTTGTAGGTTGAGACAGCAGATACTGGCGAGGCATACAACCCGAGATACTCTATTCACCCTGGTGCTACCGAAATGTACCGCAACTTGTAGGATATTTATTGGTGGAGCGTCATGAAAAAGGATATCGTTGAATTTTTAGCATAGTGCCCAAACTGCCAGAAAGTCAAGGTAGAACACCAGAGACCTGGAGGCATGACTCAAGATATCAATAAACCCACATTGAAGTGGGAAGAAGTAAATATAGAATTCATTAGGTTTACCTCGGACTTGGCGGCAACATGACTCAATTTGGGTGGTAGTAGATCGGATGACTAAGTCAGCTCACTTCCTCCCAGTTAAAACCATAGAATCAGCTGAGGATTATACTAGACTTTATATTCAGGAGCTAGTCAGGCTTCATAGATTGCCTTATCCATTATCTCCGACAGAGGTACCCAATTCACCTCTCATTCTGGAAGTCTTTTCCGAAGAGGACGGTACCCAGGTCAAGCTCAGCACAACCTTTCACCTGAACCGATGGACAAGCTGAGCGGACCATTCAGACCCTAGAATATGTTAAGAGCACTTGAGCGGTTGATTTTTAAGGGTAATTGGGATTTGACCATTTTGCTTCTTATCGAGTTTGTGTAAAACAACAACTACCATTCCAACATCCAAATGGCCCCATTTGAAGCACTGTATGGTAGAAGGTGTAGATCTCCTATTGGGTGGTTTGAAGTTGGTTAAGATACCCTGATAGGACCAGACTCAGTACATGAGGCAATGCAGAAAGTTCAGCTCATCCGAGAGAGGTTGAAAATAGCTCAGAGTCGTCAGAAATCTTATGCCGATGTGCGGAGAAGAAAATTGGAGTTTGCAGTTGATGACTGGGTATACTTAAAAATTTCACCCATGAAAGGGGTGATGAGGTTTTGGAAATAAAGGAAAGCTCAGGTCAGATATGTGGGACCCTACGGGTTACAGGTGGATTGGTAAGGTAGCTTACGAGTTGGAGTTACCTTTAGAGTTAGCAGCTATGCACCTAGTTTTCCACATTTCACTACTAAAAAAATGCATTGGTGATCAACTTCAGTAGGTGCCATTGGACAGTGTGGGCATAAAGGTAGTCTAACATATGAGAGGTACTAGTCCAGATCTTTGACCGCGGGTTCATGCTGAGGAATAAGAAGATGCGCGTCAGTCAAGGTCCTTTGGAGAAACCAGCAAGTTGAGGGAGCCACATGGGAAGTAGAAGTAGAAATGATGGCCAGATACCCTCACTTGTTCTCTTCCAGTTCAGTTCCAGAATCAGGTACTAAATCCCTTCTCGGTACTATACTTGGTTCCATGCTCATAAGCTCCCAGATTTTCTATGAGCATCCTAGCTGCATCATTTCTGTTAGTATGGTTAAGTCAGTCTGGAGTCAGTTACTCCTTCTGAAAATAGTTATACAATTTTGAAATCTCATCTTTCCCTAGTTTTGGTCTTCATTGGGACGAATGATCCCAATAGAGGGAGATATTGCCAACACCCCAAAACTTTCCTAGACCAAATTCAGGACGTTGCATGAAAAACAACAAGAACCAGAATTTTCTGTCTCAGTGACCCCACAATGGACCATTGGTGGAACCAACGGATTGTTGTAAGTGGTCGTGATTAGTAACGACAACTTCCTTCGAGGAAACAACGATACATAAGATGACCCGTTGTTCCTAACAACGAGTCATCCTGTGTCGTTGAATCTCGAGTTCGAAGGTCTAATGGACCTTTCCTGAGACAACGAGATGTAACAACGGCTCGTTGTTTCTATGAATGAGTCATTGCTACCAACGTCATTGGTTCAGAACCAAACAGTTTGGACCACGAGGGGATACAGCGGCACGCTAGTTCTATCAGTCGTTATTTATCACTTGTTGTCCCGTGCCCTGTTTTCTTACTGCGTTCAATGGGAGGTATCAACGACCCATTGTTACTTCAAAGGACTGTTGTACTAACCTTGGTCACCACAGCCAAATTTAGTTTCTAAACCCAGAAACCACCGCTGGATTCAACGGGCGCATCTTTGACCAGCCGTCTTGAGGCCGTTGGTTCTTGTCGTGAATTTCAGTTTCGATTCCCAGGAGTTACTTTTGTAATTTCCTACCTTTTTAATTCCTAAACCGTGTCATTTTGGGTTCATATAGAGGGAAGTTAAAGGGTTAGAATGACCTTTTTATTCATTCCTCTCAACTTCCCTCAAGAACAGTGCGTAGAAACTCTGATAGAAAGCATAGGTACAGCAAGGTTGATTTTCTTCTCTGTTCTTCTCAAGGACTTTCATATAGTTGTCTTCTACAGGTATGTGGGAATTCGGCAAGGAGATTGCTCTCCTTGCGTCTCCCAGAGCTCTCTCCCGGTTTTTCAGTCATAGCCCTAAGATTGAATTCCAAATTGTGCTATTGTTCTTTGGATTTTCATTGTGGAATCCCATCCTATGTTAACAATAGCTATTTTCCACAGCTTGTAATCAAAATGATGCTTGTTCCATCAATTTGAAATTCAGCCTTAACTTTTGAAAAGTAGAAATTAGAATCCTGCTTAAGCTTTAAATTCTTGAAAATTGTTAGCATCTTTCAGAGTTAGGGGCTTCTATAATACTTGTATGTGTTAAAAAATCAGTTACTTGTATGATATTCGAATTGATCAGGCCTATATACTTTGTATTTTCTCAAAATTGTAGTTCGGCTTCAGTCAAAGTGATATATTCAGTGTTAGTTAGAATGTCGTGATCAGTTTGACTTCAGTCATTTCTGAGGTACCAGTGTTTTCTCTCAGTTAACAGAATCAGACTCAGGAATTATTTTTATTTGGTCCATTAGGCGGTCATGACATTCCAGTTATATAGCTCTAACCATCCCCAGGACCCCAGTTCAGTTATCAATTTGTTCCTCTAGACGGTCGATGCTTCCAGATAAGCAGCTCATTAGTCTTAGAAGTCAACTTCAAATAGTCTTATAAGATGCTCAGGGAACTCTCTGACAGCATCCACAGGTCAATACTGATCTTGGGCCCCAATATCAAGCTATCCGCTTGTCAGTAGCAACAGTAATAGGATTATCCAGTGGGAGTTGGACTTAGCATCGAAAGACCGGGGTTCCAGCACCCAGGTTCCAGAACTACATTGCCGCCGTAGGATATATATTTATGGCCTCATGGCCCCCTCTGTGATGATTATCATTGATCACATGCCTTTATACCCTGGAAGGTATATTGGATCCTACCATGGTGATTGTCATCGGACTCCACGTCTAGCTCACATGGTTATATGTCAGTTAAATCCTCTCCCACTAGTCAGTACAGTTACTCTAAAACTCTTCAGTCCATATCGATTCGGTCACGGTACTTCCATAGTACATTTCCATGGCCATCGGTGGTGCAGCCCTATCGAGTTTATACTAGTTGTATCAGTTTTAGCGTTTCCAGATCATTTCATGTCGCATCAGTTCAATTGCAGTTCTATCATGTTATTAATGTTTCTCTCCCTTACTCAGCCATTCAAAGTACTGATGCATACTTTTATATTGTATTGTTTCATGATACAGCTGCAGGTTCTCAGACTCAACACCTCTAGATATCGCGATTCAGTCCCTCAGTAGTTGAAGTGCTTCTGAGTCCTCATCTCTGGGGGAATTGGCTATTTCCTTTCAGTCATTTATTAGTTTCAGTTAGACTTAGAGTTAGCTGGGGGCTTGTCCCAGCAACTCCTCAGTTGACCAGCACTGAGGCAGACATGATATTTGGTTATCAATAGTATAAAAGCGTTTTGAACTTTAAGTTTTAGACTTGTCTTTCCCTTAAATTTTTATGATATTATTAAAAAGTTCTGCTACTGTGTTTGCCTCAGAATGTTAGTGAATGATAGACCAGGGTTGACTTGAGGTCACTTGCGGCTTCAAGTGCAGTGACACGTCCATGGTGTAGACTCGGGGGCTACGGAGATGAACATTCTTCCATAGCCTCTGGACTGAATCTGGTCCTATCATCACAGCTTCACCAACTTCAAACCAACCAATGGGTGATCTACATCTCCACCCATAGAGAGCCTCAAACAGAGCTATTTGAATACTGGAGTGGTAGCAGTTATTGTTTACCAAGCTCGATAAGAGGAAAATGATCATCCCAACTACCTTTGAAGTCAATCACACATGCCCTCAACATTTCCTTGAGAGTCTAAATTGTCATCTACTTGACCATCCGTTTTGCGGGGTGAAATCCTATGAGCAACCTGAGTACCCAGTCCCTTTTGAAACGACCTCCTGAACTAAGAGGTAAATTGAGTACCTCTGTCTGATATGATGGAAAAGGGCACTCCATGCAATCGAACAAGCTCCCGGATATATAGTTTGGCATAATCCTCACTTGAATCAAGTGGTTTGATCGGTAGAAAATGGCGGCCTTGGTCAACCTGTCTAACAACCCAAATGAGTCATATTACTGAGAGGCAAACCTGTTATGAAGTCATATTGATTTCTTCCCATTTCAAGTAGGGATACCGATATCCCTAAAAGAACCCTTCCCGGGCTCGATGCTCAACCTTTACTTGATGACAGTTTGGGTACTTAGCTGCAAATTCTGTTATGTCCTTCTTCATGCCATTCCGCAGCCAGAGCTTCTCGTAAGTCACGGTACATCTGGTGTCACCTGGATAGATTGAATACCAGATCCATGAGTCTCATGCAACATCCTAGCTCCTCAAATCATCAACATTCAAAAATTATATAAGAGACCCTGGTATCAGAGCACATCTCCCCTTTGGAGAAGATCTCTACCTTCTAATTTTTAGACTTCTTCTTTGCAAAATGGGGAGTTTGTCTTGTCTAGCTTTTACATCCATCACCAAGGATGATTTTGGTCCGTTCTGAACTATAATACCGCCATCGATCAAGTCCAACCAGCGAACTCCAAACCTTGTGAGTCAATGCATCCTTCACCAGCTCCTTCTTTCCCTCTCCTCACATGGGACAAACACTCCCCCGAGAGAGTCTACTAGGGTACGTCTGCTACTACATTAGCCTTTCTCCGGGTGGTAGAGGGGATGCTCATGTCATAGTCCTTTAGTAGTTCCAACCACACTCATTGCCAAAGATTGAAATATTTCTGGATAAGCACATATTGTAAGCTCTTATGGTCTATAAACACATCCCTGGACCCATTACAAGTAGTGTCTCCATACTTTCAAGGCAGACCACCACATAGCCAACTCAAAGGTCATGGGTCCAGGGTAATTCTTCTCGTGAACTTCCAGCTGTCTAGAAGCGTAAGCTATAACTCTTCCATGCTGCATCAATACATACCCGATCCGATCCGTGAAGCATCCTGACCACCACAAACCTTCGGTACCCACGGGTAGAGTTAACACCGGTGAAGTAAGCCGAGTATTCAACTCCTAGATACTCCTCTCCCCACAAGCCTATGACTATTCGAAGTTCACCTTACTTTGGGTCAATTTGGTCAAAGTGCTGCAATAGATGAGAAACATTAAAAAAATTTCCGATAGTAGCTAGCCAAACGCGAAGCTCCGAGAAGTAAACTGGTATACACACTAACGGAACTGACTGGATAGTCAGGGTCTCGGACTCAACATCCTTAACCTAACTTAGATAATTACAAAAAACCACCGTCATCTTCCTAGCCTTAAGGTAGGGAATGAAGTGACCTACAGGCACAGCCAAACTGCCCTTCCACTCCAGTGGCTCACCCGAAGGTAGGAACTCCACGCATGGTTCTACAATTAACTAAATCTAACACTCATACTGGCAATCCATACTGAGAATAATACCAAAGTCAGTCATGACTAACTCTACAAGGTGCACAGAGTGACTTTATACAATACTGGAGATCAGGAAACTTCTATACACCCGCCTAGCTATAACTAATCACCAATGCAGGTAGAGACTGAGAATGGTTCTGACAGAATTTCATGATTGACTCCAAATCTACTAGCAATATAAGGTGTCACATACAAAATTATCCTTGAATCTAACAAGCATAACCATCAAAGTGAAACACTCATGGCCCTTACTGCGTAACACATCGGTGTAGTCTTGCTCCTGACTGGTCGCAAGGGCATAAAACCTATTTTGGCGTTGACCGCTGGCTGAACTAGTCAGAAGCGCCAGGAAGGGACGTGCTACTGGAACAGATGAACCTTCAGCAGTTGGTATTCCGAGCTCCGCCGCCCCATGATCTGGTCGAGGGCAGCCCTTGAGTTTGTGTATGGGCTTGCACACGAAATAAAGCGTCTATGCCGACCCCAGCACCTCCTGAGTGGTTCTTGCTGCACCTTGCACCCAGGTTGGGAAGAGTGATTTCTATCCTGCATCTTCACCCTGACCCCTCAAATCTGCCTTTGCTTTTGTCCTCGTGGTCTAGATGGTGCACAATGATGATGGGTGCTGGGTCAAAAGACATGTGATGAGTCTGCTGGAGATGCCTGCCCCCTAATCTAGGTTGAGAAGTCCCATAATTTTCTGCCCTATAGCCCTCTTGGCCTCCCTCTACTTTTCCCCCACTACCTCCATCTACTGGGCATGCTACACTATGCGGGGAAAATCCATATCGTCGACATGGCGATCCTAAGTCCTTATTAGGTAGTCCCGCCACTCCGTAGCCCCCAAATCGGATCCTGCCCGAGCCCTCTGGTCTGCCACTAACTATGGTGCATACATTGATAAGCGGGTGAACTCCATAATGCTCCTAAGCAGACATGTCCCACCGCCGGATTTATAAACTGAAGTCTCCTTCGGTTTCCCTCATCTCGCGAGGGAACAATCATTCTAGGAAGGCGCCATACAGGAAACTGTTCCGAACTGATAGGGCCTGCTCCCACTGCCCCTACTATCTTTCCACTGTTTAAACTGAGTAGCCACCCCTTTCGATTGATAAGAGGCCAAGTCAATGCACTCCCTTTCATAGCCATGACTTGGGTGATCTTTAGAATCTCATCAATGAATTCATGCTGGTTATCATCTACTCTTGACCCAAGGAACACTAGCATATTCATTCTCGGAAAATCTCTGCCTCACAGCCGTCGCCGCATTCCCATTAAGGGAGATGTGCACTGCCTTTTGATTGACTTGAGCAATCAAGCGTACTATCATTTGTATGGCTTCCCTAAATTAGTGTGGGCAGCGAGCTTTGGTGAATGTTCCTCATCGGATGGTAGGGCATGATAGGTACCCCTCTCCATTTCCATTCTCGTGTTCATTTTTCCATTTCTCCTTCCCGAACACTGTGGAGGCATGATTCTGCAAACGTGCTATAGCATGAGTTGAAGGATAGATAGGGATTTTATCACACGTCATGAGATCATGAAAGGGAACATTTCCTAAATGTTTCGTAGCCTCTTCATCATATGTGCGGCGTGCTTCACACTGCGTAAAAAAGACTCTACTTAAAAGAGGCTTTTGAAAACCCTAGAGACACTTCAAATCTATGACTCGTACCGGTTGTGTTATTCGATCATAGACCTAGATGCAACACGGGACAAGGAGACCGGAGAGACCTAAGTTGACCCGGTGCCATGCATAACTCAATCAATAAAAAGTAATACTCAACGTAATAACATAAGGAAATATATAAGACCTAATATAGAAAGAAAAGCGTACTTCATATATAACAGCTGAATACTACATATAGTCTAAAAGCCTCTAACATATCAGATGGGTTGTGCATTGTCACCCCACCTTAGAGCATGACTGGCACCTAGTGCCCTACTAAAGACTGAACTGCTGAGCGGCTGAGCCTAAGCACCTTTGTTGCAGGGCTGACTCTAACTCTAAAATCAAAATAGCGGAGCTATATAGCAGGCACAAATACAACCCCCAGCCGACAAGGCCTATAGCCACTTGTGAAAATAAGCAATAGCAAAGTCAAAATCATAAGAGTTCTATGGGCCGACAATCAACAGTTAAACAGGGCCCCACGACTATGCACATCATCTAAAGCACATCCCACCCCACACGGACGATATCGTCTAACCACAAGGAAGTAACACAATCTGCAATCCTATAAGGGTAATAGATGGTCGGCCCGACCTACCCATACTGTACAAACAAAGGAATAAGCCTATATCACACCAGCCCCGGAAGAGAGGCTGACAGTTCACCCAGCCACAGTTGACTGGAACTGCACGAGGACTGCTCCTCGTCTGTTTGGCCACACTGCGGGCAAATGTCTGACGCCCGGGAAGGGTGTTAGTACAACATGTACCGAATATGTAAGGCAATAGATAAGCTGAATAGGACTAGAAGTAAATAAAAGAAGAGCCGAAGATTAACTTGTATGCCTGCTGATTCATAATCTACAGCTAACTGACACTACATGTACATAAGTTAAGGCGCATCTTACATTTATACACTACAGCTATGAATTCCTTCAAGAACCCCCACCTGGCCCCTGGCAGGGAGGTACCTCATTTAGCCCCCATAAGTCCTGAGCACATCTCAATCTATATACCTATAAGTGTCTACAAATCTCTTTTGGGCTATGGCCAACCTGCGGTCCCCTGGGTCTATAATTGGGCCCGGTTGGCCCTAAATTGGAGCTGTGTCTGGGTCGGAGGACTCTGATATCTACACCCCAGGCGTAAATGCTCGGTGAAGTGTCAACAAGGCCAACCACATTATGAGGATGGATCCCCATCTTCATCCCTTGTGGGCGGCATGCCGCTCCATAGGCGGCGTATCCTCTCCCTAGCGGGCGAGTCGACACAACTGTATCATGGGGCAGTCATAGAGGCTTCTAACTGGGGACTACCCCAACCCAGGTGCCTATACTGACACATTAATCTATCTATATAAATAGAGAGCGCATCTATTCTGGGCTAACGCTAATGCTACTCGCTTCTGGGATAATCTGTATGGATGTCTGCAGGCACGCCATGCGCCCGTACTTGATCAGAGGATCCTGACTTTGATCATGATCTCTAATAGTCTGGGATGAATGGCGAGTGCAGTGATGCAGTAATACTCTTAATGTCGTACCTAGGACATCTATAACTCATGAACAATTGTGGGGTTGCGGATGGCTAACTACATGTCTTCTAATTAAGCCTTTAAGGTTGAGCTCAGTCGAACTTGCTTCTACACAAACGGCACCCTGGTCTTCATGAGGAGCTTACCCGATCTGCTTGTGGCTAACACTGTACTGGAAAGTACTGTTGGCTCATAAGCCTTATCTGGGATCCTCGGATCTGTATTGCTGTTCTGGGCAGACCCAATCTTATAGGGCAATTCTGACTGGCCCTCTCCTGGCCTCTCCTTGCCTGAATACCTTACAAGAACCGGTTAGGGTGTTGGCCGTCTGAAATATGTGGACCCCTCATTGGGGTACCGCGGGTTTATCTGACTCGGACGACTGGGCTAACGCTGGCATCCTACATGATAACTGTTAGGTTGACTAAGACTTACCGATACTGATAAAATTCAATGGGATGACAAGCGATCACTCAATACCTTTGGACAACCTTGGTGTCACCAACTCTAAGTCTCTCTATTTTGTCTCTATTTCTGGTTCTGGGCATGCCATAACGTCAATGACCTCTACGGATGCTTTCCTGCCAATACAAGACTAACTGGTCGTTAGGTACTTTAACTGCGCCCACTCTTGTTTAACCCAACTGATTCAGGCCAATAACTCTTACGAGCCAGAGACTGGAGGCGCAGAGCAAACATATATGTCTACCATCACAATGACTAGACTAAAGAGTTTCTATGCTTCCATATAGTCTGGCCCCAACCTGCTCCCTTGCAGCGAGGTCCCTGCGACGTCCTTCATATATTTTCTAGCAGCTAACCCAGAACTTATATAAGCATAATCCTAATAGCAGCTACTCAAAACATATCTGATATTTATATATGTATATCAATAACAACTAATTACAACATATCGAATTACAATCTAATGGTAGAAACCTTCCGCAGCATCTGAGATCGTTATTTCTATTTGAGAACATAAGTCATAACACTGCGATGAGATACTTGCGAGTTCGCCTTACATACCTCGTTCGTATTTTCTTACTAACTGATGAGTATCAGCTCGTGTTCAACTGTCATTATAGCTGTAATCATATTAAAAGAAGAATAGGTCCAACTTCGTTACTGAATTTGAAGAAAAAAATAACATATATAATGACACCTAGCTTTATCAACGACCAAAAACTCATAATTTCTCGGGAATCTAGAAGAGAGAAATACTTACTTTAAGCCTGTCATCATATTGACACTAGTTTGAAGCAATTCCACCAAATCTGGCTCGGCGGAATGACGATTTTTCGAGCGTATTTTGAAAAAATATGCAGTGATGCTCTGCGCAGCCTTATACTTCACTACTCGGAGTTAATTTAGATTTTGGCGGCGTTGGCGTAATCGGATGATTTCCCAATGTTCTCCTTCGTTCTTACCTCTGCTGGCCGAGGATAAATGAAAAATAATCTAACTTCTAAGTGGCCAGGGCTTGCCATACTTGAGGCAGCAGACAAGGCAATATGGCACGCTGCCAAACGCGCATGATTCTGCTCCGTGCCACATTGGCTAACGCGAAGGCAGCTCCGTGCAACTTTGCCCCTTTAGGCAGCTTGGTTCAGCCTCCTCTCGCGAAATCGCAACTTGGCACTCGATCGTGCTTCCCAGGCCCTTTCTTCATGCGTATGGCACTCCAAAACTCTCAAGCAACATTTGAATAGGTCGACTAAACATTAAGAATCTTACGGGTGTAACAATAGGACAATACCCCAACTAACCAAAAAGTCTAGAAAACTGAACATACTAGAGAAATCTGATTTTGATCATCTTTTGAGTTCTAAATTGATCTTAATATGGCTGATTTAGAATTTCTAATCTATTAAGCTTGATTATGCATGTCCCATGATAAATCTATTTATTATCCATTGATCCATTGATGTTTTGATGAGCCCAACATATATATTAGATTAAATCATGAATATATTATATTTATCTATTATGATCTTATGGAAACTTAAACTATATGCAAGATCTACAAGTATGTACGTATTCTATTAAGCATAGATTATGTTTTGGTCGACTCACGGGCCTCAAATTGTAAGCTAGTTCACGTATGTTTTATGGCTAGTTCACGTATGTTCAAGCATGTTTACGATTATCATGATTTAACTAGCCCATGAACTCATGTATGTATTATTATGAGCACTATGTACGTTTTGGTAGTAGTATCGACCATCGAGTAGGTTCGGTGCTCAGGTTAAGCCCCGGATCTCATGAACTATGTGCCACCATAGTTATGTTGGGACCCATTCATGTTTTTCCCTGGCCCAAACAAACCTTTTTCATGTGTGATCATTCCCTTCACGGTTCCTACCCTTGGAAAGATACGAACACCCTCCCGACTAGTGTTACAAGTCGGGCTTTATGTGTGCTCATATGGGGTATGTCGATTAAGAGAATCTCCCACTTTTCCTCATGATTTATACATGTTTATGACTATGTATATGGGCTCAAGTTATGTTCAGTAGAAGTTTATCTTTTATGACTTGATTACGATTGTATTATGAATGATTCGAAAACCTTGAGCCTTACGTTATATTACAATAAATATGTTATGAGCATGTTGGCCTACTCTTATGAACATTTATGAGTTTTATACATGTTTTAAATGTCTGTTTTACTTATCTTGCATACTCAGTACACTCCACGTACTGACCGCATACTTTCTATGTTGTATCATCTCATGATACAGGTCCCAGTTCTCAGGAGCATCCTTACCCGTACATAGATTTGGACTTGCTCTCTGTGTACTTGGTGAGTCCTGATGTTCCAATGGCTACATGTTCACACTCTATGTTATTCCTTCAGTTTTTGGATGTTGGATTAGTTGGGGAGTTGTCCCATCAATCCTCCTTTCATGCCTAGAGGCTTATCAAACTAAAAAGTTGAATTTTGCTATATTGTATAAGTATTGTACTGTTTTCTCTGATGTTATGTTATGATTACGTTCTCTATGCTAAGTCTTCCTCTCATGTGATTGAATTAGATTTATACTCATGCCATGGGTCGACTTGGGGTCTCTCGGGGCTCCTTGTCCCATGTCTAGGATCCGGGTGTACGTTTGGATCGTGACAAACTTGGTATCAGAGCCATAAGTTTGAAGTGTCCTAGGGAGTCTGAAAGCCACGTTAAGTAGAGTCTTTTTCATAGGTGTGAAGCGCGCCACACTTATGATGAAGAGGCTACTAGACGTTTAGGAAATGTTCCCTCCTTTTATAATCTATGTCGTGCGATTAACGTCCTTGACTCCTCTAATTCGTTCTATTCGCGTTTGTAGAATCAGGCCTCCATGCCGAGTAAATGCAGGAGGAACGGTAATGGTGATGATCATGAGGGTGCCCATGATGGAGAGCATAAGCCAGCTCCACTCGTTCATGAGCAGAATGTACCATAGCCAACCGCCTACTCTGAGTTTAGGGCGGCGATTCAGATGTTGACATAGGCCATGACAGCTCAGGTCCAGAATTAGACTGTGGCACATTATTCGCAAAATGGGAATGCGACAACTGCTAGGGTGAGGTACTTTTTGAGGATGAGCCCTCCGGAGTTCACAGGGTCAAAGGTAGATGAGGACCCACATGACTTTATTGAGAAAATTCTGAAGATCACCCAGGTTATGTGGGTGAATAATGGGGTGTTGATTTGACCTCCTATCAGCTCAAAGGGGTAGCACATATATGGTTCAAGCAATGGAAATGTTCTAGGACAGCAGGTGCAGGCCTGATAGGTTGGGATGAGTTCCACACCGCGTTCATGGATCGATTCTTCCCTCGGGAGATGAGGGAGCTCAAGGCGGCTAAGTTTGTGAATTTGTAGCAGGGAAACATATCAGTCTAGGAGTATGCATTGGAGTTAACTCGGCTATCTAAATATGCTTCAGAGTTGGTGGCGGATCAGCGGGCTCGGGTGAGCCGCTTTGTGCATGGAGTAGCAGATTACTTGGATAAGGATTGTTGGATTGCCATGCTACACTAGGACATCGACTTTCACCATATTGTATGCATGCCTAGAAGATGGAGTCGATCTATAGGAGGCAGAGAGAGGCCAAGAGGGACAAGACCAACAGCTAACGGGTTTCTCAGGCCAGGTCAGGAGGTGGATCATGTCAGCAGTCCCAGCACAGGTCCACTTCTCCAGCTCCATCATCAGCTAGCACACCGTCCAGGTTTAGAGGTCACCAGAGGAGCAGGGCTACATGTTCGAGGGATCATTGTAGCATATAGGTGGAGCGCACTTTCCCAGCTTGTGCAAAATGTGGAAAAAATCATCCCGGGAGCTGCTTGGTCGGTGCGGATGCTTGTTTTGGGTGTGGCAAACCCGGGCACAAAATCAGAGATTGTTCTGCAGCCAGTTCTATCGCTCCAGCAGCACAACCCTCTCAGCAGGGTGCCTCCACTAGTTCTTTAGGTGGTCAGCGCCGGAATAGGTTTTATGCTCTAGTGCCTCGCTAGGAGCAGGAGGCTTCACCAAATGCGGTCACAGGTATGTTGCAAGTCTTCCATATTGATTATTATGCTTTGTTAGATCCAGGAGCTACCTTTTCTTTCATGACCCCTTACATTTCTAGTAGTTTTGGAGTTAGTCCGAAAATTATGTCAAAACCATTCTCCATATCTACTCCAGTCGGTGAATCAGTGATAGATAGGCGAGTATATAAAGGTTTCCCCATTACGGTGTTGCATAAGGTTACCTCCACAGACTTAATAAAATTGGCCATGACTAATTTTGACATCATTTTGGGCATGTATTGGTTGTTTTCATGTTATGCTTCGATTAATTGTAGGACTCGTATAGTGGAATTTTGATTTCCAGGTGGGTCGATCTTGGAATGGAAGGGTAATTCAGTTGTGCCAGCCGGTAGGTTATTTCATATCTGAAGGCTAGGAAAATGATCTCTAAGGGTTTCATGTACCACCTAGTTAGGGTTAAGGATGTGGAGTCCGAGACCCCGACTATTCAGTTTGTTCTAGTAGTGTGCGACCATCCAGAGGATTTTCCTGATGATTTACCAGGTGTCCCCCAGAATGGGAAATTGATTTTGGAATTGATCTACTTCCCGATACGCAACCTATCTCTATCCCTCCTTACAGAATGGCCCCAGATGAGTTAAAAGAGTTAAAGGAATAGTTGAAAGACTTGTTGGATAAGGGTTTCATTAGACCGAGCAAGTCTCCATGGGGCGCACCAGTTCTATTTGTTCGGAAGAAGGATGGATCCCTTCTAATGTGTATTGATTATCAGCAACTTAATAAGGTCACTATCAAGTACAGTTACCCCTTGCCCAGGATTGATGATTTATTTGACCAGCTCCAGGGTTCTAGGTGTTTCTCGAAGATAGATCTCAGGTCTGGGTATCACCAGCTAAGAGTCCGGGAGAATGATATCCCAAAGACAGCCTTCAGGACCCGGTATGGCCATTATGAGTTTGTAGTTATGTCATTTGTACTAACCAATGCTCCTGCAAGTTTTATGGATCTAATGAATAGGGTGTTCAAGGAATATCTGGATATGTTCGTGATTGTGTTCATTGATGACATCCTTATATACTCCCCGAGTAAGGAGGGGCATGCCGCTCATTTGATAACAGTACTTCAGACCCTCAAGGATCTTCAGTTGTATGCAAAGTTTATCAAGTGTGAATTTTGGCTGGACTCGGTTGCATTTCTGGGCCATGTGGTGTCGAGTGAGGGCATAAGGGTGAATTCTCAGAAAATCGAAGCGGTGAAGAATTGGCCTAGACCGGTGAATCCTTCAGAAAGTCAGAGTTTCTTGGGTCTAGCTAGCTACTACCGAAGGTTTGTTGAGGGTTTCTCATCTATTGCGGCTCCTTTGACCAAGTTGACTCAGAAAAAGATAAAGTTCCAATGGTCAGAGGAGTGTGAGAAAAGCTTCTAAGAGTTGAAGACCCAACTCACTTCAGCACCTGTATTGACTTTTCCCGAGGGTACTGATGGCTTTGTTGTATATTGTGATGCTTTGAGAGTCGGGCTAGGGTGTGTGTTGATGCAGCGTGGGAAGGTAATAGCATATGCCTCGAGATAGCTGAAAGTTGATGAAAAAAATTACCCCACCCATGATCTCGAGTTAGCCGCGGTGGCGTTTGCATTGAAGGTATGGTGACATTAATTGTATGGGGTCCACGTGGATATATTTATGAATCACAAGAGTTTTCAATATGTGTTCACATAGAAGGATCTAAATCTTCTGCAAAGGAGGTGGTTGGAGTTGCTAAAGGACTATGACATGAGTGTCCTCTACCACCCGGGCAAGGCAAATGTGGTTGCGGATGCGCTTGATCTCAGGCAAAATAGCATGCCCGAGTGATGCTTTATATCTTAATTTAGTCTTGTTTAGCAAACTAATTATATACATTTTCATGTGATTTTATATAAATGTGAATACATGTACTATCCAACATGATTAGTTCTTGTTTTGTAGGTTTTAATGAATTTGAGGAACTAATTTATAAGTTGGTGAAGTAGAGGAATGGAGTCGAGAGCAATTTGCAAAAGTCGGCAAGGAGCATGCCTTGGCAAGGATGGTCGTGCCAGGCAGCGTGCCACGCTGTGCGTGTGCCGCGCCCAGCGCCGTGCCACACCCATGCCAGGCGCACGAGAGAAGGCAGCAGGCAGGTAGGCGAGCTGCGCGCCAGCGCCGTGCCACGCCAGGCCAGCTGCGCGCCAGTAGCATCCCATCGCGCTGCATGAGCAGCGTGTAACGCCGGCTAGCGCGGTGACCCTCAGCAGCAGGGCATCCTGAGGTAATTTCCAGAGAGCCTCCACGTTACCTCCGTGTCACGGAGGCAGTGCTCCGCGATACACTCTGTGACACGGAGCCATTCCACGATAGGCTTAATTTTGCACGTTTCTCATTTACTATAAATAGGTCCCTTAGCTCCTAAAATCATTTTGTCA
>JACEIK010000756.1:146253-192239 GCA_018107945.1 Datura stramonium
ATGAATTTTTTATGCATAATGTTAATGATTTATGTATGAGCCTATATACATGTTTTTGGGAGCCGTGTCTAGCACCGAGCAGCCCGGCGTTCAAAGGACTACGCCGGTGTCTCATAACCGCGTGCCACCGTGGGTTGTAAATGTTATGATGTAACGATAATGATCCCCTCAAATGTGATATCACGGCTTATGCACGACCCTCGCCTGGCAAGCCAGGGTTGGCTCTACCCACTTGAGCAAGACAGTGCGGTATCATGAAAGGCTATTCCATGATTGTTTCGGTTATGAAGAGTCCTCCCATTATTTCACATGTTTTATGCATTGTTATTTCTATGTTATTGGCTCAAGTTATGTTTTGATAAAATTTTCTTATGATTATGATAATGAATGATTATGAATGGTTTGAAAGTCTTGAGCCTTATGTTTTACTAGGAAGATTTTTGATGCAAGCATGATGTCCTTCTCCTATGTTTATTTATGAGCTTGCTTTACTTTTAAAATATACATTTTACTTACTTTGCATACTCAGTACATTCCACGTACTGACCGCATACTTTCTATGTTGTATAGTTTCATGATACAGGGTCCAGATCTCAGGCTCATCCTCACCTGTAGTCCATTCCAGTCTTCGGTATCAGCTTATTGGTGAGTCCTCATGTTCCGAGGGCTGTTTGATAGAATTTCATGTTGTTTGTTCTTCAGTATTGGTCAGGTTAGTTTGGGATGTTGTCCCATCAACCCATCTAATTATTAGAGGCTTTCAGACAAGTATGTAGTACTCAGCTATGTAAACATTGGTATTTCTTGAGGCTGTGTTATGATTATGTTTCTGCAATATCTTTATGATTATCGTTCCGCTTATTTGAATGAGATTAGTTGTATGCGTGAGCCATGGGTCGGCTTGGGGTCCCTCGGGGTCCCTTGTCCCGTGTCTACGATCCGGATGCACGTCTGGGTCGTGACAATGACTCTTCAGGACGAATCATTACTTGACCCAACGAGTCATCACTTCCCTCGTGGTCCACTGAAGACTTGACCCCAACTTACTAAACTGCAACTCATAACAAGGGACTCCATGACTAGTTACCTAACCTCATGAGTCGTGATGTGAGTTGTTACCCTTGAGCTCTGAACAGGAACCTTTACTGACTGCTTGCCACGAGTCTTACCACGACTCATAGGGTTACCTAACGGGTCATACCACGACTCATTTTGAGGAAAATTTTCCACTTCCCTGCTGATTTCTTATTTTAAGTCTAGGGTCTAATCTTAGAAATTTTTGTGGTGTTACATACATCCTCTTGACCTAGTGGTCTCCACAAGCTCGAGGAAATGACCAACTCTCACGAGAGCCAACTCCAAAAGTTGGCTAGAAGTCTCCCTACACTCATTGCTCAAATAGTCAAATGGGAGCTGAAATCAATGTATGAGAGCCTTACAACATTATGCAAATGGGTGGATGCAGTAGAGGGGGCTGTTACTTCTCTCCGAATCGAGGTGCGGGAGTGGAAAAGTTGGACTCCTATGGAAGTGCCTGACATGAGCGCTCTCGACACCGCGATAGCTTCTCTTCCACTATTTGAGGCCCAATTGATGATTTGTTTAAAGGCTTGGGGGATAACACCGAGATCTGGGAGAGGTTGGTTTTGCTGGTGCTAGAGGAGAGGGGGAAGCTGCGGATGATGAGGATGAGGAGTGACCTGCTCAGGGAGTCTCTTACCCCTTTATTTTGCTTCCATACATTAGGGACAAAGTATTCTCTTAGCGTCGAGGATGAGTTTTTGTTGGGGGGTCACTAATGTTTGATTTTAAAAATGAGTTGAAGTATCCCTTGTCGGGCTTTTGTGTTTTTTATTATCTGTGATGAATTGTGAGCCTTTGTAGGGCTCGGTTTTTACTCTTGTTGATGATTTCTCTCGACGGGCCTGTGATGTTGAAAATAAAAAAATGAATGACTTGGTTGAAAAAAAATTTCTCGATGAATGTTAGTGGCTAATGATGAGAATGGGGTCCTTGTCTTGAATTGTTTACTCCATTGGAACCCAAGTCCTTTATTTTTTCATCGTGTAAATAGTATAACAGTAATCAAACTTCAAGGGTTTTCTTCATACCACAGTTCTTTCCCGAGAAGCATTTCTTTGTTCTTTTTATTGTCGAATCGGGTTGGCACTTCCCGATGATATATTGAGTAGTGACTTTCTTAAGGGAAAATGCCATGTCGTTTTTGAGTCTTTTATGGAGCTGTTTTGAGATGCACCACTAGAAAATTTTTGAAATGGAATTTTAAATGAGGCATGAAAATGAGAAATAATGAGTAGATGTTTGAAACAAGAATATAGTACTCTTTGTCATACTTTGTAGATTCCTCGTTTGGCTTATGAATTTGCATGTTCTAACATCTTAAATAAAGATTCTATGCGGATAATGACTTTTGTGGTCTCTTTAGGAGTGATGCCTTGTGTGGTAAGGACTTTTTTAATCTCATGCACAACTTCTTGTCTAGAACTTTCCCCAAGTGTGACTCAGGGAGAAATCCTAGAAGTAGTTGCACTTAGAACATGATCTTAGGCCCTCTTTTGTAAAGTCACTTCACCCAAAATGACCTCCCTGAACATTAATCTTTGATATCTAATGCTTGTGCCTTGGACCCTTTCTTTGGAAACCACATTACAAGCCTAACGACCAGTTTTAATACTTCTCTTTGGCACCCATCCTCCCTAATTACTAGTGATAAAATAACAAAAAATAGGGCTTGAAGCCCAGGAAATGGGGAACGATAAGGAAATAAATGTGAGATGAGGCAAAATCCTAAGTTTGGGGGTTTGCAAGAAAAGGGGGGAAATGGGAGCTTCAATGAGAGGTAACACCAAAATTGAGATGAAATGAATGAATCAATAGGTGGAAATACCTCGAATCATCAAAAGAGAAAGAATAGTAAAAATGTGTTATCTCTTGCATATATAAGGCTAAATGTGAAATTCATAGGTATTATAAGAGTGGCTTGTGGTACACAAATAATGAAGATAATGAACAAGGAGAAGTAAGGTGGAGTGATCTCAATAAGATAATGGGAGGTCGCACGCGTTTGTAAAGGCATTAGAGAGGCTTTAGTCTCTAAAACTAAACATTTATCCTATCCTTAGCCCTAGCCTACATTATGACCCTCAAGTCCTAAGTGATTTTATGTGCAGTTTACATTAGTGGCGAATTACACATAGAGCAAGCCTATGGGTTAAGTTGGTTGCATGCAGATTTCTTTTGGGAGAGTGAGTGCAATCTTCTCTTTGTGCAATCCCTTGTGAATGCATTGATTTCATGATAAAAAAATAGGGATTTTCTCTTCGGTGAGTGGTATCATCCTTTTTGAGGACACAATTGCATTAAAGTTATATTTGTGCATAGGGCATGAGAAATGCAAGCTCTATGGCAAGCTTTGCATGTGCAATGATCATGAATTGAGATGCTATGTGTACTTCATGGATGAGTTATGCCTTTGTTTTGCAAAAAGAAAGCTCTTATGAATTACACTTTTGAATGGTGGTAGCCTCTTGAAATGTTTCCATCTTTCTTGTTTGGGGGAATTTTCTTCTCTTTTCTGGTGAGTCGGTGAGAATTTTTTGGATTGTCTAAATTCAAGTGGTCATTAATGCATACATTTGTGTGAAGTGGTATGTTGTTTACCTAATAATAACAACATTACTTGAGGACAAGCAATAGTTCAAGGTTGAGGGTTTGATGAGTAGGTAATTTACCAACTCATTAGGCTCTAAAAATGAGCTTTATTCTAGTTTTCAAGTCATTTAGATGGATTTTATGCCCCTTTTTTCCTTTCTGTGTGCAGATATTTAATTTGGAGAAAACAGCAAGAAAGAAAGCAAAAAGAAGAGAATTAGGTGAAAACTGACGCTTCACCGGAGAAGACTGGCGAAACACTGCCAAACGCCGACCAAAAGCTGATGAACAGTACCTCTGGGAATTATAGCAACCGGTGAACGCGAATGTCAACCGGTGACTCACCGGTCCATTTGCCGAATGACACCCGAAATTGCTGGATCGAAGATAAAAGAATCAACCGGCGCAGGGTGGAAACTAGAAAAAAGCCTAAGGAATCACCTAAGGCTACTGGAGCTCACTAAAGGTGAAATTAATTGGAGCCGGCAGTTCGCGGAATTTAACCGGTGAACCGCTGGTACTCTCGTAAGTGCTAGAGAGAGAGAGGTGGATACCCTACTTTTGGATATATTCTAGAGAGAAGTACTTTGTAACCATCAGATCTTAACTTTTAGCTTTTAGAACATTCTCTTTGTAGAAGAACAAAGTAAGAATACTATTAGTGGAAATTGAAAACAATTGCTTTCTTTTTCTTCTTCTTCCTCCTCCATAGCAAGGTACTACCATTGTTGAAGACTTTTTGTTTAATTTGATTTTGCTACTCCTATTATTGAATTCAATGAGTTTATTGATAAATGTGATTTTGAATTTCTTGACCACGAGTAGCTAAATCATTAACTAGAGGTGTATGGTGATGAATGCTTAATTAGAGTGGGTATTGCTAGAGTCATCTCAATATTTATTGATTAGTATAAATCTGTTAAATTCTCTCGAATCTATAATTGAAGATCAATTGTTGTTGATGTGGGCCTAATTGTTCTTACTTGATTTTTGCTTGTAAAAGAAGAATTGAGTATTGAGAAAAAATTTAATGGTGGACATGGATAAGAGATTGTGAAATTGGGCTAGAAATAGCCAAAATTACATTCTCACTCTTAATTAATAACTAATGGCTAGAAATTAGTGCAACTATTAATCCAAACCTGATAGAGTTGATTTAATGGTGCCTAAGGGTTTGAAAGAACTCTAGCAAGAGGTATTTATGAGGTTTAAAAACATCAAATGCCCACTTACCCAATGTTATTTACACATTGAACTTATGAGATGACCTAGCATGACCCTATTTAGTTAGCATATCATCTACACCACACCTATAGTCTGTCACATTATTGTCAAAAACCTTGGTTGTTTTGCTATTTTAGTTAGTCAAGTTAGAAGCTATATCCTTTTGTGAATCTTAATCTCCCCCAAAATGTTTATTTCCATGTTATTTTCATGTGGTGCGAGCTAAATTCAATTTCTCAAATGACACTCGTGCGTATCATTCAGTAATCCTTATGGGATTTGACCCCGACATCCGTCGGGATATTTATTTTGATTCAATGACCGTTTATGCTCTTTGTATAAAGAGTATATTTTTGACATTATCAATACTAAGCCAGGTAGAGGAGGTGCTCAGATGGGTAGGCGTGGCACTCAGTCCGGCATAGGGGTGATGCAGCCCAACCGGGGCAAGTCTCAAGTAGGTAACCAGACACACTTTTATGCTTTTCCTAGTAGGCTTGAGGTAGAGGATTTAGAAGTTGTTATCACAAGTATGATCTGTGTCTGATAAAATGACTATAGCTTTATTTAATCCATGTTCTACTTTTTCCTATCTGTCTGCTTATTTTGTTTTGGGATTGGATCTTGCTTGTGATATACTTGATACTCCTATCCATGTGTCTACTCCTATTAGGGATTCTATGGTGGTGGATAGGGTTTTTCATGATTGCATTGTTGACTTTATGAGGTTTGATACTCTGGTAGATTTAGTAATCTTAGACATGGTAGATTTTGATTTGATCCTGGGATGCCATTCTGGATTGCCATGCTAAGACCATCACTATACCAGGCCCAGGGTCATCCAGGTTGGAGTGGAAAGGGAATTATAGACCTTCTCCTAAGAAAATCAATTCTTATATTCGTGCGGTTAAATTGATAGAGCAGGGGTGTTCAGTATATCCAGCTCACATTCGGGATGCCAGTTCCCAGGAACCTTCCACAGAGTTGGTCCCAGTAGTTTGTGAGTTCTTAAAGGTATTCCATGCAGATCTTCCTGGCGTGCCGCCGGACCGTGATAATTGATTTCTGCATAGATTTAGAGCCAGCGACATGACCCATTTCTATTTTGTTGTATAGAATGGCACCAGTTGAGTTAAGAGAACTCAAGGAGCAGTTGCAGGAACTACTTAGTAAGGGGTTTATCAGGCCAAGTATCTCTCTGTGGGGTGCCCCCATCTTGTTTGTGAAAAAGAAAGACGGTAGTATGCGGAAGTGCATTGATTATCGTTAGTTGAACAAGGTAACTATTCAAAAAAATAACCTCTCCCTCGAATAGATGATTTGTTTGATTACTTACAGGGTGCAGCAGTATTCTAAAAGATAAACCTGAGGCCGGGCTATCACCAGTTGAAGATTCAAGCTAAGGATATTCCCAAAATAGCTTTCCAAACTAGGTATGGGCATTATGAGTTCCTGGTCATGTCCGTCGAACTCACTAATGCTCCAGCTACATTCATGTGTTTGATGAATGGTACCTTCAAACCCTATCTGGATTCATTTGTAATTGTTTTTATTGATGATATCTTGGTGTACTATAAGAACAAACAGGAGCACGAAAACCATCTGAGGATGGTGTTGGGGTTGTTGAAGGAGAAGTAGTTGTATGCCAAATTCCCATGTGTGAATTTTGGGTAGAGTCGGTGTCTTTTATGGGACATGTAGTCTCTAAAGAGAGAATTAAAGTGGATCCATAGAAGGTGGAGGTGGTTACAAACTGTCCAGGCCTACTATCGTGATCGAGATTCTGAGTTACATAGGGCTGGCTAGCTACTATCACCGGTTTGTCAAGGGATTTGCAGCCATTTCCTCAGTATTGACAAGGTTGACTTAGAAGGATGTACCTTTCCAGTGGTCTGAGGATTGTGAAGAGAGTTTTCAAAAGCTTAAGACCCTGCTGACCACGACACCAATCCTGGCATTATCGGTGGAATGTAAGGATTTGTTATTTATTATGATGGCTCATGGTCTGGGTTGAGTGCTGTGTAAATGCAGGAAGAGTAGTTCATTACTTATGCCTCGAGACAGTTGAAGGTGCACGAGAAGAATTATCCCACACATGACCTGGAGCTAGCAGTAGTGGTGTCTGCTTTGAAAATCTGGAGGCACTACCTATATGGGGCTCGTGCGAGGTATTCACAGACCATCGTAGCCTACAATATGTGTTTTCTTAGAAAGATCTCAATTTGAGGTAGAGGAGGTGGATGGAACTGCTCAAGAATTACGCTATGACCATCTTGTATCACCCAGGGAAGGCTAATGTGGTGGCAGATGCATTGAGTCAAAAAGCAGTAAGTAAGGGCAGTCTAGCATGCCTGGAAGCTACTCGTCGACCGATGGCCAGAGAAGTTCAGACACTGGTAAACATCTTGATGAGACTTATATTGTTGGAAACAGGTGGGATATTAGCTAGCACGGAGGCCAAGTCATCACTGTTAGAGGAGATAAAAGCCAGACAGTTTGAGGATGAGAAACTGGGTAAGATTTGAGAAAGGTTCTGTGGGGGGAGGCTAAGGAGCAGTGCTGGATGATGAATGGGTCCTGAGAATAAAGGGACTTATGTGTGTTCCTCTAGTTGGTGAGGTAATTAAAACCCTTATGGCAGAAGCTCACAACTCGAGGTACTTCATTAATCCTGAGGCTACCAAATGTACCATGACATAAAGCGGAACTATTGGTGGAGCAGGATGAAGAGGGACATTATAGGTCATGTCGCCCAGTGTTTGAACTACCAAAAAATGAAGTATAAGCACCAGAAGCCTGGGGAAGTACTTCAAAGATGCACATCTCAAAGTGGAAATAGGAGAGGATAGCAATGGACTTTATGATTGGTCTTCCAAAGACATTGGGGAAGTTTGACTCCATTTGGGTCATTGTTGACTGTTGAGCCCCAGCGCACGCGTAAGAGTATGCGGTCGTACAAGTAATGGAGTGGCTCTTTTAACAGTCGGATGTCGAACTCACAGGGACTGGACTATTTCAGTGAATATTAAATTTCAACTATTAATTTAACCTTCAAAAGTGTTGATTATAGAGATTTTGGAAAATTGTAATTAAATCTAGAAGTGATCACAAAATAGTTGGGAAACAATAACAAGAAGCATCTAGAGCTAAGGCCTGACAATCATACAATGCTACAATTCAAAATGGTTCAAGTATATGAAATTCAGTTGTTGTCTCGCAAAGCTAATGCGGTGTTCATGGTCTTTCGAGCCTCTAAGTACAACAAACTAGTTTCACACCTACATCATTGAGAGGGGATGTGACATCCTAATTCTTGAGAAATTTAACAATATGGATGTGGTTTATGCCCTTGACTATGGACTTTCGTACCTCTAATCATGTAACATGACTTAGTTTCACAACTACTTTTATGAGCGGTGATGTGACAATTCTAAGTCGGTGTCTAGCTATCATCCCGTTTAATTAACCAAGCAAGGCAAATTAGGTATAGTTTCTACACTAACAGCGAATCTTATTATAAAGACAAGAACTTGATCCCTGCATTCTTTTGTTCTAACCTAGGGTTACTCTTTCGAGCTTTTGCCTAAGCTTAATGGTGATTAAGCAGAAGAACAACAATAATTAAGAATGGAGACAAAACAACACCTAAAACTTCAACCGAAGGTGAAAATCATGCAATTACATTCATATCATGTGGCCTCAATTGTTATACCCCGAGAATCCAAGATTAGGGGTACCTTATCATCAACTTTAAATTCAAGAATGATGAAATCAGCAGGTATAATGAACTTACCTACTTTGATGAGAAGGTCCTCAATAATTCCTTCAGGTGCCATTGTGGACTTGTCTACCAGCTGCAATATTACCCTCGTGGGCCTTGGATTTCCCAACCCCAAGATGTTAAATAGAGATAGGGGAATTAGATTTACTACTTCCCCTAAGTCACAAAGAGCCTTTATAACTTTAGCTTCACCAATTTGTACGGGGAGGGTGAAACTCCCTTGGTCCTTGAGCTTTTTCGACATCTTACTCATCACCCGGTAGCTGCACTCCTTAGTAAGTGTCGCTGTCTGGACATCCACCAACCTCACTTTATTGGCTACCACATCTTTCAAGTACTTGGCGTACTTTGGAATTCCCTGCAAAACATCAAGTAAAGGCAAATTGATGTGAAGTTCTTTGAAAATATCAAAGAACTTTTTGAAGCATTCCTTCTCCTTGCTCTTCTTGAGTCTTTTTGGAATGGTGGTGGTGGTCTCTATGCTGGCTGCAATGATGATTGTGCATTGTGTTTTACAATACTCTGGTTATCTCCTTTGTTAGTGGATGGACCCTGTTTAACTACCTCCGGCTGCACCTCATTTTTCTTTTCTTTCGGTGGTGCATCAGCCAACTGCTTGCCACTCCTCAGACTGATGGCATTGACCTATTGGGGGTTTGTATCGGTATCACTGGGTAACCCTCCCTGAGGTCTAGTATGTTGTGCAACTTCCAACTGACCCATCTACTTCTCTAGATTTCGGGTGGCCATCTGCTGGTTTTACAAATCTGAAGCCATTCTTGCCTGATTCTCTGCCAGTTGGGTTTTAGTAGCCATAATTTTCTGCAACATCTCCTCAATGTTGCTGCTGCTTGACTGGCCACTGGTTTTCTTGTTTTGTTGTCGGTACTGCTGCTGCTGAGGCTACTGGTAGCTATAACTCTGATTACCACCCCAAGAGATATTTGGGTGACTCTGCCAATTCTTGTTGTAGGTGTTCCCATAAGTTTGATTGTTTCTTTCAACATTTCCTACAAAGTTGACTGATTCAGGATTGGCCCCGCAAGAGTATGCATTGTGACCATTATTACCACAAATTTCTCACCATCTAGGAGCCTGCTAAATTGCATTCACCTGTACCTGTGGTTGGTTCATACTCCGTTTGCTGAACTGAGTCATCATCTAGTGTTGCAATGATGCCAGTTGTGCTGCCAAAGGATTGACATTATCCACTTCTATTAGGTCTGCTGCTCTCTTTCCTGTCCTTCTTGATGATTCGCTATGCCACTTTGGATTTTCTTGAGAAATTTGGTTCAGTTGAGTGTATAGCTCGTCATATGTCTTCTCCAGTGCCTGCCCACCCGATGCAGAGTCTAATAAGATTTTCGTGTGTTGGTCTAGACTCTCTACAAAGGTGTGAGCTAACACCTCATTGGATTGCTAGTGATGGGGGCAATCTCTCAACAGTGACTTGAACCCTTCCAAGCCAAATACAAATCCTCCTCCGGCCGCTGCTTGAAACATAATATTTCACTTCTGAGCTAGGCAGTCTTGACTGAGGGGAAGAATCTGATGAGGAACTTCCTTGCTAGGTCATCCCAAGAAGTAATGGAATTCGGTGGCTCAACCTTCAACCACCTCTTTGCCTCTTCCAACAGTGAAAATGGGAAGAGGGTGAGTCGGACATAGTCAGTTGACACTCTGTAGGGGACAAAAGTGTCACTAATCTCCAAAAAGTTCTGTAAGTGCTATTGTGGGTCCTCATGTGTCATTCCAGTGCACTGGCCACTAGAATGTAACAACTGCACCATGTTCTATTTCAGCTCAAAGTTCCCTCCTGGCTTTGGTTTGCAGATACTGGAGGTCACATTTGTCGCTAGTGGGATTGCCATTTCGCGAACTAGTCAGGCTGCCATTGGTTCAAACAACAACTCTTCTTGTCCCGCTGGTGGATGTTGTTGTAACTATTCCTATAACCTCTTCAACTTCCTCTCTAAAGCTTCTCTCCGAAGCAAATGCAATCGGTGTTCAGGCTCCAACAAAGGTTCCACCAACTCTCTGTTCCTTGCCAGTTTTGCAAGGACAACCTATTACCTACAATAGAACAGACTAAGACCAAGTTTTTCAACACTTAGAAAATAAAAATCACATAAAAAATAAAAATTCTCTAAACACTGCCAGTCCCTAGCAATGGCGCCAAAAACTTCTTACCTCCCAACGCACGCGCAAGCGTATGCGATCGTACAAGTAATTCAGTGGCTATTCTAAGATCTGAATGTCGAACCCATAGGAACTGGACTATTTCAGCGAATATTAAAGTTCAAGAGTTAATTTAACCTTCACAAGTGTTGATTGTAGAGATTTTGGAAAATTGTAATTAAATCTAGAAGTGATCACAAAATAAACGGGAAAAAATAACAAGAAACATCTAGAGTTAAGGACTGACAATCATGCAATGCTACAATTCACAATTGTTCAAGTATAGGAAATTCAGTTGTTGTCTCACAAAGCTAAATGCAGTGTTCATGGTCTTTCGAGCCTCTAAACACAACAAACTAGTCTCACTCCTAAATTGTTGAGCAGGGATGTGACGTACTAATTCGTGATCAATTTAACACTATGGATGTGGTTTATGGGGTTTATGCCCTTCATTATGAACTTTCCTACTTCTAATCATTTAACCTGACTTAGCTTCACAACTACTTCTACGAGCAGTGATGTGACAATTCTAACTGGGTGTCTAGCTTCATCCCGTTTAATTAACCAAGCAAGGCAAATTAGGCATAGTTTCTATCCTAACCGCGAATCTTATCGTAAAGACAAGAACTTGCTCCCTGCATTCTTATGTTCTAACCTAGGGTTACTCTTTCGAGCTTTTGCCTAAGCAAAATGGTGATTAAGCATAAGAACAACAATAATTAAGAATGCAAGACAAAACAACACCCAAAACTTGACCCAAAGATGAAAATCATGCAATTACATTCATATCATGTGTCCTCAACTGTTATACCCTGGGAATCTAAAGATCGAACCTGGGGGTTGAAACGGGGAAAAACTGGAAAATGGTGCTTCATTTGCAGGATGAGTCGTTGGATGACTCATGAGAAGACCCCACAAGTCGTTAGGTGGCTCGTGGGAAGGCCTGGAGGAAATGAAGGTTGAACGTCCCCACGGGCGTGGGAATGACTCCTGGTCAGCCACCACGAGTTTTCAGGTTAACCGTGGGGTGAAGTTGAGTAATAAATGGAAGGATCGACCAGTGTACCTAACGGAAGGGACCCCACGAGTCGTGGTCAGTCCCCATGATTCGTGGGGTGGGTCGTGAGCAAGCAGGGTGGACTTTATTTGAGAGTGAGGCAGTGTATATGATGGGAGGTGACCACGACTCGTAGTCTCGAGGAACGAATCATTACATCACCCATTACCAGCACTAAAGAATTTGTTAACTAGCGTACTTGACGAACAACTTGATAAGTCGTGGACCTTCATGCCGAGTCGTCATGTACCTCGTCAGGACCCCCTAACAGTTATTTTCAGTGATTTAGTAAGGGCTTTTTCATAATTTCTAAATCCTAGGGACCTATACTACGTCGTTTAAGGCTTGTTTTAGTGGGTTTTTAGCAGGGGAAAACCTATGAAAAGTCATTCTTCCCATCCATGCAAGTTTGAATGTTTGAAGAGGTGATTCAAGGCAAGATCTCCAGGTTTCCATTTGAATCTCAGCTTGGGCAATTAGAAGGTGTTAGAATTCACCATTCCCAGGTATGTAAGGCTATGAGTGGGTTCCTCCTACCACACCCATGCTTAATTTCTATCAAATCATGACAAATTGCCTATGATCAAGTATGGGGTTTTCACCCAATTGCATGATTCTTCAATCTCTATACATGGGTATGATTAGATTATGTTTATATTGGTGATTGTAAAGCTTGGGCAAATTTTAGTTTTATTTCAATCCAAATTGTGATTTCTAAATTATGAAATTGAATGCCCATGGATGAGAAGTTCATGAAAGAAGAGAATGATGTTGAATGTATGATGATGAGATTTGATAATGAAAAGCATGTTTCTAAAGCTACCCATGATTAAGATGTTTTTTTAAAAATGAATTGAGTAGATCTAAGTTTGATAAAGCTTTGGGCAATTCCCACATGTAGATTTAAAATAATGATTTTTCTAAAATAAGCTTACCACATTGTTTGGAGCGAAGTCTACCAAATTTCATAAATTCTAGCTCGTGGTATATTTCGAAATAAAGCTTCTCATATGCATAAATTCATAATTGAGATGTACGTAATTATTGAGCTTTGCCAAAGGACAATGTTGAGCTTCATTTTCATATGATGGTGGGTCTATGAATGATTTCATTATTGAGCTTTGTCGAAGGACAATGTTGAGCTTCATTTTCATATGATTTCGAGACTATGCATGATTTCATTAATGAGCTTTGTGAATAGACAATGTTGAGCTTCGTTTCATACGATGTTGAGTTATACATGATTTCATATTGAGCTTCATCATTAGAGGATGTTGATCTTTTTCAATAGATGATGTTTAGCTTCATTATATACAATATAGAGCATTGCATGTTTTGGGAGAAGAGTCTAGCACCGAGCGGGTTAAGGGTCGATCACCCTATGCCCCAGAACTACGCGCCAACGTAGGTTGATACTATNATGTCGGTTATGTGACGAGTCTCCCACTGTCTATACTATTCAGATTTGCATATTCATTACTCATGGTGACTACATTACTCATGCATGTTGTAAAAGTAAGGTTTAACACATTGTTCAGCTTTCAAAATAAATGCTATGTTTTAGCTTTGAGTCATTCGAGTCAGTCATGATGCTATAAAGCTATGCATGGTCATGTTATGATGAGAGTATGATGTCAGAAAGAATGCATGCAACCTTTCCTCATATATTTGAAAGCTTATGATACGTATGAAATATTTTAAATGATTTACTTTACTTAAGTGGTTTTACTTACCTTGCATACTCGGTACATTTCATGTATTGACCACATATTTCTATGTTGTATCGTTTCTTGATATAGGACCTAACCCCAGGCTCAACCCCGTGCATAGGCAGTTGTCAGAGTTAGCTTCTATGTGACTCATCCTTCGAGGGCTAGACATTCACTTCCTTATGTATTTCTTTCGCTCAGTATTGTTGAGTTAGTTGGGGTCTTGTTCCATCAACTCGTCCATACTAGAGGCTTTTCAGACTTACGTATGTGTAGCTTCGGATGTTATTCTGATGTGATGATTTTTTAGACTTCTACTGAGATTATGTTCATGTTTTCTTCAGTTTATTGAATTAGATAGTTGTGTGCTTATTCCTTGGGTCGACTTGGGGTTTCTCGGGGTCCCTTGTCCCGTGTCTACGATCCGAACCTCTGTTCGGGTCATGACAAACTTGGTATCAGAGAAATAGGTTTGAAGTGTCCTAAGGAGTCTGAAAGCCGTGTTAAGTAGAGTCTTTTTCATGGGTGTGAAGTGCGCCACACTTATGAAGAAGAGGCTACTAGACGTTTAGGAAATGTTCCCTTCTTTCATGATCTATGTCGTGCGATGGAAGGTCTTTCTATCCTTCTAATTCGTGCTATTCACGATTGCAGAATCATGGCACCACAAAGAATGAATGGAAGAAGGAATGTAGGTGGTGAGGGCCACGAGGAGGGAAACGGTTATGGGCATTAACCGGCCCCACCAGTTCAGGAGCCTCAGGCACTAGAGCCAGCCACTCATGTTGAGTTACAGGCCGCTATCTAGATGCTCGCGCAGGCCTTGATCGCTTAGGTCAATCAGTAAGCCATTGCGCATGTTTCTCAAAATTGCAATGCAGCGGCGGCCAGAGTTTGAGACTTCTTGAGAATGAACCCATCGGAGTTTCCGAGGTCCAAGGTAGATGAGGAGCCTCATGACTTCACTGATGAGATTGTCAAGATCACCCAGGTTATGGGGGTGATTAGTGTTGAGTGCACAGAGTTGGCCTCCTACCAGTTGAAGGGGGTTGCGCATATTTGGTTCCGGCAATGGAAGGATAGCAGGGTCGCAGTAGCAGGTCCGATCATGTAGGAGGAGTTTCAGATTGCATTCCTAGATCGGTTCTTCCCTCGGGAGATGAGGGAGCTCAAGGCAGCTGAGTTTGTAAACTTGAAGTAGGGGAGGATGAGAGTGCTAGAGTATTCCCTTGAGTTCACTCGCCTATCAAAATATGCCCCGGAGTTTGTGATTGACCAGAGGGTGCGGGTGAGCAGATTTGTGCATGATATAGCGAGCGTAGGCTTGAGGGATCATAGCAACAAGCCCACAGATTCCAGCATTCCAGCTTATTGCAAATATGGTCAAGGACACAAAGGCCAACGTTTGGCAGGTTCAGGAGCTTGTTATGGTTGTGGGCAGCCCAAACATATGCTCAGAGATTGTCCAGCTGTGAGACAGGATTAGGTTGGGGGCCGAGGCCCAGCTTCTAGTTCAGCATCTCCTCCCCCACACTCAGCACATCATGGGGCATCTCCTAGCACAGCTGGCGGTCAGCACCAGAACAAATTCTATTCCTTAGCCACTCATAAAGAGCAGGAGGCTTCACCAGATGTAGTCACCGGTATGTTGAGAGTTTTTCATGTTGATGTATATGCATTGCTAGATCCGGGGGCTACCCTATATTTTGTGACACCATATTTAGCCAGTAGCTTCAGAGTCAATCCCGATGTCTTGTCAGAGCCCTTCTCAGTTTCTATCCTGTAGGTGACTCAGTTATAGCTAGACGGGTGTATAGAGGTTGCCCAATCTCAGTACTTCATAAGGTCACCTCAGCAGACTTGATAGAGTTAGCCATGACCAATTTCGATGTTATTCTCGGCATGGATTGGCTATTTGCATGCTATGCTTCAGTTAATTGTAGAACCCGGTCAGTAGAGCTCAGATTTTTGGTTGAGCCAGTGTTAGAATGGAAGGGTAGTTTAGTTGTGCTTGTAGGTCGATTCATTTCCTACCTTAAGGACAGGAAGATGATTTCTAAGGGTTGCATATACCATCTAGTTAGGGTTAAGGATGTGGAGTCCGATACCCCAACTATTCAGTCTGTACCAGTAGTACGTGAGTATCCAGAGGTATTTCCTGGTGATTTGCCAGGTGTCCCTCCCGAGCAGGAGATTGATTTCGGTATAGTTCTTCTTCCCGACACATAGCCTATATCTATTCCACCTTATAGAATGGACAAAGCCGAGCTGAAAGAGTTGAAGGATCAGTTGAAGGACATGTTAGATAAGGGCTTTATTAGGTCGAGTAAGTCTCCATGGGGTGCACCAGTGTTATTTTTTCGGAAGAAGGATGGTTCGCTTCGGATGTGCATTGACTATCGGCAGTTGAATAAGGTTACCGTCAAGAACAGGTACCCCTTACCCAGGATTGATGATTTATTCGATCAGCTTCAGGGTGACAAGTGTTTCTCCAAGATTGATCTCAGGTCCTGATATCACCAGCTCAGGGTTCGGGAGAGTGATATCCCAAAGACCGCTTTCAGTACTCAGTATGGTCACTACGAATTTGTTGTTATGTCTTTTGGACTAACCAATGCCCCTGCAACTTTTATGGATCTAATGAACTGGGTGTTCAAGGCATATTTGGACATGTTCATGATTGTGTTTATTGATGATATCCTCATATACTCTTGGAGCAAGGAGGAGCATGTCGCTTACTTGAGAGTAGTGCTTCAGACCCTCAAGGATCGTCAGTTGTATGAAAGGTTCAGCAAATGTCAGGTTTGGTTGAACTCGGTGGCATTTCTAGGCCATGTGATATCAAGTGAGGGCATAGAGGTAGATTCTCAAAAGATTGAGGCAGTAAAAAATTGTCCTAGACCAGTGAACCCATCGATATCAGAAGCTTTTTGGGCTTAACGAGTTACTACCAGAGATTGTAAAGGGTTTCTCATATATTGTAGCACCTTTGACCAAGTTGAATCAGAAAAAGGTGAAGTTTCAATGGTCGGAATCTTGTGAGAAAAGCTTCCAAGAGTTGAAGACTCGACTCACTTCAACACTAGTGTTGACCTTACCTGAGGGTACCGATGGTTTTGTGGTGTATTGTGATGCTTTGAGAATAGGATTTGGGTGACAGTTGATGTAGCATGGGAAAGTGAAAGCTTATGCCTCGAGACAGTTGAAGGTTCATGAAAAGAACTACTCGACCCATGATCTTGAGTTGGCCGCGGTGGTGTTTGCATTGAAGATATGGAGGCATTATTTGTATGGGGTCTACATGGATGTATTCACGGATCACAAGAGCTTGAAATATGTGTTCACACAGAGGGATCTCAATCTTCGGCAAAGGAGGTGGTTGGAACTACTAAAGGATTACGATATGAGTGTCCTTTACCACCCGAAAAAGGCTAATGTAGTAGTGGACACACTTAGTAGACTCTCTATGGAGAGTGTGTCCCACGTGGATGAGGGAAGGAAGGAGTTGGTAAAAGATGTTCATCGACTTCCCAGGTTGGGAGTTAGGTTGGTCGATTCGACCAATGGCAGCATCGTTGTGCAAAATGGATCAGAATTGTCCTTTGCGGTGGATGTGAAAGCTAGGAAAGATGAGGATCCGGTGTTGATAAATCTGAAGGAATCCATTTGGAGTCAAAAGGTGGAGGATTTCTCCCAAGGGGGAGATGGGGTGCTGCGATACCAGGGTCTTCTATGTGTTCCAGATGTTGATAATTTTAGGGATCGTATATTGCATGAGGCACATGGGTCCAGATATTCCATCCACTCGGGTTCCACCAAGATGTATCATGACTTGCAGGAAATATATTGGTGGAACGACATGAAGAAGGATATTGCAGAATTTGTAGCCAAGTGCCCGAACTGTCAACAAGTGAAGGTCGAGCACCAAAGGCCAGGGGCGTACTTCAGGATATCAGCATTTCCACTTGGAAGTGGGAAGAGAATAATATGGATTTCATTACAGGCCTACCTCGTAGTCGCCGACACTATGACTCTATTTGGGTGGTGGTCGACAGATTGACCAAGGTTGCACACTTTCTTCCTGTCAAAACCACAAATTCAACGGATAACTATACCAAATTGTATATTCGGGAGTTGGTTCGACTTCATGGAGTGCCCTTGTCTATTATTTCAAATCGAGGTACTCAGTTTACCTCTCAGTTTTGGTGGTCTTTCAAAAAAAGGCTTGGGACTCAGGTTATGCCCAGCACAGCATTTCATCCGCAAACGGATAGCCAGGCGGAGCGAACAATCCAAACACTTGAGGACATGTTGAGAGCTTGTGTGATGGACTTTAAAGGTAGTTGGGATGATCACTTGCCCTTGATCGAGTTTTCTTACAATAACAACTATCACTCTAGTATCCAAATGGCACTGTTCGAGGATCTTTATGGGAGGAGGTGTAGATCGCCCATCGGATGGTTTGAAGTTGGGGAAGCACCTATGATAGGGCCAGATTAGGTTCACGAGGCTGTGGTGAAGGTTCAGTTGATAAGGGACAGGCTGAAAACTGCTCAGAGTCGTCAAAAGTCATATGCGGATGTAAGAAGAAGAGATTTGGAGTTTGAGGTAGATGATTGGGTATTTCTAAAGGTATCTCCCATGAAAGGAGTCATGCGGTTTGGAAATAAAGGAAAACTCAGTCCCCACTATATTGGTCCCTACCAGGTTATGAGAAGAGTTGGTAAGGTAGCGTATGCGTTGGACTTGCCCTCAGAGTTATCTTAAATATATCTCATGTTTAATGTGTCGCTCTTGAAAAAGTGCTTGGGTGATCCAGCTTTAGTAGTTCTGGTGGAAAATGTTGGTGTGGGACATAGCCTCAGTTATGAGGAAATTCTAGTTGCAATCTTGGATATCCAAGTTCGGAGGTTGAGGAACAAAGAAGTAGCTTCGGTGAAGGTGTTATGGAGGAACCAGCATGTTGAAGGAGCTACGTGGGAAGCCGAAGCGGCTATGATGGCTAAATATCCTCAAATGTTCCCTACCGGCTCAGTTCTAGTTTGAGGTATCCTTCTTTGCCCTAATTCTATAATCAGTTTCCATGTTTAGTTCATGTGCACAAGTTTGAATTATGTTATGATAGATGTATGTGATGTCTAAATTCAGTTTATCTGTGTAGTTCTTTTCGGTTTAAATAATCAGTATTTGCATATGAAAATTGCATGTTTCTGTTTTTTGCTTATTTCTAACATTCAAGGATGAATGTTCCCAAGGGGGAGATATTGTTATACCCCGAGAATCCAAAGATTGGACCCGGGGGTTGAAACGGGGAAAAATAGGAAACTGGTGCTTCAGTTGTAGGACGAGTCGTTGGAAAACTTGTGAGGAGACCCCATGAGTCGTCAGGTGGCTCGTGGAAAGGCTTGGAGGAAACGATGGTTGAAGGTCCCCACGGGGTTGGGAACGACTCGTGGTCAACCACCATGATTCGTCAAGTTAACCGTGGGGTGAAGTTGAGAAATAAATGGAAGAATCAACCAGTGTACCTAACGGAAGGGACCCCACGAGTCGTGGTCAGTCCCCACGATTCGTGAGGTGGGTCGTGAACAAGCAGGGTGAACTTTATTTGAGAATGAGATAGTGTACATGATGGGAGGTGACCACGAGTCATGGTCTCGAGGAACGAATCATTACGTCACTCGTTACGAGCCCTAAAGGATCTGTTAACCAGTGTACTTGATGAACAACTTGACGAGTCGTTAGGTCCCTCGTCGGGACCCACTAGCAGTTATTTTCAGCAATTTTAGTAAGGTCTTTTTCGTAATTTCTAAATCCTAGGGGCCTATACCACATTGTTTAAGGCTCGTTTTTGTGGGTTTTTAGTATGGGAAAACCTATTCTATGTCATTCTTCCCATGCATGCAAGTTTGAAGGTTTGACGAGGTGATTCAAGGCAAGATCTTAAGGTTTTCATTGGAATCTCAGCTTGGGCAATTAGAAGGTGATAGAATTCACCATTCCCAGGGGCTATGAGTGGGCACCCTCCTTCCACACCCACGCCCAATTTCTATCAAATCATGATAAATTGTGTATGATCAAGTATGGGGTTTTCCCCAAATTGCATGATTTTTCAATCTCTATACATGGGTTTGATTAGATTATGTTTATATTGGTGATTGTAAAGCTTGGGCAGATTTTAATTTTAATCAATCCAAATTGTGATTTCTAAATTATGAAATTGAATCCCCATGGGTGAGAAGTTCATGAAAGAAGAAAATGATGTTGAATGTATGATGATGAGATATGATAATGAAAAGCATGTTTCTAAAGCTACCCATGATTAAGATGTTTTTTTAAAAATGAATTGAGTAGATCTAAGTTTGATAAAGCTTAGGGCAATGCCCACATGTAGATTTAAAATGACGATTTTCCCAAAATAAGCTTACCACATTGTTTGGAGCGAAGTCTCCCAAATTTCATAAATTCTAGCTTGTGGTATATTTCGAAATAAAGCTTGTCATATGCATAAATTCATAATTGAGATGTATGTCATTATTGAGCTTTTCCAAAGTAAAATGTTGAGCTTCATTTTCATGTGATGGCGGGTCTGTGCATGATTTCATTATTGAGCTTTGTCAACGGAAAATGTTGAGCTTCATTTTCATATGATGTCGAGTCTATGTATGATTTCATTAATGAGCTTTGTCAATAGACAATGTTGAACTTCGTTTCATACGATGTTGAGTTATGCATGATTTCATATTGAGCTTCATCATTAGACGATGTTGAGCTTTGTAAATAGACGATGTTGAGCTTCATTATATACTATGTAGAGCATTGCATGTTTTGGGAGAAGAGTCTAGCACCGAGCGGGTTAAGGGTCGATCACCCTATGCCCCAAAACTATGCGCCAACGTAGGTTTATACTATTATGTTATTGGGACCTCTCTTGTGAGCTATCCTCGGCCTGATTGGCCCTTTGAGCTTGATATCGTATCATGGTAGCGTTCTTAGCCCTGGCAAGATTTTGGATGGCTCTGCCGACTTGAGTTTGATAGTAGGGACAACTTAAGCTCTATCGTGGTATGTCAGTTAAGTGACGAGTCTCCCACTATCTATACTATTCTGATTTCCATATTCATTACTCATGGTGACTAATTTACTCATGCATGTTGTAAAAGTAAGGTTTTACTCATTGTTTAGCTTTCAAAATAAATGTTATGTTTTAGCTTTGAGTCATTCGAGTCAGTCATGATGCTATGAAGCTATGCATGGTCATGTTATGATGAGATTATGATTTCAGAAAGAATGCATGTAGCCTTTCCTTATATATTTGAAAGCTTATGATACGTATGAAATATTTTAAATGATTTACTTTACTTAAGCGATTTTACTTACCTTTCATACTCGTTACATTCCATGTACTGACCACATACTTTCTATGTTGTATCATTTCATGATACAAGACCCAGCTCCCAGGATCAACACCATGCGTAGGCGGTTGTCAGAGTTAGCTTCTATGTAATTGGTGAGTCCTCATCCTTCAAGGGCTAGAAATTCAGTTCCTTATGTATTTCTTTCGCTTAGTATTGTTGAGTTAGTTGGGATCTTGTCCCATCAACGCGTTCAGACTAGAGGCTTTTCATACTTACGTATGTGTAGCTTCGTATGTTATTCTGATGTGATGTTGTTTTAGACTTTCATTGAGATTATATTCATGTTTCCTTCAGTTTATTCAATGAGATAGTTGTATGCTTATGCCATGGGTCGACTTGGGGTGTCTTAAGGTCCTTTGTCCCGTGTCTATGATCTGGGCCTCTGTTCAAGTCGTGACATCAACCCTAGAGGAAGGGTTTTAGCCACTTATGTTCATACAAACACTCGAAATCATGTTAAAAGTGAAGTACTTACAAGAATGTTAAAAGAGAATGAAAAACATTGAACCTTAGGTGTAGCTCCTCGCTTCTCCCTTCGCTCCTCTCTACTTTCCCAAAATATTTACGTGATAAATGAATTTAGAAGCTAAGGATTTTATTTATACTAAATGAAAATTTGCAAATTTTTGGTCGGCCGTGGACCAGCCCGGTAGCACGCTGCCTATCACACAGCAGCAGCTCCATGGCACGGAGGCAACACGCAGGGCTACTGGAATTCAGCTTCTCGGCATGTCAGGACATTGTGCCATCGGGCGTGACACAACCTTCATCGCGACACAAGTAGGCGTGACACGGACGCTAGCGCGTAGGAAGGCCTATCGTAGCACGGCGCGAACGCGCAGACACACTTCCTGGCATGCATCTCGCGCACGCACCTACCTACATGACACGTTGCCCAACGTGGCAGTCTCTTGTCGTGGCACGTTGCGAGGCACGATCATGGCATTTCCATGTTTTCTTCATGTCTCTTTCTTTTCACTCAATCCCGAGCTTCTTTTATCTTCATGCATCATCATATTAAGCTCATCCTTTGAATTTTTCACGTATAACCAAGGGCTAATCACATTGGTTAGTTTATGCACGTAATTACACCAAATCACATGAGAATATAATTAAATAAATTAACAAACATAGCTAAGATTAAGTTATAAAACGTAACTTAGGCATATAAATATGTCCAAGATCATTGACAGACTGACCAATTCTGCCACTTCTTGACTGTCCAAGTGACTTACAATGCCGAGAGACTGGCCAAGATGTATGTGAAAGAAGTGATTCGATTACATGGTGTGCCGGTGTTTATTGTGTCTGACAGGGGTACTCAATTCACCTCTCATTTATGGAGGACCTTACAGGTGGATCTAGGCACAAGGTTGGATTTGAGCACAGCCTTCCATATTCAGATAGAAGGATAGTTATAAAGGACCATCTAGGTATTTGAGGATATGCTCCGAGCATGTGTTTATAGATTTTGCTGCCATTGGGATAAATTCTTAACCTTGGAAGAGTTTGCTTACAACAATAGTTATCATTTGAGCATTGGCATGGGTCCATTTGAAGCTCTGTACGGGAGGAAATGCAGGTCTCCAATTGGGTTGTTTGATGCATTTCAGGTGAGACCCTGGGGAACCAATTTTCTTAAAGAATCCTTGGAAAAGGTTCGGGTATTCCAAGAACGTCCGATAGCTGCTCAAAGTAGATAGAAACAATATGCAGATAGAAAAGTGAGAGATATGGAATTCATGGAGGAAGAACAAGTCTTGCGCAAGGTATCCCCCATGAAGGGGGTAATGAGGTTTGGTAAGTGGGGCAAGCTTAGCCTAAGATACATTGGGCCATTTGAGATACTCCGATGGGTGGGAGAAGTAGCTTGTGAGCCCGCCTGTATGTATGTGGAACGATAATATGTTAAATGGGTCACTGGAAATTACTTGTTATGATGATTGCACTGTTAAAAATAAATTATTGAAATAAGTTTGTTATGATGTTACCTCTGCAGTGATGTGGAATTGCTGCAAATTGTTAAGTGTGTTCTTTTGTATTGCCATTGAAGTGAATGATGAATAGTGTAACTTTTCAAGTGAGGGAGGTAGATTATGATCTCCTTAATGTCATAATAACAAACTCACCTATGCTATAATTACCGTGAGAATGATTAGCAATAATAAGAATATCCTAAGATGAGAGGCTTGTGCCCGAGGGGAGCATCCAGGTGAGCAATATTGATTGAGTGGCTCGTGTTCGAGAGGAGCTTCTGGATGAGCGTATGAGTGGGAGCGGGTACCACGGTGGTACAGTACAAGGATTACTAGAGTCCCCTACAAGTCATGACTGGAAAGGCAGAAATAAGACCCTCTAGCCTGTGTGTACATCGATGTTTAGTGACATAGTATTCATGGTCATATGACGGAGGCATGTGCCCGATATATTACCTTTTGTTCTGTTTAGGATGTAGTTGTAAGAATGCTAAAAACTCAGAATGAGTAAGTGCTATGTGGCTGAACTGAGCTTGTGATCATGTGGTTGTTACCTAAATGTGGAGAAATGAAAAAGACGTGATGTTTGATATAGTTAAATGAATAGTAGTAATTGAGTTGTGCTATCTTCATTATGATTTTATCTATATCGGATGTGGTTATGTAATATTTGGTGTATCGAGGTCAATAGCATACATTTATATCTGAATAAATGCGATGATGTGTGAATTGTGAATTGTTGGTGAAATGATGAAGGTGCAGCTGAATCGAGCTACTGCCCAGGGCAGTACCATTGCAGCAAGACGTATTCCTCTACGGAAAGACCATGGCAGTGGTCAGGTAACTGCTACAACGAGGAGCCTAATCCAGTGAGCAGGCCGATTGTCACCTTTGTAGAGCTAAATTTCCCGAAATGCGTATTGTATATATGAATGATGATCTGGACTGGTTTGATGTTGTTGTTTTCATGCTTATGTATTATTATGTAAGGTTGGCCGATGATGTCTATCAGTACTGTATTTCGTACTTACACTACTACTACACTTCTTTTCTGAGTTAAAAATCTGATCTCAGAAGGTCATCACGACCTCACCTTTAGAGCAGAGGCGGAATATTGAAAGGTGAGCGGCATAGGATGTGCGGTTGTACTCCTCCTTCGAATATGTCTCTTGTCTAGACATTTTCAGTTTTATTTCTTTTTCAATTATAGTCAATCAAAGACTTGTGTTAGACGTCTGATGTGCAATGACAATTGGTTTCTGGGAATATTTGTAGGAGTTGGATGTTTTCTTGTTGTTGATTTGTTTAAGTAAATTCAATTTTATTGCTTCAATTAATTCAAGGAGGTTAGTTTCTTTCTAAATGTTTGGTGTCGGGGAAATTTTTGGGAAATGTTGGTTTGTCCACCAGGGGGCTTGCATAGGTGCCAATCACGGTTATTTGGGATCGTGACAATTACCTACCATATTAATTTAGCATGGTTTAGTATTTTTAAGTTTGATTTTGATTTTTTATGAAATAATAATTGGTAACAATAGTTTCTTCGACTTGTATATAATCATATAACAAAGGGTTATGACTTTGGCTTTTCATGAGACATCTCATTTATATGATACAAGCACCTTATACATGTGAAAATATTTAAAATTAAGTGCAATAAATTAACTTTGTAAATCAACAACACAAAAAGGACATCTAATCAAGATAGAGTAGTCAAAGTATTAATATCCAAATAAATAGTTTTGTACTAATACTAGATTATATATTTGTTACTTTTATAATTATATTATCAATTATATATGTAACTATATCTAGTATTGTATTCGGTATTTCAATAAGTTTTTTATAAATATCGAATAACTTATCAAATACCATAATACCGAAACTGCAGTATAAAATTTTTTGCTTTAGTATAATTATTCATTATTTACTATATCATGGCCACCCCTAGTTTTAGAGCATTTTTAGGGTTATTAAGCTGAATTAGACTAAGTTCAAAGGGTCCAAATTTATGGGGTCTTGTAGAAACATTGTATTGAGCTCTACTTGTGTACTCAACTCCTTTTGCACAGACTTCCAAATATGAATGGGAAGTCTATACCTGGTTCAAAATAATGGAAACACATACCACATGCAGCAGAACTATCTCACAAATGTAAATTCGAGTCTACTTCTCTAAATTTTAGGAGGTTTAGATTGGTAAAATATGTGCAGACTTGGTCAATCTATCAATCTCCTCAAAGTATGTCACAAACCTGCCACGAAATCTATAATAATTTTCATCCAATTTCACCCGAGTATAGGCATACATGACCAAAACTAGTTAGTTTTTTATGTTCATAATTCACTTGGTTATAGTTCAAACACCGTGATATATGCCCAACTATGTCCCTCTTCATCTGAAATCACCATCAATGTTGTTTTAAGTCTGAATACATCTTTGTAGCCCTCAAGCGAATAGAATACCTCAAATTGTGGGCCTCTTTAAGTATCAATTGTATCAAGTCACCTACCTTAGGCATACAAATATGACCTTTTAAGCCACAAAACACCATCAACATCTAAAGTTGCATCCTTAGCATCTCCTAGCTGCACCTTGTCTAAGGTCACTCAACTTTTTATCCTCAAACTGATAAGCCTTGATTTGCATTATTAGAGATGACAGTTCCATAACACAAGATAGAAACTTGCTAAGCTAAAATATATCAAGTCTCATAAGCTATTGGCCAAAGACTAAATGTCTATTAGAAATTCTAGGTTTCCCATACTAACTGAATTCTGACTCAAGTTATACACTACCAGGTTTCCTTGCTCAAATGATATATGATGGTAATATCATAGTCTCTCAGCAACTCCATCCACCTCCTTTACCTCAAATGGAGATCCATTTGCTTAAATATATATTGAAGGCTATGATGAACTCAAAATCTCACAATGCACTCCATATAGATAATGCCTCTAAATAAGGCAAAAACCACAACCAGCAACTCCAAATCATAAGTAGGGTAGTTCTTTTCAAACACTTTCAACTACCTCAATGAATATTATATCACCTTACCATCTTGCATCAATACATGTCCAAGTTTAGTCTATGAAGTATTATAATACATAGTAAAACCTTGGAATATATTTGTAAATTCCAAAACTAGAGTCGCGATCAATATAGTCTAGAGCTTTTGAAAGATGGCCTCACACTTATCCTTCCACTTGAATAATACGCCATTTTGGGTAAATTGGGTCTCACACCCCAATGACAATCGGTTTCTCCTATTGAGCTAATGTTAGATAATATTAGACTTGTGTTTTATGTTAGTTAAAAATGGGTTCTCCTATTGAGAAAAAGTCGAGGTAGGTGCCCACACAACACGTCCATTTGGGATCATGACAAGTTGGTATCAGAACGTCTAGGTTACCGGTCTCACAAGTACAAGAGCGATGTCGAGTAGACTCATGCGAATTGGTGTGTAGATGTCCACATCTAATCCTCGGGAAGCTATAAGGCATCTAGGAAATTTTCACTTTATTTCTTTCCTATTGTGCTATCCGAGTGTGTTGATCATTTGGGTTGAGTTCAATTGGTAGCTGGAGGATTCCAATTGGTATCTTGACAGACTCAATTGGTGTTACACCCCGTAAGTTGTTGGTATCTAGTGTACGTACACATGGGCTAGCGGTGAGCGATGAGAGAATGACGCGTACGGGAGAAACCTCGAAGGAAAGGCAAGTGAGGACATCGTCGAATAGGTTAGCAGGGCCACACGAGGCTAGGTCACGAGGGCCTACGCGATGCAGCAACCCTGCTGCACGATGGCCTATATGACATGGTAGCCTTTCTGCGTGATGGCCTGCGCGATGCGGCAGCCACTCAGTGTAGTGGGCAGCACGACGTGGTAGCCCGATGGCGCGATGGCCTGCCCGAGACGCCCCCCCTGCCACTGCCCTATTAATATATAAAGTCCCTCCTTGATGATTTTAAATCATTCTAAAGAAATTTCCTCGACCTAAAAGAGAGATCAATGTGGGTTTCATCTAGTTTTCATCAAATTACAACGTTAAATTCTGTCCAAACACAAATTCACCTTGGATAACAAGTTTCAGGCCTAGGAGAAGCATCTTTGCTGAGTTATTTCTTGAAAATATGCTCGGTGTAGCAGAACCCCACCGAGTAAAGGTTGTCGAAATTACTCCCAATTGAGTCCTAAACGGCTATAGGCAATAGGTAAGCATTTCTCCCTTTTAAACTCTTGAGAAATTGTGAGCTTTTGGTCAAGTTAAATAGAGTTGAATTATAATTAATATTATTTTCAAAAGATATCGTTGTTTTCCAAGTTTAATATTGAAAATAGCCCTATACTCTCAGTGTAAGGGCTTCAGTTGAGTGGAACAGCCGGCTACACGTTGGAACTAATCGGTTAAATGAGAATAGGCATTCGAGGCATGTTAAGGCTAATTCCTTTGATAAGTTATTCCTGTCGTATAGTAACACGACCTATACCCTTGTAAGAAAGCCAGAAGCATGTATGTTGTGATTAGCTGCTAACTTTAGTTTGAGATTAGTATTTATGATATTAATTGGGACTAACCCTACCCTATATAGCATTCCGTCAAACAACCTCAGGGTTACTAGCTGTGTCATCGCCTACGGGGCTATATGGATCACTCTGAGGAGCTATATATTGTCTGACGGTACTATATTCAGGCCCAAGGGCCATCTTGTAATCCATCCACAAAAGGGCTTCCATCTTTTATGTTGTATCGGCATCACTGACCCTTCGTCAAGCCTTGTGTGCCCAAGTTGCAGTTACAGGAGTGCATCAGGCTCAGACACATCTATAGGAGCCCAACGGGCTTAGTTGCATACCCAGAGGCTAGGTAGGTTTGCTGTAGTTACCCATTGATGCTTATTGACCATGTTAGGGGTATATAGATTGAAGTGAATTCACCGGGGCTTATGGGGGTCAGGTAAGGTTCTTATTTGCATTACTTATTGTTAGTTATACAACTGGGTGTGAGGCTATTCAGGTTATACCTCATATCCTTTCTATTGATCATTTTCAGTTATATTATCAGTATTATTCAGTCCTTTTCATTACTGCCTTACATATTCGGTACATATTATACTGATGCCCATCTTTAGGGCACAACACTACTTGCCTGCAGGTGCGGATAGACATAGTTATGGACCTTCCTAGCTTCCATCCAGAGTCTGCAGTCCCGTTAGCTCCTTTTCTCCGGCGTTGATAGTTAGAGAAGGTTTGTTCTTTTATTATACAACTTTTGGGTAGGTCGGGGCTTTGTCCCGACCATTATTCCACTCTTAGAGGCTTGAAGCTACAGTTTCTCTATCGTTGGTTGTTGTTGTCCATGTGGAGCCTATGTATGTTTTATTTTGTGTGTTGGTCATGTGGGGCCTAGTTTAGCTATTAGTTAGCAGCCTTGTCAGCTATAGCATGAGTGTGACCACTCGTTTTCATTCTGTTATAACTAGACAACAAGGTAGTCTGCATAGGATTCCTTTATTACCTTGTTGTTAGCTGTCTACTTTTGCAGGTGTCCTTGTCGGCCTAAAGCTATGTTTACGGCCAAAATATAGCTCGTTGTTTTCTTGGAATCGCTGGTATGCACCAGAGGTGCATTAGCCTAGCCAAGTCAGTTCAGATCCCAGTATGGCATCAGGTGCCAGTCATGCCTCCCAAGGTGGGGCGTGACTAACTTGGTATCAGAGCTGGTGGTATCCTAGGGAGTCTACAAGCCGTGTTTAGTAGAGTTTTGTCTATGGGTGTGTTATGCACCACATTCTATAGGAAGGAGGCTACAAGGCATAATAGCGTGGTTACTTCTTTTCCAGTCGTGCTATATATCTATGTTGTATAGGGTAACTCCCTAAGCTTATATCATTCTGCTTATGTTTATTAGAAATATCTAACGCACGATAGACCACGACTAGTCGGGAGATGGACATCGCAGCAGGAGAGAGCACTAGCAGATTTCCACAGTCAGAGTTGGCTCGATCTGAGGGTAGTAGGGAGACTTTGTCTCGATCTCCCCTGCAGTCTTTGCCATGCCAGGAGCCCTCTGGGCAGCAGACATGTCAACACCACCCCCAATGGTCTCTATACCTATACCATCAGATCAGGAGGTTAGGAGTATTGTTTATATGCTGGCTCAAATGATGGTCGCTCAGCGCCAGCCGGTGATACCAGTTGTTGCTGAATCTACAGGAGGACTTGGAAGCTTGAGGGTTCAACAGTTCCTTGCCCTGAGTCCCCCAAAATATACGGGGACAGACCATGGAGAGGACCCTCAGGACTTTCTGGATCAGTTAGAGTGGATCTTTAGGGCGATGCATTCCACGCCCGCAAAGTCGATCAAGTTAGCAGTATTTCTATTATGGGACATAGCGGTGTTATGGTATGAGAGTTGGGAAAGGTCCTGAGGCAGAGATGTACCCCCTCCGACATGGTCCATCTTTTCAGAGGCCTTTATAGATCATTACTTTCCACAAGAAATCCGATAGGTCTGGGTGAATCAATTTTTGCACCTGGAACAGGGCTCGATGAGTATCTGGGAATATACAATGAGGTTTGACTCCTTAGCTAGATATGCGTCAGCCTTTGTGGATACCATGCCATTCAGGGTATATTGGTTTATTATGGGGCTGCTCCCAGAGTATGTGGAAACTTGTTTTACAGCTACCTTAACATGGACATTGCCTGCATTCAGGATTTCGCTCAGAATATTGAAGGGATTAGGTAGAGATAGCAAGAAGTAAACAAGGGAAAATCAAGAGCACTGTTGGAGGGCCAGGCCCAGTGACATGTAGGTAGAATTCCAGGGCAGACCTATGCCGCGAATATCGGGCAGGACACCCAGATCCCTACCTCCACAGCAGCAGGGTGGTAGACCAGACCGTCGGAGGCAGTTAGGACCCGACGAGAGCTCACGAGCATCGGGTTCCCAGCAGTAGAGGGGATCATATCAAAGCAGGTCCACAATGCCACATTGACCATTTGTAGCCAACGTCATTTTGGGACGTGCATGTACGGTTCGAATGCTTGTTACACCTGTGGACAAGAGGGTCATATGATGAGGGATTGTCCAGCTAGAGTTCATGGTGATCATAACCGGCATGATAGGTCTTCAGTAGGGTCGCATGCCACAGAACCTTCAGTAGGGAGTAGGCCCTCAGCTCCAGCCGGCAGAGGCCGAGGTTGATCAAGAGCATCTAGTTTTTGTTTTGGTCCGGATCATACTTACGCTTTACCAGGATGACAGGAGTCAGAGTCATCACCAGATGTTGTGATAGGTATGTTGGACATTTTCTCTTACTCAATTTATGCTTTGATAGACCCAAGTTTCACTTTGTCCTATGTTACTCCATTAGTGGCCTGAAAGTTTGGTATAACGCAATAATTGATTCAGTTACCCTTGTCAGTCTCTACACCCATCGGTGATTCTATTATTGCTAAAAGGATTTACCGGGGTTGCACAGTAGAGGTTGTCGGTCGCCATACTTTGGCAGATTTAGTGGAGCTAGAAATGATTGATTTTGATGTAATTATGGGTATGGATTGGCTAGCGCAATGTTATACCAATGTGGAGTACTGGACCAAGACTGTCCATTTTCACTTTCCAGGGAAGGTAGTGCGAGAGTGGAAGGGAAATACAGCTACGCCAAAAAGCAGGTTCATAACCTATCTTCGGGCGAGAGTTGATAGTGAAGGGGCAATTCAGAATTGATCGAATGTGGGAATGGGATATTGTATGAGATTGAAAGGTAAATCATTAATATGATGATGAATGTGAGGACTAGGGCCGAAGGGAGAGAACTTGGATGAGTAGAATAGTACGATCATACTTTTGATGAGGGTTGGAGACATGATTGGCTCGTGCCTGAGGTGAGCATCTGGGCAAGCAGGGGTAAAACCATATTGTTAGGATTGGGATATGCAAGCAGAATCCCTAACTCTTTAGTCCATTCTAGTGGTTAATGAGTTTCTAGCTGTGTTTCTAGACGAACTTCCTGGCCCCAGAACGTAAAATCGATTTCTCTAGCATTTTTGGGCCATGTAGTATCAAGTGAGGGTATAAGGGTAGATTCTCAGAAAATTGAGGCGGTGAAGAATTGGCTTAGACCGGTGAACCCTTCAGATATTTGGAGTTTTTGGGTCTAGTTGGCTATTATGGAAGATTGGTTGAGGGTTTCTCAGTTGTTGCAGCACCTTCGACCAAATTGACTCAGAATAAGTGAAGTTCCAATGGTCAGAGGCTTGTGAGAAGAGCTTTCAAGAGTTGAAGGCTCGACTTACTTTAGCACTTGTGTTAACTCTACCCGAGGGTACCGATGGGTTCGTGGTGTATTTGATGCCTCAAAGATTGAACTTGGGTGTTTGTTGATGCAGCATGAGAAAGTTATAGCATACGCCTCTAGAAAGTTTAAAGTTCATCAAAGGAATTATCCGACCCATGTTCTTGAATTTTCCGCAGTGGTATCCGCCTTGAAGATATGGTGACATTATTTGTATAGGGTCCATGTGGATGTGTTTACAGACCATAAGAGTTTGAAATATGTGTTTACCCAGAAAGACCTCATTCTTCGACAAAGGAGGTGGTTGGAGCTACTCAAGGACTACGATATGAGTGTCCTTTACCATCAAGGTAAGGATAATGTAGTAGCGGACGCACTTAGTAGCTCTCTATGGAGAGTGTGTCCCATGTGGATGAGGGGAAGAAGGAGTTGGTAAGGGATGTACATAAACTTACAAGGTTGGGAGTTAGGTTGATTGACTCAACCAATGGCGATGTTGTTGTGCAGATCGTATCAGAATTATTCTTGGTGACTGATGTGAAAGCTAGACAAGATGAGGACCCAATTTTTGTAAAGTTGAAGGAAGTTGTTCAAAGTCAGAAGGTCGAGGTCTTCTTTCAATGGGGAGATGGTGTGCTTCGGTACCAGGGTGCCCTATGTGTTCCGAATGTCGATGATTTGAGGAGCCGGATGTTGCACGAGGCTCATGGATCCAGGTATTCTATCCATTCGGGTGCCACCAAGATGTACCGTGACTTACGGGAAATCTATTGGTGGAATGGCATGGAGAACGATATTGCAGAATTTGTAGCCAAGAATCTGAACTGTTAGCAAGTAAAAGTTGAGCATCAAAGACCGGGAGGCATACTTCAGGATATCAGCATTCCTAGTTGGAAGTGGAAAAAGATTAATATGGATTTAATGACAAGTTTACCTCGAACTCGCTAACAATATGACTCTATGATTTAATTATGATTCTCAATTCCTCGCTAAAGTATGAAATTCGTATGTCTACTCTATGGGGTTTTAACCCAAATGCATGAATCTCCTATTTCTATACATGGGTATGATTTAATTATGATTCTACNCAAATGCATGAATCTCCTATTTCTATACATGGGTATGATTTAATTATGATTCTACTGTTGAATTATAAAACATGGGCAATTTTTATAAGGTTTTCAATTTAAAATCATGTTTCTAATTTTATGAATTAAAAGCCCATTGATGAGATGTTCATGAAATATGAGATTTGTGATGAATATATAATGATGATGAGATAGTATGATGAAAAGCATGTCTTGAAGCTACCCATATTTAAAATTATGTTTTTGATGAGAATTGAGTATTTCTAAGTATTGTAAACCTTTGGGCAATGTCCACATGTTATGTATGAATGATGATTTTCCCGATTTAAGCTTACCACATTGTTTTGGAGCGAACAATCCCAATTATATTTTCAGCTTGTGGTGTGTTTTGATTTAAAGTTTTCCTATACATAGCTTACCAGATGGTTTTGGAGCGAAGGCTCCCAATTATATTTTTAGATTGTGGTATGTTTTGAGCTAAAGCTTCTCATATGCATGATTCCATATTTGAGATGTATTTGAGTATTGAGCTTCGTCAATAGACGATGTTGATCTTCGTTATAAAATAATGTAGCGCATGTGCATGTTTTTGGGTGTAATATCTAGCACCGAGCAGGCTAAGGGTCAATGTAGGTTGGTACTATTATATATATTACTTCAGGACCTCCCTTGTGAGCTTCCCCTGCCCGAATAGGCCTTCAGCTTGATATCGATGTCATTGTATCGTCCCTAGCCCTAGCAAGGCTTTGGACGACTCTACCCACTTGAGTGTGATATTTGGAATCACGTAAGCTCTATCGTGGTATGTCGGTTAAAAGACGAGTCTCCTATTGTTACTCATGATTTCAGATGCATATTTCATTATTCATGAGATTTATTTATGCATGTTCTAAAGCAGGTTTAACTCAATGTTCAGCTTTACTTATGAATGTTAGAATTTATCTTTGAGTCAATTTATTCAGTTATGATGTTATGAAGTTATGTCGTTTTATGTTATGGGAAGATCATGATTTCAGAAAGAATGCATGCAAGCCCCACTCTCTGATTCTTAATGTTCATGTTTACATTGTGAATTGGTCTTAAATGATTTTATTTACTTAAGCAGTTTTACTTACCTTGAATACTCTGTACATTCCATGTACGGACGACATACTTTATGCTGTAATCATTTCATGATATAAGACCCGGCTCTTAGGTTAAACCCCACTCGTAGTCAGCTTATCAGATTTAGCATTCATATTGTGGGTGAGTCCTTATCTTTCGAGGACTAGACTATTAAGATTTCCTTTATGTATTTCCGTTTCAGTTTATCTGAGTTAGTTGGGGTCTTGTCCCATCAACTCGTCATGTTTAGAGGCTTTTCAAACATATGTATGAACTCAGCATCAGGTTATGTTTTCTGATGTTATGAAAAAGTTTAGACTTCCTCTATGAGTATATTATGGACTATTCAGTGTTTTGATTGAGTTAGATGTATGCTTATGCCATGGGTCGACTTGGGGTCTCTTGGGGCTCTTTGTCTTGTGTTATGATCCGGGCCTCAGTTTGGGTCGTGACACAAGGGCTTGTATGCTGAAATTTGTGAATAGAGTGTCGAACCTAGTCGTCAAGGAATGCAGGACTGCAATTCTTATCAAGGACATTGATCTCTATAGCCTTATTATTCATGCCTAGAAGATTGAGGCAGAGAAACTAAAGGATGTGGAGCGAAAGAATAAGCGGGAAAGGACTGGCTAGTTAGATTATGGCCATCAGAGGTTTGGTGGTAGTAGCCGCCCACAGCAGCAGAAAGCCCCAGCACCCAACTTAGCCAGCGCCCTAATATTTTGGTCCCGCCAGGATCGAAGGGGTGGAGCATGTGACTCTCAGTCCCACAGCTACAGTGCCAGCAACAGGTATCCATCTTTCCCTAAGTGTGGCAAGAACCATCTGGGAGAGTATCTACAGGGTCGAGAGGGCTGTTTTGGTTGTGGACAACTTTATCATCGGCTTAAATATTGCTTTTCAACGGGACGGGGGAGAGCACAATCCACCACATTAGCAGCTCTAGTAGGCCGACCAACTCAGTAGGCCCACACATCAGGTATGGATGGCGGTTAGCGCCAAAACCGTCCTTATGCATTATCTTCTCGTCAGGACCAAGAGAGCTCACCTGACGTAGTCACAGGTATGTTATGCCTTTTTCTTCTATACGTGTATGCCCTACTAGATCCAAGAGCCACACTATCATTCGTGACTCCCTATGTAGCAGTCCAGTTTAATATTAGTCCAGAGGTCCTCTCAAAACTATTTTCAGTCTCCACCCCAGTTGGCGAGTCAATTAGAGTCAACCGGGTGTATAGAAACTGTCCAATCTCAGTCTTCAACAAAGTCATTCCATATGACCTTGTAGAGTTAGACATGTTCTATTTTGACCTCATCCTTGGCATGGATTGGTTACACTCTAGTTATGCCTCAGTCGACTGCAGAACTAGGGTCATTAGGTTTCAGTTTCCCGATGAGCCAACTCTAGAATGGTCGAGTAGTAGTTCAGCGTCAAAGGGTAGGTTTATTTCCTACCTTAAGGCCAGGAAGTTTAGTTCTAATGGATGTATTTACCATCTAGTTCGAGTCAAGGATTCCGAATCTGAGAACCCAACTATCCAGTCAGTCCCTGTTGTCAGCGAGTTTCCAGATGTGTTCCCCGAAGATCTTTCCAGAGTTCCTCCTGAACGGGAAATTGACTTCGGCATAGACCTTATTCTAGATACTCAGCTCATTTCCATTCCCTCATAGAATGGCTCCAGTTGAGCTTAAGAAGTTGAAGGAGCAGCTGAAAGACCTTCTTGACAAGGGTTTTATCAAACCCAGCATCTCTCCTTAGGGTTCTCCAGTACTATTCGTACGAAAGAAAGACGGTACACTCAGAATGTGCAAAGATTCCCGTCAGTTGAACAAAGTCACAGTCAAGAACAACTATTTTTCCAAAATAGATCTCAGGTCTGGGTATCATCAGCTAAGGATCAGAGAGTGTGACATACTGAAAACAACTTTCAAAACTCGGTATGGTCACTACGAGTTTTTGGTTATGCCCTTCAGACTAACAAATGCCCCCGCAACTTTCATGGACCTGATGAACAGAGTCTTCAAGCAGTATCTAGATATGTTAATCATTGTATTTATTGACGACATTCTAGTATACTCTAGAAATGAGGAAGAACATACTAATTAGCTGAGGATAGTGCTACAGACAATCAAAGAACACCACTTGTTCACCAAGTTCAGCAAATACAAATTCTAGTTGAAGTCCGTGACTTTCCTGGGTCATGTGGTCTTTGGTGAAGCCATATAGGTATATCCTCAAAAGATAGCAGCAGTGAAAGATTGGCCCAGACCTACCTCCCTGACCGAAATCAGGAGTTTCCTGGGCCTAGCCGGTTATTACCGACTGTTTGTGGAAGGCTTTTCCTCTATAGAATCTCCTCTAATGATGTTGACTTAGAAAAAGGTGAAATTCCAATGGTCAGATTCATGTGAGAAGAGTTTGCAGGAGTTAAAGAATCGACTCAATACCGCTCCTATTTTGACCTTACTAGAAGGAACAAATAGGTTGGTTGTATATTATGATGCTTCTAGAGTTGGACTCAGTTGCGTTCTGATGCAGCAGGGCAAGGTGATAACTTATGCCTCCAGACAACTCAAAGTTCATGAAAAGAATTATCCAACTCATGACTTGGAGTTGGCAGCGGCAGTATTTGCGTTGAAAATATGGAGACATTACCTATACGGGGTTCACGTAGATGTTTTCACCGATCACAAGAGCCTCCAATATGTATTTAGTTAGAAGGACCTAAATCTTTGATATAGAAGGTGGTTAAAGCTCCGGAAAGATTATGATATGAGCGTGCTATATCACCCGGGCAAAGACAATGTGGTGGTTGATGCCCTAAGTAGAGTGTCTATGGGTAGTGTGGCTCATATTGAGGAAGGAAAAAAGGAATTGGCAAAGGATATCCACAGACCAGCTCGATTAGGGGTGCAGTTGGTGGACTCAGCTGACGGTGGAGTGGTGATGCAAAATGGGTCAGATTCATCTTTGGTGGTTGAAGTTAAGTCCAAACAGGATGAAGATCCCATTTTACTTAAACTCAAGGAAACGGTTCTCAGGAAAGAGGTTGAGGCTTTCTCCAAAGGGGGAGATTGTGTGCTCCGTTACTAAGATATTAGCATACCCACGTGGAAGTGGGAAGAAGTAAATATGGACTTTATTACAGGTCTACCTTGAACTCGTCGGCAACATGATTCCATCTAGGTATTAGTAGACCGGATGACTAAGTCAGCACATTTCCTCCCAGTTAAGACTATAGATTCACCTTAGGACAATGCTAGACTCTATATCTGAGAGTTGGTTAGGCTTCATGGGGTGCCATTATCCATCATCTCAGACAGAGGTACCCAGTTCACCTCACATTTATGGAAGACTTTTTAGAAAGGACTTGGTACCCATGTCAAGCTCAACATAGCTTTTCACCCGAAGGCAGATGGAGAAGCTGAGCGGACCATTTAGACCCTGGAAGATATGTTGAGGGTGTGCATGATCAATTTCAAGGGAAGTTGGGATGATCACTTGCCTCTCATCCAGTTCGCGTATAACAACAACTACCACTCTAGTATTCAGATGGCCCCGTTTGAGGCATTCTATGGTAGGAGGTGTAGGTCTCCTATAATGTGGTTTGAGGTTAATGAAGCTATCTTGATAGGGCCAGACTCAATTCACGAGGCAATGCAGAAATTACAACTCATCCGAGAAAGATTGAAAGCAGCTCAGAGCTGTTAGAAATGTTATGCCGATGTGAGGAGAAGAGAGTTGGAGTTTGCAGTTGATGACTGGATTTATTTGAAGATTTCACCCATGGAAGGGGTGATGAGATTTGGGAAGAAAGAAAAACTCAATCCCAGGTATATAGGACCCTATAGAATTTTGAGGCGTACTGGGAATGTAGCATACGAGCTAGAATTACCTTCAGAGTTGGCATTTGTGCACCCAGTATTCCATGTGTCTCTATTGAAGAAGTGCATTGGTGATCCAACTTCAGTTGTACCATTACACAGTGTGGGGGTGAAAGATAGTCTCTCTTACGAAGAAGTCCTAGTTCAGATTCTTGACCGTCAGGTTCGTAAGTTGAGGAACAAAGAAGTAGCTTCGGTCAAAGTCTTGTGGAGGAATTAGTAGGTTCAGGGAGCTACGTGGGAGGCTGAAGAATATATGATGGCTAGATACCCACATTTTTTCTCTTCTGGCTCAGTTTCAATTTAAGGTACCAATTTCCTCCCTAAAACTCCATTCAGTTCGTGTGTTCCAGTTTCTTTCATGTAATCGAAGATGTGTATGATTAGTCAATTAAGTTCAGACTTATAGTTCAGTTTGTAGGTAGTCATTCCGTTAGTTTCAAGGCTTTAAAAATAGTATTTGAATATAGTGATTGTAATTCTCTAGTTTTCTGTGTATTTTCCACGCATTCAAGGATAAATGTTCCCAAGGGGGAGATATTATAATGCCCCAGAAACTCAAAAACTAGACCCGGGAGTTGAAACGGAGAAAACAAGAATTTTAGCACCAAATCACAGCATGAGTTGTCCTGTGACCCGTGGGGGTAGGCCACGAATCATGCAGTGACTCGTGGGGAAGGGTCCGTACTTGGTAAAAAAAGTTGGGAAAAATGGAGTGACCACGGGTGTGACCACGAGTCATGGTTAACACCACGATCCGTTAAGTCACCCATGGCCAGTACTTTATTGAAGACCCAGAGAAAATTTGGCAGTGTACTTCACGATAGCCACCACGAGTTGTGGCCCAAGCCACGATTCGTTAGGTGACCTGTGGTCCAAAATCGTTGGGAGAGTAATGATGTTATTAGCAGGGTAGTTGACAAGTGGGTCACCATGAGTCGTAGGGTACACCATGAGTCGTGGTGACCAATAGGGGATTCTGGGCAGTGGACTCAGTGATCGTGACCACAAGTCGTGGTCACTAGGCACGAGTTGTAGGGTCCCCCGTGGGGACTAGTAGTCAGTTTTTCCTGTGAATTTCTTATGGGTGCTTCGGTAATTTTCTAACCTCCTAGATCCTAAATTAAGTCGTTTTGGGTTATTTTGAGGGGCATAATGGTTTCCCCCTCATTTCCACTCAACTTTAGAAAAAAATACCGTAAGCTTTTCTCTCAAGAAGCTCTCAAGCAAGACTAGGGTTTTCCCTCCATTGAAGCAGTCCAAGCTTCCTTCTCCAAGTAAATTCTAACTCGGGTATGTGGAAATTCAGTAAGGGGATAGTTCTTCCCTTGTGTCCCCCAAAACCCTTCTCTAATTTCTCTATAAATCCTAGCCTTGAGCTTTCAATTGTGAAGAGAATATATGTCATTTTTCTTTGAATTCACATAGAATGATATCCATGATTATTTTAGACATGATTTCCATCAATTCATGATTAAATTGATATTATTCCCATAAAAGTGAATTCTAGCCCTGAGCTTTTGATTGAGGTTGAATTATGTGTCAGATTCCTTATAGCTTGTGAAATATGCTTTAAGCTGATTGTTAGATATTTTTCATCATTTAGATATCATGTAATTTCTCTCTTAGTAAGAATGGTTTTGGACCTATTATGGAATGAGAATACCTATAATTCTGCTGGTTGGATTAGACTTCCTTATTGCTTTATTTTAGCCATATTGTGGATTCCCCTATTGTTAGAATAAGTTGAAATCTCTACTAACTTCTTAGTAGTTCAGTTCAGTCAGAATGTAGGAGTTCAGTTCAGTCAGAATGTAGGAATCTTTTGTGTTACTCAGAATTTTTCAACCAATTAGTTGACTATAGAAACTCTTAAGGTGTCTGTGATACATCCCAGTTATTAGAATCAGATTCAGAATTCAGTTTATTGGTCCGCTAGGTGGTCATGACACTCTAAATATATAGCTCTAACTAGCCTTAAGACCGCATTTTTAGATTACAGTTTGTTTCTAGACGGTTACAACGCTTCTAGATAAGCGTCTCTGACCAATCTAGAACCCAGTTTCAGAATCTGGTTCGATAAGACTCTCAGGGTGATTTCAGATATATATACCTGACTAGTCTTGGGCCCCAGTTTTGAGCTATCAGCCCACTATTCAGTCTAGGACTATCCAGTGGGAATAGGACTTAGCACTAAGAAGACCGGTGTTCCAGCGCACCCAGGTTCCCAGAACTACGTTGCCAGCGTAGGTTACAATATTTATTGGTCTGATTGGCCCCTGACTTTTGTGATCACTCAGTTCATGCCTTTATACCCTGACAAGGTATATTGGGTCCTACCGGTGGGGCGTATACATCGGACTCCACGTATAGCTCACATGGTTATATTTCAGTTATAGACTCTCTCTCAAGTTAGCTCAGTTCAATTAGATTAGTCAATTCAAATCAGTTCCGTACAGTATCTCAAACTCAGAATTTTAGACTTAGGGCATGTCTTTGACCATTAGACAGGGCCATCTTGACCATCTTAGTTTACTTTAGTTATGTCAGTGGTCATTTCATGTCATTTCAGTTCAGTCATTTATATCCAGTATTATGTTTTTTCCTGCTTACTTTATACATTCAAAGTACTGACGCATACCTTTTATGTTGTATCATTTCATGATACAGCCGCAGGTTCTCAGACTCAGCGCCGTTAGCTGACCTCGCTCAGACTTTTCTCAAGCAACTTCATTGGCGAGTCCTCATCCTTCGAGGATTGAGATTATTTCTTTCAGCTCAATTTGTTTTATTTAGAGTTGGAGTTTTATGGGGGCTTGTCCCAGCAACTCATCAGTTGTAGTGGCTATCAGACATAAACATGTTACTTTCAGACATTCAGTTTTGTTCTGATGATTTTAAACTTTAGTGATTCAATTTATTTTCCTATATAAACGTTTTATGATATCATTTTAAAGCTTCTGCAAATTATATTTACTAAGAATGCCAGTGCATGATAGATCAGGGGTTGACTTGGGGTTACTTGTGATTCCAAGTACCGTGTCCCGTCTAGGGTATAGACTCGGGGCGTGACAAAATGGGTATTGAAAATATCAGATGTAGCATTCTTCATATTTTGATTCACATTATCAACAACATCAAGATTAAAGCAAGGATGTACATACCAATAGAGTAGGTCAGAAAGAAAAAAATCTTGAAGGGAGCTTGCGTCTTGACCAACAATGGTGTTCCAAAGAGTGAGAGCTTCTTTTGCTAGAGAGAGTTTGAGTGAGTAGTAGTGAGAAGAAGAGAATGAGAATGGGAGTTTTATAGGTTGAAGATATGGAGTGTAATTGGGTGGTGAAAAGGTGGATGTTAATGGAGGAAAGTTGGGAAGGCGGAAGAGCGAAAAATGGGGTTTTGAAAAAGTAGAAAGGTTGTGGGGAAAATGAAAAGGTGGAGGGAGGTGGTTTTGGAAGGTAAAAAGGGTTATTTTGAACGGTTTTGTCATTTTTCTAAAGTGCTATGGGTCGGTCAAGATTCAAAATACAATTACTTACCTCCACACGCGTTATACCTGTGACAACCGGTGAGTACCGGAGTTTCACCGCTTCAAGAGCAGGTGACCTCGTGTATGCCCAGTTCACTATTTTTGAGCTGCGATCAACCAGCATTTCTCGGATCTTCATCTTTGAACTGATGGTGATTCATTGCTTACCCTTTTATTTTCAGAGTTCCTCCAGGAGTACTGGTTCACACCCGTACCATACCGGCATTCTGCGGAATGCCACCGGCCTTTTGTCGGTCGGATGCTGACTTCCTCTCCTTTTTATCCAACTTCTGCTTTTTTCATGCGAAAGGGCGGCCACTCATTCTTGAGCATCGACATTTCACTTGTCTCGCACAGTGGCTACCCTCTTTTCCTTCTCCTTGTTTCTCATCCAATCTACATACAAAATAAAAACCAACAAAACATCAAAACATCAAACATAATAACACTTTGTTGCCTCCCAAGAAGCGTCTTATTTAACATCGTGGCATGATGGATACCTCTTCTATTGTTAGTATTCTGAAGAGTCATCCTTCGAATCAGCCTCATTATCACAAATACCATCTTGTTCTACCTAATTATTTAAGACCCTTATCACCTTGGACTCATCTAAAGGCTAGTGGTTTGACAAATCTTAAAGGTGACTTCCTCACCTCCCACTCTAAATTTTAATTTCCCAAGTTCTGCATCTACCAAAGCTCTACCTGTGGGAAGCAATGGCCTCCCCGGGATGATATGTACTTCAACATCCTATCACAATAAAACACGCTGAAGTCAGCTGGAAGGATCAACTTGTCTACCCGAACCAAGACGTCCTCCAACACTCCCACCTATTTCTTTTTGGATCGATCTGCCATTAACAACCTCATTGGGATGGGTTTGGGATTCCCCAACCCCAACTTCTTGAAAATAATGAGAGGCATTTGCTCCTCAATATCACATAGGGTCTTTTTGAACACACAAAGTCCAATGGTGCAAGGGATGGTAAAAGGCTCTCGGATCCTCTCTTTTGATAGCAAGATTGCTCGTCATCATAGCACTGCAATGGTGTGTTACTTCCCCTACACCAGCATCAACGACCTTCTTTTTCTAGAAAATTGAATTATTACTCATAAGAATAAATAGCCATGAACAAGGTGGCACCCGATGTTTTTCAACCACTTGGGTGTCTTTTGCCTTGAATTTTCTCAAATCCCAAGATCCAAACAATTTACCCACTATGACTTGGGTCAGATTTGAGCTATTTCTAGCCTTAAATATCTCATGGGCAGATGACTATGTATTCTAGGAATCTCTAGCCTTACCCCACACTATCAAGTCCCAATTACCCACTATTGCTTACCCATACTTAATTTCCCTTTTTCAAGCAAAAATAGAATAAGTAAACATAACCCACATTTGCAACTATGATTAATTCAATTATAAATTAGGATAAAATAATATATTTATACTTAATGAGTAATGATAAGATAAATCTAGCAACACCCAATCATATTTAACCCCAATTATGAGAACACCCCTAGTAAGGAATTAGCCACTCATAGATGAGAAATACAAGATTATATTAACAACTAGTTAAATTGTTCGCGCAATCATTTAAAAATAAAAGTGTACTTGTTAAAGTGATTATTTAATATAAATTAATTCATAGAAAAATAAAAAATATGAAAAGTACTCAACTAATTTTCACCTATAAAAGACATGTCTAAAGTCTAAACTAATTAAATCTCTTTATAAGTAAAACTTGAAAGTTTTATAAAGTAATATCGAGTAAAAAACTTCCCAAATTATAGTAAATCAACACAAATACACTCTTCTTCCATCGTTTCTCCTTCATCAAAATGGTCTCCAACATAACTCTAATAAACAAATAAAAAGATACAACAATCTTGGATTGTCAATCCACAAGCATAAACATAATTGTGTTTCTTCTCATTAGGGTGAAAAATATCTATGGTACATGAATAGCAATATTATCCATAATATTTATAATTTTTTTTAATATTATTGTTTCTATACTGCCATCGATGCACCAAATTTGGAACATATTACCATATATTATTGATAAGAGAAAGCTAGCTAAACAAACAAACACATGAAAAATAAATACAAATGATAGTGCTGCTAGAACTTCTGAAATCTCTATTTATCTCAAGAAGAAAGAGATTTTTTATGAAAGATGACACCATGAAAAAAAAATTCTACAACAAATGAAACAAAAATTTTTTTACATGTCACAAAATAAAACAACTGCTAGATTTCACTTTCTACTTCAGAGATATACAACCCTGAATGATTAGATCATATAACTTGAATGGATTGCATAACCTTACATATGTATCCTTGAAAGTATTTTGGTGAGTGAGATGTTCCTACAAGTATCTTTTAATTATTTAGGCACGAAAAATGATATCATCAAATACAATTAAATAAGCGTGTGAATTGATTTATCAATTAAAGTAAATTTTAAACACCTTAATTAAATAAGTATAGGATAAAATATCTTGGACGTTTAAATGTAAACAAATTATTTAATGTAAAATAGTCATGTAAAGCAGCTCAATATCAACTCAGGATGTTAAGATAATTCTGATATCCCATAAAAAATCATAGATACAACTTCAGACTAATCACTTAATGAAGAGAATATACTGGACTATTAAATTTTATGTTGGCAAAAAAGGTAGAGTTACTTTACAAAGTAACAAAAAAATTATACACATATACTAAAGTCATATCAAATTTGCAAAGGTACCTATTATCTACTTATTACAAAGAAAAAAAACATGCTTGGCAGGACGACCATTAACTATTACACAAAAGAAACTGTTGGATAAGCTTTTTACTGGGACTTGCATAGATTTGTAAGATATAATTATTGAACCAACAAATCTAACTATATTCTTTTATCTTAATATTATTCTCCTCCAAAAGCTATATACTTTTGGAAGATCCAACATGATTATTATAGCATTTATGGAGGATCTAAGCAATAGGTTATAATCATAAATGAAAAGTTATAGGCATGGTGATGAGACTTCACATACGTAGATATCCATATTTATATCCATGATTCGTATAGCTAACTTAAGTATGTTTGGGATAAGGGCTTATAGTTGTTGTAATGAGACATTATTTGTTGAGGCACAATATTTTATCCTAACATTATCAAGTTAAACTAGGAAGATACAACTTATATATTTCATACCTTACACAAAAAATAAAAACAAAAAGTCTTCATACAAAACGGAAAAACAAAAAGTCTTTACACAAAACAAGAAACAAAAAGTTATGATGGACTTTCTTGGTATCCTAGTTCTTCCAACTTGAATTTTTAAAATGACTCTTGATTCAATTATGTATTTTCAAGTTGATAAAAGAAACTAATCTTTTCTTTGAAAATCAATTAGAAATGACATAAATAGAAATATTTCATCAATGTCTAATTTAAAGCATATAGAACTTGAAAAGTCCACACTTCCTATACAAGAGTCATTCTTGTTCCTTTTTTTTGTACTCCTTTCTTTGTTTCTATTAGTAGAAGTTCAAATCTTACTGATCACTTTAATTATTATATTCAATGAGTATATCATATAACCCCTAAATTTTCTGTAAAAACAATAACCAAGTAAGATAGTGAGTAGATGACCTCTAAGTTGGTTACAGAATATTACTATTAAGTATTTACATCAAATATTTTCAAGCATATAAATGCTAAGATTATTTAAAAGAGACACAAAGGAAAAACAATGGATTAGATTAATGACTGTGATTAAAATTATTGGTGATCTACAAGAATTAAAAAATCACAAGAATAACATATAAAAAGCAAAAGAAGAGAGTGATATATATTATCATGCTAAAAGGTAAATACAAAAAGGTCATTGCCTTGTCCATATTTTAAGATAATTTACAATTTTTATGGGACTAATTCTCTCTATTGTCCTTTCATGTTCCTAATAATACCTTCAAAATCACCATCAAAATCAAATATCATAACATAAATAATAAGAACATATCTGCTTCTTCAAATAAGGAGGAGTAATATTACCAATAAATAAGTAACCAAGAAAATTATAGTTCATCAAGCATGCGCACATCACAAAACATAAGACATAACCTATTATAAAACAGAAAGACAACAATAATTTAACAACTACATCCAATTCTTTAAATGAAACTGTCAAAAGTTACATCTCCAATTTTACTCTTAAGAATATATAGTCGATAAGCTACCAAATCAAACACATTATCTTGTGAAAAAATTATTTATTGTGATTAAGCAAATCTATAAATCAACTCAAGCATGCCGTGAAATAATATTGTAGTGATTTAATTTTCCTACTTCAAAACAAAGTGTTGAAAAAAGACTTACAAAACATAGGGGAAAGAGGAATTCATTGCTTCTCCCTTTTTATGATCGAAAGAAAAAGTATTGACATGTATTTCATCTTTTTCTCAGCACAATCACCGAAAATATATACATGTAACTTGATTAAAGGAAAATATTACTCACAATAAAATTATAAATATTTGACTTGTTTAAAGTTATTTAGGCCCTATATACATGTCACTTGAATCTTCAGGTAGAGACACAAAATTGGATGGAAAATTACGTAGATATCTTTTTTCCCATCTTCGAGTCATCCCTCGATCTCAAATTGTCGCAAATCTGTAAATTACTTGTATGATCCAAACATGAAGGTAATTCTACAAAAGAATTAGTAAATTGAGAAGTTCATCCTAATACTATGAACATTGAAAAATTAGTTCATAAAATTTAAAACCCAATGAATCAAAAAGTAGATTTCATCATTTAAGAGTTGAAGCGTTATCTAAGAAATAACAAAAATTTGCAAACTCAAATACACATTTCTCATTTGCTCCATACGACACGCTAGTCATGTATGAAAAATATCCCGACTTTTATTATAATCCATTGAAAGTTTTTGTTTGTTTGTTGGGAATATAAAAGCATAAATTGTGAATCATGAGTAATAAAAGAAAAGGGCATTTAGTTGATGGTAATAATTTAAAAACTTCCATTGAAAATAGAG
>JACEIK010000756.1:200022-217936 GCA_018107945.1 Datura stramonium
CATTGTCAATAGCGAAAAAAACTTGTTGCGCCCGAATACTCACGCAAGTGGACGTGGTCATACAATTTATAGGTCTTCCTCATGAAGACCCACCGCAGCACCTGCAAAATTTTTTGGAGATAAGTGAAACATATATACCCACAGGGGTGATGTTAGATTATATAAGATTTACATTATTCTCATTTTCCTTGTTGGGAGAAGACAAGAGATGGGTAAAAGCTGAGCTACCTAACCCTATAACTACTTGGGATGATCTGCCGAGGAAATCTTCTATCCAGTTATTTTCTTCTAGAAAGATTGCAAAACTCAGAGGTGAGATCTTAAGTTTTAGACAAAGAGATGGTGATAACCTTTAACAAGCTTAGGAGAGGTTCAACTCGATGCTGAGAGATTGTCCTCACCACCACCAGTCAAATAAGGTCCTTGTACACATCTTTATAGAAGACTTGGAGCACCAAACTAAAATTCTCTTAGACTCTGAAGCTGGTGGGCAAGCCTAAATGAAGACCTATGAGGAGCTGTATGCACTATTAAATCACATTTTGCAGGGATACCAGGAATGCAATGCTGACACTTCTAGAGGTGGAAAAAAGAGAACTGTAGTTGTTCTAGAAGTAGATGGTTTAATAGCCATTGCTGCATAGATAGTTGCACTCCAAAACCATATGAACACGCATTTCAGCAATATAAATTTGGGGCAGCAACAAGCTCCTGCCAATGCAGCGCAGAAAGTGTGGTGCGAGGATTGTGGTAGCAGAGACATGTGATGTAAACCCAGACTCATATTATTTTGTAGTGAATTGCAACGGAGAAGAAACCAGAATTATGGCAACAGTTACAACCCTAACTGGAGGAATCACCCCTATTTTTCATGGGGTAGTAACAGTCACTAAGTCCAGAGTTCAAATTAGGATCCACATAAAAACCAAGGGGCAAATCATAATTTTTGGCACTAGTTCAGAGGGAATAATTCTCCTGCCCAATTTGGTAATATTAAAGAGATGCTGAAAATGATCATAGCTAACCAGGCACAGATGGCGACTGATCAAGTAAAGATGGCTACTGACATTAAAAATTAGAAGTTAGCTACAAAGACCCTGAAAATTCAGATGGATTAGCTCGGTGGAGCCCAAAATAATATACCTCGGGGAGGGTTGCCGAGTGATACAGATACGAACCTGAAGCAAGTACATATTAACCTTTCACTGGTAGATGTTTTGCAGGATATTCCAAAGTATGCAAAATACATAAAGGACATCCTAGAAAATAAAATAGACTGATGGAGTATGCCACTGTTATATTCACTGAGGAATGTATATAATAGATACAAAATAGGCTTCCTACATAGCTCAAGGATCTGAGAAGTTTTACTATCCAGATCACCATTGGGCAGTCCATTAAAGTCGTGGCCTATGTGATCTTGGGGAGAACATCAATTAGATTCCCAACTTAATATTCAAGAAGTTGGGTTTGGGTATTCAAAGACCCGCAATAGTGATTTTACGATTGGTGGATCGGTCATTGGCTGGATCAGATGGAATCATGGAAGATGTGCTAGTGCAAGTGGGCTCACTCATTTTTTCGGTGGATTTCATAGTGCTTGATTTTGAGCCAGACCCAAAAGTCCCATTTATTTTATGATTTCCCTTTTCAAAAACTGGACGAGCCTTGATAGATGTAGCTGTGGGGTAGCAAACAATGAGAACCCATGACAAAGTTTAAGTGTTTGATGTATACAAAGCGATGAAGCTGTCGACTACATATGAGGAGTTGTCGGCCATTACTATGATTGACCATGAGTCATAACCTCAACTCATCAATGCCAAGGCCCCCTGGAAAGAGCATTGGAGGATAGGATCATTTTGGGGATGCTGCAACTCAAGAAATGGTTCAAGCTATGAATGTGGCAAGCCTATTCATTCGAAAGGGAGAATTTGAACTGCTATAGAGATTTTTAGGGACTCCACCCAAGCCATCTATTGAAGAGGCCCCTAAACTGGAGTTCAAGGCATTGCCTCCATACCTCAAGTATGAATTCTTGGGGGAATATGATACATTACCAATTATTATCTTTGCAGGGTTAACAGAAGCACAGGTTCAAAAAGGATTGGCAGTTCTAAGAAAGAGAAAGAGGTTTATAGGATGGAAGATTTTAGACATCCAGGGAATAAGTCCTGCCTTCTACATGCACGAGATATTAATAGAGGAAGGATGCAAACCTAGTGTGCAGCATCAAATAAGGTTGAACCCAGTGATGAAAGATATTGTGTGAAAAGAGGTAATCAAGTAGTTCGATACGGGAGTGGTCTATCCCATTTTCGACAATGAGTGGATCAACCCGGTTCAATATGTCCCAACGAAAGAAGGCATGAAAGCTATCATGAATGAGAAAAATAAATTGATTCCAACTCACACGGTCACAGGTTGGAGGATTTGTATGGACTATAGAAAACTTAATGAGGCCACAAGGAAAGACCATTACTCAATAACATTTATTAACCAGATGTTGGACCGACATGCAGGGAAAGAGTACTATTACATCCTAGATGGTTATTCAACTATAACCAAATAGCCATTGCCCTAGAAGATCAAGAGAAGATAATATTTACTTGTCCATATGGGACAGATGCCTTCAAGCGTATGCCATTTGGACTCCGCAATGCGCCTGCCGCCTTTCAGAATTGATAGATGGCAATATTTCATGACATGTTGTAGAGGTATTTATGGATGACTTCTTTTTATGTGGTAACTCATTTCTGACATGTTTGCAGAATTTTGATAAAGTTTTGGCAAGTTGTAAAGATACAAACCTAGTCCTAAATTGGGAGAAATGCCACTTCTTAGTCAAGGAAGGAATTGTCCTTGGCCATAAACTGACACAATGAGGGTTAGAGGTTATCATGCTAAAGTGGAGTTTATTGAAAAATTTCCACCACCAGTGTCTGGAAAATGTGTCCGCGGTTTCTTGGGACATGTTGGTTTATATAGTTAGTCCATACAAGATTTTTTCAAGATATCCAGATCATTGTGCAATTTATTGGAGAAAGAGGTAAAGTTTGAGTTTCAGGTAGACTGCATGCGTGCCTTTGAAGAGCTGAAAAAGAAGCTCGTTCAAGCTCCTATTTTGATTGGTCTAGATTGGGAACTCCCATTCAAGTTGATGTGTGATGTTAGTGATGTGGTGGTCGATACAGTATTGGGGCAGAGGCAAGACAATTTTCCATTCCATATACTATGCAAGCAAGACTTTGGATGCTTCCTAATCGAACTATACAGTTACAAAGAAGGAGATGCTTTCACTGGTGTATGAATTTGATAAATTCAGGTCATATCTTATAGAGATAAAAGTGATAGTGCACGCGGATCATGCTGCGCTCCGATATTTATTTAACAAGAAGGATGCCAAGCCAAGTTGATCAAATAGATATTACTTCTTCAGGAGTTTGACTTCGAAATCCAAGATAGAAAGGGCAGAAAAAACCAAGTAGCAAATCACTTATCCTGGTTGAATGGGCGTATCCAAGAAGAGTTCCCTGATGAGCGGCTACTAGCACTAAAGGTGGCTAAACTCCCTTGGTACGCAAACATAGTGAACCTGATTATAAGTGGGGTATACCCACCAGAACAACTGCTCAACGAAAGAAGAAGTTGAAGTATGAGTCTCATTTCAATATATGCGACGAACCTTATTTGTTTAACCAGAGCCCAAATCAAGTGATGAGAAGGTGTATTCAGGAATGCCAGGTGACACAAGAGCTGGAAAGTTTCCAGTCCTCACCATATAAAGGTCATCATGGAGGAGAACGTACATCTCACAAAGTGCTATAGTTGGGATTCTTTTGGGCAACCTTGTTCAATGATGCCTCAATGTATGTTAAGGCATGCGATCAATGTCAGTGGATGGGTGCCATTTCAAAGAAGCATGAGATGCCACTGAACAACATATTGGAGGTCTAGGTGTTCGATGTATGGGGGATAGAATTCATGGGGCCATTTCCACCATTGTTTGAAAATTAGTATATTCTAGTAGTAGTGGCTTACGACTCCAAAGGGGTAGAAGCTGCAGCTTTCCCCATCAACGATTCTAAGATGGTGGCCAAATTTGTGAGGAAGCAGATTTTCTCTAAGTTTGGAACCCCTCGAGCAATTATCAGTGATGGAGGTTCGCATTTTATCAATAATTGGTTTCGAAACCTCCTGGCTAAGTATAGGGTAAGGCATAAGGTTGCAACAGCTTACCACCCTCAGAGCAACGGGAAGGTTGAAATTTCTAACAGAGAAGTAAACTAGATCCTCCAGAAGACAGTGAATACTCAACGCAAGGATTGGGAATGAAAACTAGATGATACCTTGTGAGCATATTGGATCGCCTATAAAACACCCATTGGGACTTCACTGTATTATTTAGCCTATGGGAAGGCATTCCACTTACTTGTGGAACTTGAACATTAAGCTTACTAGGCTATGAAAAAGTTGAACATGGATCTTGAGTTAGCTGGGAAAGCGGATGCTCCAGCTGCATGAATTGGAGGAATCTCGGTGGCATGCCTATGAAAATGCAAAGTTGTATAAGGAGAAAACCAAGAGATGGCATGATAAGCATATAGTGCCACAAGTTTTTTAGCCAAGGAAGATAGTGATGCTGTTCAATTCCAAGTTGAAGTCATTTCCAAGGAAGTTGTCGTCCAAGTGATCTGGACTATCTAAGGTTGTGCGGATGAACCAATATGGGGCATTTGATTTGTGTCAAGAAGACGAGTGCCACATTTTTGGTGAATGGTCAATAGTGCCAGCATTATTTGGGTGAGGACATTAATTGAGAAAAGATGACCATCACTTTATTTGATGAATGAGACTGAGCTGGATCATGTCACGATAGTAAAACAGGCGCTATGTAGGAGGCAACCCACATTGAATTGCAAAAAATACAACAAAGGAAGAAGAGTTGTGCCACGACCAAAACTAAGGCACATGGTGGGAGGTTAACCACCCTTTTCTATATGATTTGTTGTTTTTGGATGATTTGTAGGATAAGATGGAGCTAAGAAAAAAATTAGGAACAAAATATAGTACGGGAGTTGAAATTAAGGCCAAAGCCGTGAAGGTAAGTAAAAGGGTGATAAATAAGCTTAAACAGTAAGCCTCCGCATCGACAATGTGCCACGAAGGTAAATATCCGTGACTGGCTATATGCCACATTGAAGGGGACATTTTAAAAACTTCTTAAGTAGTTGAGGTACGTGTCTACTCCATGTCATGGAGCTGAATGTTACACCTCGGAATCCCAAGGATCAGGCCTGCGAGTTGAAATGGAGAAAAACTGAATTTTGGCATCAAATCACAGGACGGGTCATCAGGTGACTCGTGAGGAGGGACCATGAGTCTCGGGGTGACTCGTGGTTAAGGAAAGAAAGGTATGTCCTGGAGGGGTCACCATGGGCATGACCACGAGTCGTGGTTCGGCCACACGACTCGTGCGGTTCCCCGTGGCTTTGACTGGAGAGTTAGCAGGGAAATTTTGGACAGTGGGGATCAGGGGTGATGACCACGAGTCGTGGTCAGCCACCACGATTCGTGGGGTCCCTTGGTGGACTTTTGGTAGTGTACTTGATGGGTTGAGGCCACGAGTTGTGGAATTTGGGGAATAGTCGTCAAGTCCCTTGCGGGGATTGGCAGTCAGCAAAACTCTACAGTTTAAGGGTCTTTTCGTAATTCCTATGCTCTAGGGTCCTTAACTATGTCGTTTTAGGCTATGAAAGGTGGGTTTAAGAGGGGAAAACTATCCTAAAGTCTTCATTCATGCATGCAAAAGAATAGAGGGTTGATAGAGAGGTGACCAAAGGGTGATTCAAGGTTTTCTACTTCAATTTTCTTTTGGGCATTCAAGGAAGAGCAAGATTCATCCTCCAATAGGTATGTAGGGTCATGAATGGGTGGTTTCTTCCACACCCATGCGCAATCCTTCTCTTCAAAGTATGAAACTCTATGATGTATCTATGGGGTTTTCATCCAAATGCATGAATTATCTATTTCTATACATGGGTATGAGTTGATTATGATTCTATTATCAAATTATGAAGCATGGGAAATTTTTACAACGATTTCCATTAAAAGTCATGTTTCTAGTCTTATGAATTTTAAAGACCATTGATGAGATGTTCATAAAAAGTGAGATTTGTGATGTATAGGTGATAATGATGAGATATTATAATGAAAAGAATGATTTGAATCTACCCATATTTATAATTATGTTTTCGATAAGAATTGAGTATTTCTGAGTATAATAAAGCTTTTGGCAATGCCCACATGTTGAGTATAAATGATGATTTTCCCGAATTGAGCTTACCACATTGTTTGGAGCGAAAACTCCCAATTCTATATTCTTAGCTTGTGGTATGTTTTGAGTTAAGTTTTTCTATGCATAGCTTACCACATGGTTTTGGAGCAAAGGCTCCCCATTATACTTTCAACTTGTGGTATGTTTTGAACTAAAAGCTTCTCATATGCATGATTTCATATTTTAGATGTATTTGATCATTGAGCTTTATCAATAGACGATGTTGAGCTTAGTTATAAATGATGTAGAGCATGTGCATGTTTTTGAGAGTATGGTCTAGCACCGAGTAGGCTATGGGTAGATTCCCCTATGCCTCAGAACCATGCGCCCACGTAGGTTTATACTATTATATGATTTCATATTTGAGATGTATTTAATCATTGAGCTTCGTCAATAGACGATGTTGAGCTTCGTTATAAATGATGTAGAGCATGTGCATGTTTTTGGGAGTATGGTCTAGCATCGAGTAGGCTACGGGTCGATTACTCTATGCCTTAGAACTACGCGCCAACGTAGGTTTATACTATTATATGATTTCATATTTGAGATGTATTTGATCATTGAGCTACGTCAATAGACGATATTGAGTTTCATTATAAACGATGTAGAGCATGTGCATGTTTTTGGGAGTATGGTCTAGCACTGAGTAGGTTATGGGTCTATTCCCCTATGCCTCAGAACTACGCACCAACGTAGGTTTATACTATTATATGATTTCATATTTGAGATGTATTTGATCATTTAGCTTCATCTATAGATGATGTTGAGCTTCATTATAAACGATGTAGAGCATGTGCATGTTTTTAGGAGTATGGTCTTGCACCGAGTAAGCTATGGGTCGATTCCCCTAGCCTCAGAACTACGCGCGAACGTAGGTTTATACTGTTGTATGAGTTGGGACCTCCCTTGTGAGCTTACCTTGCCCGAATGGGCTTTCAGCTTGATATCAATATCATGGTAGCGTCCTAAGTCCTGACAAGGTTTCGGATGGCTCTGCCGCTTGAGTGTAATATTCGGGACCACGTAAGCTCTATCGTGGTATGTCGGTTAAAAGATGAGTCTCCCATTGTTCCTCATGATTTCAAATTTGTATATTCATTAGTTATGAGATTTATGTAAATGCATGTTCTAAAGCAGGTTTAAATCAATATTCAGCTTTTACTTATAAACATTAGAATTCAGATTTGAGTCAATCAATTCAGTTATGATATTATGAAGTTATGCTACGTTATGTTACGAAGAGATCATGATTTCATATAGAATGCATGCAAGCCCTACTTTCAGATTCTTGTGTTTACTTTAGCAGTTTTACTTACCTTGCATACTCGCTACATTCCACGTACTGACCACATAATTTTTATGTTATACTGGACCAGGCTCTCAATTTTAGCCCCACTCTTAGTCATATTATCGGAGTTAGCGTTTCCTTATTTGTGAGTCCTCATCTTTCGAGGACTAGACTATTAATCTTTCTCTATGTATTTCAGTTTCAGCTTGTTGAGTTAGTTGGGGTCTTATCCCATCAACTCATCATGTTTAGAGGCTATTCAAACATATGTATGTATTCAGCTTCGGATTTTATGCTCTGATGTTATATTCAAGTTAGACATCCACTATGATTGTATTATTGATTATTCATTTCTTGATTAAGTCAGATGTATGCTTATGTGTCATGAACCGAATAGAGGCCCGGATCATAGACACGGGACAAGGGACCCCGAGAGACCCCTAGTTGACCCATGGCATAAGCATACATCTAACTCAATCAATAAACTGAAGAATCAACAATATTAACTCAGTGGAACTCTATCTCAACATAACATCAGAATAAGCATCCGAAGCTGAATACATACAAAAGTCTGAAAAGCCTCTAATCTGGATGAGTTGATGGGACAAGACCCCAACTAAATCCACAATACTGAAGCTAAAAATACATAAGGAAAAGATAGATAGTCTAGTCCTCGGAAGATGAGGACTCACCAATAAGCAGATGCTAACTCTGATGAACTGTCTAAGAGCGGGGCTGAACCTGAGAGATGGGTTTGTATCATGAAACAATACAGCATAGAAAGTATGCGGTCAGTACGTGGAATATACCAAGTATGCAAGGTAAGTAAAACTTCTTAAGTAAAGTAAATCATTTAAAGCATTTCATATCATATCATAAGCTTTCAAATCAGAGAGGAGGGCTTGCATGCATTATTTTTGAAATCATAATATTTTCATAACATGACAATGCATAGCTTCGTAACAACATCACTGACTCGAATGATTCAAAGTTGAAATATGACATTTATAAGAAAAGCTAAACAATGAGTCAAACCTTTCTTTTAGAACATGCATGTATAAAATAATAATCATGAGCAATGAATATGCAAATCTGAATCATATAGATAATGGGAGACTCGTCACTTAATCGACATACCACGATAGAGCTTACGTGGTCCCGACTATCACATTCAAGTGGGCAGAGCCATCCAAAACATTGCTAGGGCTAAGGACGCTACCATGATATCGATATCAAGCTCATGGGCCATTTGGGTCGGGGATAGCTCACAAGGGAGGTCCCAATAATATAATAGTATCAACCTACGTTGGCACGTAATTCTGGGGCATAGGGTGATCGTCCCTTAGCCCGCTCGATGCTAGAATCTTCTCTGAAAACGGGCAATGCTCTAGATCGTATACAACAAAACTCAACATCGTCTATTGACGAAGCTCAAAAATGAAATCATGTATAAACTCAACATCGTATGAACACGAAGCTCAACATTGTCTATTGACAAGGCTCAATAATGAAATCATGCATAGACCCGACATTGTCTGAAAATGAAGCTCAATAATAACATACATCTCGATTGTGAATTTGTGCATATGAGAAGCTTTATTTCGACACATACCACGAGCTCAAAGATTAGTGGGAGCCTTTACTCTAAAACCATGTGGTAAGCCTACTTTAGAGATACTACATCATCATACTCGATATTTTTTCCTGAAACTTTATCATGCTTGAATCTACTCAATTTATTTTGAAAACAATATCCTAATCATGGGTAGCTTTAGAAAAATGCTTTTCATCATCAAATCTCATCATCATCATACATTCATTATCATTCTCTTCTTTCATGAACTTCTCATCCATGGGCCTTTAATTCATAAAACTAGAAAACACAATTTTGATTAAAAACTATTTAAAATCTGCCCATGGTTAATCATCAATAGAAACATAATCTAATTGTACCCATGTATAGAAATTGAAGAATTATGCAATTGGGTGAAAATCCAATAACTTGATCATAGGAATTTCTCATATCTAGATAGAAATTGGGCATGGGTGCGGAAGAAGACACCCACTCATAACCTATCTGGAAGGGATTGATTCCACTAAATCTTTGATTATCCAAGAGGAAATTGGGTGGAAATCTTGGCCTCTTCAACCTCTCAAGTTTGCATGCATGGAAGGAGTTAACTTAGAATAGGTTTTTCCCTCTTAAAACCCACTAAAACAAGTCTTAAACGATGTATTCTAGGCCCCTAGGACTTAGGAATTACGAAAAATCCCTTGATAAAATCACAGAATATGGCTGACTGCTAGTCCCCACGAGGGACTGGACGACTCGTGCTCACAGGTCACGACTCATGGACATAAGTCATCTGGTTCACTGCCCAAAAACAACTAGGGGACCTCACGGTAGACACCATGACTCGTGGTGGGTGACCACGAGTCGTGGTCACCACCCGTGGCTTCTACTGCCCAATGCTTCCTTACCAAACAACCAGCCTAGGCTACGGGAGACCACACGAGTCATAAGGCCTGACCATGACTCGTGGTCATGTCGATGGTCTTCTCAACACACCATTCCAACCTTGCTGGTCCACGAGTCACTTCACGACTCGTGGTCACTCCTCACGAGACTCCACACGATTCATTTTGTGATCTAGTGCGAATTTTCAGTTTTTCTCCGTTTGACTCCCGGATTTGATCCTTGGGTTCCCAGGGTATTAAATTATTCCATGGGTCAACTTGGGGTCTCTCGGGGCTCCTTGTCTTGTGTTACTATCCGGGTCCTATTCGGGTCGTGACAAACGTGGTATCAGAGTATCAGGTTTTGAAGAGTCCAAGGGTGTCTGAAAGCCATGTTAAGTAGAGTCTTCTTCATGGGTTTGAAGCGCACCACACTTATGACGAAGAGGCTACGAGGCATTTAGGAAATGTTCCCCTCTTTCATGATCTATATCGTTTGACGAAAAGTCTTTTTATCCTTCTAATTCGTGCTATTCGCGATTGCAGAATTATGGATCCTCGAAGAGTGAACAGAAGGAGGAACGGAGATGGTGAAGCCCTCGAGGATGGAAATGGTCATGGGTGTAGAGTCCAAGGGTGTCTGAAATCCACGTTAAGTAGAGTCTTCTTCATGGGTGTGAAGCACACCACACTTATGACGAAGAGGCTACGAGGCATTTAGGAAATGTTCCCCTCTTTCACAATCTATGTCATGTGACGAAAAGTCTTTTTATCCTTCTAATTCGTGCTATTCGCGATTGCAGAATTATGGATCCTCGAAGAGTGAACAAAAGGAGGAACGGAGATGGTGAAGCCCTCGAGGATGGAAATGGTCATGGGCATCAGCAAGCCCCACCAGTTCCGGAGCCCCAAGCACCGGAGCCAGCTGCCCATGCTGAGTTCCGGGCTGCTATTTAGATGCTTGCGTAGGCCTTGACCGCTTAGGTCAATCAGCAGGCCGTTGTGCATGTTCCGCAGAATGGAAATGCAGCGGCAGCTCGAGTCAGAGACCCACATGAGTTCGTACATGAGATTGTCAAGATCACCTAAGTAATGGGGGTGAATGGGGTTGAGTGCGCCGAATTATCCTCATATCAACTAAAAGGGGTTGCGCATATCTGGTTTCTCTAATGGAAGGATAGCAGGGTCGCAGGGGCAGGTTCGGTCACTTGGGAAGAGTTCCATGTTGCATTTCTAGTCCGGCACTTCCCTCGAGAGATGAGGGAGCTGAAGATAGCTGAGTTCATGAATTTGAAGCAACGGAGAATGACTGTGTAATAGTATTCCCTTGAGTTCACTCACCTATCAAAATATGCCCCAGAGTTGGTAGCCGATCAGAGGATGTGGGTGAGTAGATTCGTCCATGGAGTAGCGGGCTACTTGGATAAGGATTGTAGGACTGCTACGCTCCATCAGGATATGGTTTTCCCACAGATAGTGTTGTACGCTTAGCAGATGGAGGCGGCGCACTCAAGAGAGAGGGAGGCCAAGAGGGCCAGGACCGAGGACCACAAATTATCTCAGTAGAGATCCAGTGGTGGTCACCATAGCAGACTCAACAGAGATCATCAGCCCTAGCATCTTTAGCATTGAGTGTGCCATCCAGGGCTAGACATGATCAGAAAGGGCGAGCATTAGCCTCGAGGGGTTAGAGCAATAGCCCTCAGATTTTAGCATCCAAACTTGTTGCAGATATGGTCGAGGGCACACAGGACAGTGCTTGGAAGGTTCAGGTGCTTGTTTCGGGTGTGGGCAGCCCAGACACATGCTTAGAGATTGTCCAGCAGCGAGATAGGATCAGGTTGGGGCCCGAGGCCTAGCTTCTAGTTCAGCAGCCCCTCCCACCTGCACAGCAAATTAGGGGGCATCTACTAGCACAACTGGCGGGCAGCGCCAAAATAGATTCTATACTTTAGCATCCCGTTAGGAGTAGGAGGTCTCCTCAGATATGGTCACTGGTATGTTACTAGTTTTCCATATTTATGTTTATGCTTTGCTAGATCCGGGGGCTACCTTGTCTTTTGTGACACCTTATGTGGCCAGTAGCTTCAGAGTCAGTTCCGAAGTCTTGTCAGAACCCTTCTCAATTTCCTCCAGAAGGTGACTCAGTCATAGCTAGATAGGTGTATAGAGGTTGCCTAGTCTCAGTTGTTCATAAGGTCACCTCAGCAGATTCGATTGAGTTTGCCATTATCGATTTTGATGTGATTCTTAACATGGATTGGCTATTTGCATGCTATGCTTAGTTTAATTGTTGAACCCGGGAAGTAGAGTTCAAATTTCTGAGTGAGCCAGTCTTAGAGTGGAAAGGTAGTTCAACTGTGCTTGTAGGTATTTTCATTTCCTACCTTAAGGCTAGGAGGATTATTTCTAAGGGTTACACGTATCATGTAGTTAGGGTTAAGGATGTGGAGTTCGAGACCCCGACTATCCAGTCAGTTCCAGTAGTACGTGAATATCCAGAGATCTTTCCTAATGATTTGTCAGGTGTTCCTCCTGAGCGGGAGATTATTTCGGTATTGACGTTCTACCCGACATGCATCCTATATCTATTCCTCCTTACAGGATGGCTCCAGCCGAGCTAAAGGAATTGTAGAATCAGTTGAAGGACCTGTTAGATAAGGGTTTCATCAAACTGAGCAAGTCTCCACGGGGTGCACCAGTTCTCTTTGTTCGAAAGAAAGATCGTTCTCTTCGCATGTGTATTGATTATCGGAAATTAAACAAAGTCAGCATCAAGAACAGGTATCCTTTTCCCAAGATCGATGATTTGATTTACCAGCTTTAGGGTGCCAAGTGCTTCTCTAAGATAGATCTTAGGTCTGGGTATCATAAGCTCAGGGTTCGGAAGAGTGATATCCTAAAGACAACATTCAGGACGCGGATGACAATTATGAGTTTCTAGTCATGTCTTTTAGGCTAATGAATGCTCCTGCATCTCCCGAAGACAGCCTTCAGGACGCGGTATGACAATTATGAGTTTGTAGCCATGTCTTTTAGGCTAATGAATGCTCCTGCAACTTTCATGGACTTGATGAACAAGGTGTTTAAGCAATACCTGGAGATGTTCGTGAGCGTGTTCATTGATGACATCCTTATATACTCTTGGAGCGAGGAGGAGCATGCCGCTCATTTAAGAGTAGTGCTTCAGACTCTCAAGGATCACCAATTGTATCCCAAGTTTAGCAAGTGCGAGTTTTGGTTGAACTCCGTAGCATTTTTGGGTCATGTGGTGTCAAGCGAGGGCATAAAGGTATATTCTCAAAAAATTGAGGCGGTGATGTATTGGCCTAGACCGGTGAATCCTTTGGATATTCAGAGTTTCTTGGGCCTAGTTGGTTATTACCGGAGATTTTTCGAAGGATTTTCATTGATTATAGAACCTTTGACCAAGTTGACTCAAAGGAAGGTAAAGTTCCAATAGTCGGAGGCTTATGAGAAGAGCTTTCAAGAGTTGAAAACTCGACTCACTACAGCACCAGTATTGACCCTACCCGAGGGTACGGATGGTTTTGTGGTGTATTGTGATGCTTTAAGAATCGGACTCGGTTGTGTATTGATGTAGCGAGGGAAGGTGATAGCATATGCCTCTAGACAGTTGAAGATCCATGAGAAAAATTACCCAACCCGTGATCTATAGTTGGCAGCGGTGGTATTCGCATTGAAGATATGGAAACATTGCTTGTATGGGTTCCATGTGGATGTGTTTACGGACCACAAGAGCTTGCAATATGTGTTCACATAGAAAGACTTCAATCTACGACAAAGAAGGTGGTTAGAGCTACTCAAAGATTACGATATGGGTGTTCTATACCATTCGGTAAGGCTAATGTGGTGGCAGACGCACTTAGTAGACTCTCGATGGAGAGTGTGTCCCATGTGGATGAAGGAAAGAAAGAGCTGGTGAAAGATGTGCATCGTCTCACAAGGTTAGGAGTTAGGTCGGTTGACTCTACAGATGGCGATGTTGTTGTTCAAAGCAGATTTGACTCATCCTTGGTGACTGATGTGAAGGCTATACAAGACGAGGACCCGATTTTGGTAAAGTTGAAGGAAGTTGTTCGAAGTCAAAAGGTGGAGGTTTTCTCCCAAGGGGGAGATGGTGTGCTTTGGTACAAGGGTCGCCTATGTGTTCCAGATGTTGATGACTTGAGGAGCCGGATATTTCATGAGGCATATGGATCCAGGTATTCCATCCATCCGGGTGCTATTAAGATGTATCAAAATTTACGAGAAATCTATTGGTGCAATGACATGAAGAAGGATATTGCAGAATTCGTAGCCAAGTGCTCGAACTGTCAGCAAGTAAAGGTTGAGCATCAAAGGCCGGGGGGAATACTTCAGGATATAAGCATTCCTACTTGGAAGTGGGAAGAGATTAATATGGGATTTATCACAGGACTACCTTGTACCCGCCCGCTATATGATTCCATTTGTGTTGTGGTAGACAGTTTGACCAAGGCTGCACATTTTCTACCGGTGAAAACCACAGACTCAGCGGAGGATTACACCAAGTTATATATCTGGGAGTTGGTTCGATTTCATGGAGTGCCCTTGCAGTTATTTCAGACCGAGGTACTCAATTTACCTCCTAGTTTTGGTAGTCTTTTCAGAAAGGTCTTGGGACTCAGGTTAAGCTCAGTACAACATTTCATCCGCATATGGATGGTCAAGCGGAACGGACAATCCAGACTCTCAAGGACATGTTAGAGCATGTGTGATATACTTCAAAGTCAGTTGGGATGATCACTTGCCCCTAATCAAGTTTTCTTACAATAACAGCTATCACTCTAGCATCCAGATGGCACCGTTCGAGGCTCTTTACGGGCAGAGATGTAGGTCGCACATCGGATGGTTTGAGGTTGGTGAGGCAGCTATGATAGGACCATACTCGGTTCATGAGGCAATGGAGAAGGTTGAGTTGATAAGAGATAGGTTGAAAACTACCCAGAGTCGTCAAAAGTCCTATGCGGACATGAGAAGAAGAGAATTAGAATTTGAAGTCGATGACTGGGTGTTTCTGAAGGTATCTTCCATGAAGGGAGTGATGCGGTTTGGAAAGTAAGGAAAACTAAGCCCTCGTTATGTTGGTCCTACCGGATTATTAAATGGGTTGGTAAGGTGGCATACGAGTTGGAGTTGCCCTTGGAGTTATCTTCTGTGCATCTTGTGTTTCACGTACCGCTTTTGAAGAAGTGTTTGGGTGATCCATCCTTAGTTGTCCCGGTGGATAGTGTTGGTGTCACGACCCAAACGTACACTCGGATCGTAGAGACAGGACAAGAAGCCCCAAGAGACCCCAAGTCGACCCATGGCATGAGCATACATTTAATTCAATCACATAAACAAAAGACTTAACATGAGGAACGTAATCATTGCATAGCATAAGGGAAAATCAGTACTAGACTTATACAACATGGCGAAATACAACTTGTAGTCTGATAAGCCTCTAAACATGAAAGGCGGATTGATGGGACAACTCCCCAACTAATCCAACATCCAAAACTGAAAGGAATAACATAGAGTATGAACATATGACCCTCGAAACATGAGGACTCACCAATAAGCTGATAACGATCTAGGAAACACTACTGAGGAGGATGAGCCTGAGAACCGGGACCTATATCATAAAACAATACAACATAGAAAGTATACAATCAGTATGTGGAATGTACTGAGTATGCAAGGTAAATAAAACGGATATTTAAAACATATATGAAATTCATAAATGATCATAAGAGTAGGAAGTCATGCTCGTATCGTAAATCATAATAACATATCATATGGCTCAAGGTTTCCAAAACATTCGTAACATAACATAATCATAGTCATAATAGAAGCGATTTACTTAATGTGACTTTAGCCAACATACATAACCATAACATGCATTTCATGCATAAACCATGAGGAACAGTGGCCATGACATAGCCACTCATTTAGTAGCTCCACCAGCACGCTAAGCTCAGCAGCATGCGTCCATTAGTGCAGGTAATGGTCAGCGTCAGAATAGATTTTATGCCCTCTAATCTAACCATGAGTAGGAGGTCTCTCCAGATGTGGTCACTGGTATGTTGCGAGTATTTCATCTTGATGTATATGCATTGTTAGATTCAAAAGCTACTTTATCTTTTGTGATGCCTTATATTGCTATTAATTTTGGAGTCAATCCTGAAATCCTATCAGAACCCTTCTCAGTCTCTACTCTAGTCGGTGACTCAGTTATAGCTTGATGGCTATACAGAAATTGCCCTATCACAGTCCTTCAGAAAGTCTCTTCAGCCGATTTGATAGAGTTAGACATGACTGATTTTGATGTTATCTTTGGTATGGACTGGTTTCATACATGTTATGCCTCAGGTAATTGTAAGGTTCAACTCACTTCAGCCCCCGTATTGACCCTGTGCAAGGGCACAGATTGATTCATTGTGTATTGTGATGCCTCTAGTATTGGTCTTGGATGTGTTGATTTAGCATGGTAAGGTCATTGTGTATGCCTCTAGACAACTTAAGACTCATGAGAAGAATTACCTAACGCATGACCTAGAATTGGTAGTGGTGGTGTTCATAATGAAAATTTGGAGACATTACTTGTATGCGGTACCTGTGGATGTGTTTACGGACCATAAGAGCCTACACTATGTGTTCACCCACAAGGATTTGAATTTGTGACAAAGAAGATAGTTAGAGCTGCTCAAGGACTATGACATGAGTGTCCTTTATCATTTGTGCAAGGACAATGTAATGGCGGATGGCCCTAGCAAACTGTCCATGGAGAGTGTTTCTCAAGTGGAAGATGGAAGGATAGAGCTGGGGAAGGATGTGCATCAGCTTGCACATTTAGGGGTTCACCTTTGTTGATTCAACAGATGGTGGTGTCATTGTTCAAAATGGTTCAAAATCCTCTTTGGTGTCTGAGGTCAAGGATAGGCAAGATGAGGATCCCATTTTGGTGAAGTTGAAAGAAGCAAAATCAGAAAGTGGAAGTCTTCTCCCAAGAGGGAGATGGTGTACTTCGATATCAGGGTCATTTATGTGTTCCGGATGTCAATGATTTGAGAGAACAGATGCTGCATGAGGCTTATGATTCCCAATATTATGTACATCGAGGTGCTACCAAGATGTACCGTGACCTACAGGAGTCTTTTGGTGGAATGAGATTAAGAAATACATAGTAGAGTTGTGGCTAAATGTCCTAACTGTCAACAAATGAAAGTGGAGCATCAAAGACCTGGAGGTATCTTACACTACATTAGTATCCCTACTTGGAAGTGGGAAGAGATCAATATGGACTTCGTTATAGGTTTTACTCGTACTCGCCGACAATATGACTCTATTTGGGTGGTTGTAGACTGGTTGACTAAGGCAACTCATTTCTTACCAGTCAAAGTTATCGATTCAGTTGAGGACTAGGCTAGATTGTACATTCAGGAGCTAGTTCAGTTGCATGGAGTTCTGTTCGGCTGTCTGGATGACTACACGCAAGTGCACATGGTCGAACAAGTAGTAAGTGGCTTAAGTAAGCCAAGTATCGATCCCACAGAGACTGGACTACGGGGCAAAATCACCTCAAGTGTCAATTTACTGTAACTCTAAAAATGCAGACAACAGTGTAAAGAAAAGTTTTTGATATTTTGTTATCTAAATTTATACTAAGTCTAAACTGAATATACAGGTGAGTCTGAACTATGAATGTGAGCATGCTGAGGCTAAATGAACATGTAAAGAAGTTAATTATCAACATACATGGTTTATCTTTTCTCCGGTTGCTAGTCGGAACTTATGCCTATGGATTA
>JACEIK010000756.1:225918-237925 GCA_018107945.1 Datura stramonium
ATATATTCACATTTATATAAAATTACATGAAAATGTATAAAATAACTTAGACAACACGACTAATTCAAGTTGTAAAGCATATCACGGACATGATATTTTTTCCCGTGATCAAGTTCCCTTATCCATCATTTTAGATAGAGGTAATACTCAGTTTACCTTGCAATTTTGGAGATCATTTCAAAAAGAACTTAGTGCTCAAGTCAGGCTCAACAATTTTGGAGAACATTTTAGAAAGGACTTGGTACTCTGGTCAAGCTCGGCACAACTTTTCACCCATAGAAAGATGGTCAGGCAGAGCGAACCATTCAAACTCTTAAGGATATGAGGAGAGAATATTTTATTGACTTCAAGGGCCAATAGGATGATCATTTACCTCTCATTGAGTTCCCTTAAAACAATAGTTACCGTTCTAGCCTTCAGATGGCTTTGTTTGAGGCTCTTTATTGATGGAGGCGTAGTCTCCTATTGGTTGGTTTGAGGTAGGTGAAGCTATGCTGATTGGTCCAGATTCAGTTCATGAGGCTATGAAGAAAGTTCAGCTTATAAGGGAAAGGCTGAAAAGAGCTCAGAGTCGTCAAAAGTCATATGCAGATGTTAGGCGGAGAGAACTCGAGTTGATGTTGATGATTGGGTGTTCTCGAAGGTGTCTCCCATGAAGGGAGTTGAGGTTCGGAAAAAAAGAAAAGCTTAATCCCCGATATGTTGGCCTATACAGGATTTTGAGGCATGTTGGAAAAGTGGCTTATGAGTTGGAGCTACCAGCGGAGTTAGTGTTAGTGCATCTCGTTTTCCACGTATCATTATTGAAGAAGTGCATTGGTGACCCGGCTTTGGTTGTTTTGCTGGAGAGTGTAGGCGCGAAGGATAGCCTTACATATGAGGAGGTACCCGTTGAGATACTTGATTGTCAGGTTCAGAAGTTAAGAAACAAAGAAGTAGCTTTAGTGAATGTCTTATAGAGGAATCAGCTCGTTGAGGGAGCAACATGGGAAGCCGTAATAGATATGATGTCTAAATACCTGCATTTATTTCCTTTAGATTTAGTTCGCATGATGTATTAGTTTCCTCTCTAGTACTCTATTATGTTTCAAGTTAAGTTCATGTCTCTCAGTTCCTTTCATGTTTTAGCATGCATGTATGATTCATGAACTCAATTCAGTCATGTATCTCAGTCCGGAGTCAGTCACTTCGTCAATTTAAGTTTTAGATGTTCAGTATTTGTGTTTGTAGTTCCTTTCCCAGGCTTTCAATATTTTAATCCACATTTGATGACAAATGTTCCCAAGGGGGAGATATTGTAATACCCCACAAATTCCTAAGACTAGACCTAAAATTTGAAAATTTCTTCAGTACAACTCAACCTATGAGTCGTAGGTTGTTTGTACGGGTCGTAGAAAGACCCATGGTTTAGACCAAAGAATTGGTTTCCCAAACCACGAGTCCCCATTACGAGTCATAGTATGTGGGTGCGACCTGTGGTTACGAGTCGTAGTAAGTCCTTGGGATTACCAGGTGATTGATTTTACAAGTGATGGTACGACTTGTAGGATGGAGTTACAGTCGTGGTACGAGTTGTGGAAATCTTCAGAGAGTGGTAAAGTTGAATTGTTGGTTATGGGAGCTAACCACGAGTCGTGCACAACTCGTGGTACGAGTCGTGAAAACTGACAGGATCAGTTTTCCTACGAATTTGTTAAGGGTATTTTCGTAAATCTTAAGCTCCTAAGTCGTAAACTACATCATTTTAAGCCCTATAAGAAGTGTATTAACGTAATTTAACATATTCTAAATCATTCCCCTCCCATGCATGCAAGATTAGGAATTCTCCATTGAAGATCAAGCTAGAATTCTTCAAGTTCTTCTCCGAATTTCATGGGTTTCAAGGACAAGTGTAGATTCATTTTACCAAGGTATGTGAGCCATGAATGAGGGTTCCTTTCACTCTTATCTTTCAAAGTATGTTTTATGATTCATTAGCAGATTTTATATCTATTTTGATTATAAATGTATGATTTTAAATTTTAAAAAATTATGCCTAATTATGCAAGTCCATGAAAAGTCAAGTTTATGATTTATGATTTCAAGTATGATAAGATATATAGTATGTATGAATTTTTACAAATAACCCATGCATGAATCTATGATTTTGATTAATGAAGTTTATTTCACGTTTGTATGGTTTTTAGATTTGGGAAAGCCCACACAAGACAAGAATGTTTTATGATCTAGCCAAGGCTAACAAGATCAAATGAGAGATATATGTTTCGGAGTCAAGACTCCTCAAATGTATAGATTCAAGATATGTTCTAGAATATGATTATATGAGCACTATACATGTTTTTGGAGTAGAGTCTAGCACCGAGTAGGCTAGGGGTTCCAAGGTTCCCTGATCTCATTAACTCACGCCAACGTACGTATATTTTTGGGGCCTCTAAAGAGAGCATCCCCCCTCATCCAAGGGGACAACGTGATATCACATATTACTTAACCTTTTCCCTGTAAGGGATTAGGATGGCCCTCCTCCACGTAGGCAAGACGTGGGATCATCATGCGCTCATACATTGTGGTTGTTGGTTATAACAAGTCTCCCATTGTTCCTCATGATTTCAGTTATGCATGTTTATGACTTATGATATTGTGTTTTCAGCAGGTTTGACCCAATGATCAGCTTATAAGCCTTCACTTATGATTTCAGATATGGTTAGATTTTTTTCTTTGTGTCATTCTTTTCAGTTATGAAAAAAATCAGATTATGACTATACATTATTTGAGATATCAACATGCAGTACTTACTCTTATGAAATTATGAGTAATTTTATGTGTATGATTTCAATTATACTTACTCAGCCTATTTTACTTACCTGACATACTTAGAATTGTTATACCCTGGAAGCCCAAAGATTAGACTCGGGAGTTGAAATGGAGAAAAATTTAAAAAACTGGAATCAAGATACAGAACATGTCATGAGGTGACCTGTGAGAGCAGCCCAAGAGTCGTGATGTGACTCGTGGTGAGGCTCAGAAGGTGAGTTGAAATTTTAGAATTTGGATCTCCACAGATGTGACCACGAGTCGTGGTTAGTTACAATGATACATGTGATGATTCGTGGTCACCAGTAACGAATCGTTGAGTCACCCGTCATGAGCCCAGATTACTTGATAAGCAGTGTACTTGACGGACGACACCGCGAGTCGTGGCCAGTGGTGACGAGTCGTCATGTCCCTCGTGGGGACTGATTGGTAGTTATTTTCTACGAATTTAGTAAAGTCTTCTCCGTAATTCCTGAGATCTTAAGGCCTAAACTATGTCGTTTTAAGTTATTAATGGTTTCTTTTAAGAGGGTTAAGTTCATTTTAGGCCATTCTCATTCATGCATGCAAAGTTAGAAAGTTAGAAGGGGTGATCAAGCTTGTTCTTCCTCAAATTCTCTTCAATTCCTCTTGGGCAATCAAATAAGTGTAAGAATCACCTGTAACCAGGTATATAGGGTTATGAATGGGTGGATACTTTCACACCCATGCCCAATCCCTCTCTAAATCATGAATTTCCTATGTCAAATCTATGGGGTTTTAACCCAATGCATGAAATCCCTCATTCTCTACATGGGTATGATCTAAATATGTTTCTACTATTTAACTATGATTCATGAGAAAGTTTTATATTGTTTTCAATTAAAATCATGTTTCAAATTTTATGAATTTAAAAGCCCATTGATGAGAAATTCATGAAAGATGAGATTTGTGATGAATGTATGATTATGATGAAAAGCATATTTTCAAGCTACCCATATTTATAATCATGTTTTTGATGTGAATTGAGTATTCAAGCATGTTAAAGTAGTAGGCAATGCCTACATGCTCAAGTATGATTTATGAGTTCCCCGAATTAGGCTTACCACTTGCTTTCGGGGCGAAGACTCCCAATTATTTTTCAGCTTGTGGTATAGTTTGAGTTAAAGCTTCTCATATGCATAATTTCAGATGTGAGAAGTATTTGATTATTGAGCTTCGTCAATAGACGATGTTGGGCTTTGTAGAAAAATGATGGAGGACATATACATGTTTTTGGGAGTAGTGTCTAGCATTGAGTAGGTTAAGGGTCAATCACCCTATGCCTCAGAACTACGTGCCAATGTAGGTTTATAATTATATATATTTCTTCAGGACCTCCCTTGTGAGCTATCCCCGGCCCTATTGGGCCACGAGCTTGATATCAATATCATGGTATCTTTCCTAGCCCTGGCAAGGCTTGGGATGGTTCTTCCCACTTTAATGTGATAGTTGGGACCATGTAAGCTCTATCGTGGTATGTCAGTTAAAAGATGAGTCTCCCATTGTTCCTTATTATTTCAGTTATGCATGTTCATCATTCATGAGATCTATACATCCATATATGTTCTAAAGCAGGTTTGACTCAATGTTCAGTTTTACTCATGATTATCATATTTTAGCTTTGAGTCAATCGATTCAAGTTATGATATTATGTTATGTTATGATGAGATCATGATTTCATAAAGAATGCATGCAAGCCCTACTATCAGATTCTTATGGTTTATTTTTTACATTATGCATTTCGTTAAATGATTTTACTTATTTAAGCGGTTTTACTTACCTTGCATACTCAGTACATTCCACGTACTGACCGCATACTCTATGTTGTATCGTTTCATAATACAGGACCCGACACTCAGACTCAGCCCCGTTCATACCCAGTCTTCAGAGTTAGCATCTTACACTTGTTGGTGAGTCCTCATCTCTCGAGGACCATGCTTATTCAGATTCCTCTATGTATTTTCAGTTTTCAGCTTTATCGAGTTAGTTGGGATCTTCTCCCATCAACTCATCATGATTAGAGGCTTTTCAAACAATAGAATGTATTCAGCTTCAGGTTCGTGTATTTCTGATGTTATGTCTATTTTAGACTTCCGCTAAGATTATCATGTTAATATTTCTGTTTTATTGATCAAGTTAGAGGTATGTTCATGCCATGGGTCAACTTGGGGTCTCTCGGGGCTCGTTGTCCCTTGTCTCGATCTGGGCCTCCGTTCGAGTCGTGAAAAGTACCTTCCAAGTATTGAACTCATACTCTATGTTGTATCAATTCATGATACAGGTTTAGACGCGCAGACTCAATTTTGCTGTTAGCTAGTCTCCGCAGTTTAGTCTAGTTCTCTTGTTAGTGAGTCCTCATCCTTTGAGGACCTTTAGATTATTGAGTTGTGTTACTTTCAGTTTCAGACTTTTCCAAACAATATGTAGAACTGCAGTTTTGTTGGTGTTGACTCTTTTTGATTGATATGTATTCATACTTCTGCTTATTCATGTTTTCAGTTATTAGCTATCGTTTGAAGTATGTTCTTTAGTTATCATGTTCATGCCATAGGTCGATTTGGAGCTATTTGTGGTTCTAGGTCTGTGTCTCAGTTTGGACCTATGTTCGGGTCATGACAGTATCGTTTCCAAGTCTAAGCCAAGGTCTTACCATCTTTTTGAATAAATCCCGAGATCTTTTCTTTCAACTCCTTTGTTCTCCTCGATGAGAAAAACCTACTAATGAACTTGTTGGAAAGTACCTCCCAAGTAGTGATGGAACCTGCTGGCTCATTCTGAAGCCACTCCTTAGCTTCACCAATCAATGAGAAAGGGAACAATGTGAGCTTATGGAACCTGCTGGCTCATTATGAAGCCACTCCTTAGCTTCACCAATCAATGAGAAAGGGAACAATGTGAGCTTAACATACTCATATGACACATTCTGATAGTGAAAGTTCTCACTAAGCTCCATGAATGTCATCAAATGTTTGTGGGGATCCTCGTGTAGCTTACCCTGATATTAACAAGTATTCTGAACCAACCACATGATCCCCTCCTTCAACTTGAAGTTTCTAGTGATGGCTGGCTTAATGATCGCTTTAGAAGTGTTCTCCAAGTTTGGCGGAGCAAAGGTAAGCACTAGAATCCTCTCCTAGTTATTGCCCTGTGCCTGCTCATTATTGTCTGTCATTACTAATCTACGAGAGTCCTCTCAATCTCTAGATCAAAGTGAGCCAAGGGTGATCCCTGACTTCTAGTAGTTGGCATACACTAAGCACACAACACCTGAAATTTATCAATAACTAACAAACAAACGTAAAATGCAAATAGCGGAAAAAATCCTAACCTACAAATAATTGATCAATCTTCAAGTCCCCGACAATAGCAACAATAACTTGATGTCACACAAGCACATGTGGTCATCAAGTAATATAAGACAATGAAGTCACGATATCGATCCCTCAAAGACTTGTCAGATTAAATTGCTCAAGGTTAACATTTTAATTCACTATTTAGAAAAAAACAAGTAAATTAGGGAAATTGTTTCGAAAATTATCCTACTAACTTTAGATGTAAATTAAACTAATAAACTGAAATTGTTTTTACAAGTGGTTGCAATTCAAATGATGAGACAATATAGGGTCTTGGAACTTCACTTTCAGGTTGAGTTTTAGGACTCCATTACGCTAGACTATCTCTTCTCAAGATTGCTAGTTGCAAGTTACGATCCCATTTCTTGCTATTCTCCCGAACATCCAAGAACTATCTCATAAACACTAATTCCTATATCCCTATGGTCGCAAGAGAAATATGAAACGGCGGTTGTAGCTACTTGTATTCAACTAAAAAGGGTTGAAGGGTATATCCCTATCATCATCAATGAAATCTCACCTGAAGGCATTGCCTAAAGATCATTGAACCTATGTTATATTTATTTTTAACTATGTTTGTTCCCTCTCCCGAGTTTAACCCAGAGCGAATAGATAATACTCGTAAGGTGATCAGTCTAACGAATAAGCAATGAAAATAAATAAGTATAAACAATCTTGAGTGAAGAATCAAAGTCATAAAAGAGTTTTCAAACCACAACCATTAGCAAAGGCCAAAACCCTAGAACAAGAGTTTAGCCGCTCATGTTCAAGCGAAAAACTAAAGCATTCATCATTCGAATTAACAATAGCATAAAGCAAAGGAAAAACCTAGAAGAAAATAAACTTCCATCTCTTCCCCCAAGAACTGCGTACAATATAATCTTAGAATAATAAAAGCCCTCTAACAAAATGTCCTAGATGTTATATTTATAATCAAGATATCAAATGACGTTTTTTCCATTGAGAAGTATAGCTTTTAGACTTGAAAATCCATCCCGCGTAGCCCTAGCGTTCCGCACAATCCAATGCACCAAGCTTGGCTTGAATTTCCTCTGACGTTTCGGACCTGGCACACCGCACCAACCATCTCGGCAAGGTGTTAGTCAAATTTTGCACATTATGGGGTCTAGCACACTGCACCATCCACTACATCAAAGTGTTGAAAATTATTTCTAAGTTCGGAACCCTTCTTGCGTGCCGCACCTCTTATTTCACCAAGGTATTGACCAAAATTCCTTTGAAGTTGAAGACCTGGCGCGTCGCACCAAACTGAGCATAATTTTCTCTGATGTTTGGGGTATCGTGTAGCGCACTAACTATCTCACTAGGCCATTTTTCTCGATCTCTTCTTTCTTGACACCTTGGGCCCTTTTTGATTCCTTTTTTATTGTTTACCTCCTCACAACATCTAAATACACTTGTTAGCTCATATAACACACATAACATGAATTCGTGCATTTCATAAGGATAATAAACTCAAAACAAGGTAAAATATGGGTAAAAGTATGGCAAACGGGCATAAGAATATGCCTAACATCAAACACGATCACAAACAAATCAAAAAAGGGCTTAAAACCCTACTCATACAGTCCAAGAAGGTGGCTGGGGCATTTGTTAAGCCAAATGACCTGAAAAGAAATTCCAAATGCTCGTATCTAATTTGAAAAGCTATCTTTTAATATTTGCTTCTCTAATCTTCAACTGATGATATCTGGACCTTAAATAATTTTTTGAAAAACATTTGCCACCTTGCAACTGATCAAATGATCCCTGAGGGTATTATAGCATATGAACTCTTGTATGTTTCTAATCATTCATAATTATAAAGTATGCATAAGTGTAATACTCCGAAATCCCTAAGATCAGACCCGAGTGTTAAAACGGAGAAAATAGAATTTTCTGCACCAAGTCACTGGACAAGTCGTCCAATGATCTGTGAGGTGCACCACGAGTCATTAGGTGACTCGTGTGGAGGAGGGAAAACTTGGTTGGATTTCTTGGTTTGCAGGCTGACCGTGGGTGAGGCCACGAGTCATGGTAAGCACCACGAGTCATTATGTTAGTCGTGGTCAGGAGTTTGACTCGAAGGTTGAAAGTTTTGCAGTCTCCTAATGACTAGTCAAGTCTTTGAGCACGCCACGAGTCGTGGTGTTCCTCGTGGTGACCAGTGATGAAGAGCTTCAAGTGCTGGCAATGAGTTCAAACCATGAGTCATGGTCAGTGACGACGGGTCGTCCAGTCCCTCGTTGGGACTGGCAGTGTGGATTTTCCTGCGAATTTACAAAGGGCTTTTCCATAATTTCTATGTTCCTAAGGCCTAAACTACGTCATTTTAAGCTCAGTTAGGATTGTTTTAAGAGGGTTTACCTCGTTCAAAATTACTCCTCTCCATGCATGAAAGTCTAGAAGGTTCCTAGGGGTGATCAAATCTAAAATCCATCAATTCTCCTTCAATTTCCTTTGGGCATTCAATGAAGAGTGTAAGATCAACTTACCCAGGTATGTGAGGCTATGAATGAGAGTTCTGTTCACTCTCATGCTAAAAATTCTTCTCCATTAAATGAATCTTAATTCCAGATTTAAGTTTCATGATCTAATGGGGTTTATTCCAATTCTTGTGAAATTCTCTATGTTCTATCCATCGGTTAATTCCCTTCATGTATCAAATCATGTTTTATGATCTATGGGCATATTTTATAACAATTTTTGATTGTAAATTAATAGTTTCAAATATAATTGAATTATGCCCAATTACGCATGCTTCATGAAAAGTCAAGTTATGATTCTATTATGATTTTTATCTTATCAAGTCTAAATTATGATTTATGATTTCTGTTATGAATTTTCTTCAAGCATTTATCATGGATTCATGAATGTCAAGTATATACATATTTTACGAGTATGCATAGATTTCATGATTTATGAATTTATGACTCTTGGCCAACTCATGGGCCCTTATTCATGGAAAATCATGTAGTTCAAGTATGATCAAGTATGTTACATTGTAATTGGCCATGAACTTCATGAATGATTTATGATTATGATATAAGCCTCATGTGCATGTTTTTTAGAACAGTGTCTAGCACCGAGTAGACCTGGCGTTCAGGTAAACCCTGTGATCTCAGAACTACGTGCCCCCATAGGATTATATATACAAATGTTAATGTTATTGGATCCTCGTGATATCACATAAAGAACGTCCCTTTCCTGGAAAAGCCTGGGATGACTCTGCCCACTTGAGCGAAATAGTTGGGGCATCATGTAAGCTCTATTATGTTTATGCATTGTCATGTTATGTTATTTAGGATCAATTTATGTTTTTATAAGGTTTATCTTACGATTATGATTGCAGATAAATTATGAATGCTTTGAAAACCCTGAGCCCTCATGCTATGTTGTGATATTACTTCACACTCATGTTGTCCTATTCTTATGAACTCTTATGTGTTTTAACTGTCCGTTTTACTTACCCTGCATACTCGGTACATTTCAAGTACTAACCGCACACTCTATGTTGTATCGTTTCATGATACAAGTCCAAGAGATCAGCCTCAGCCGCATCATTAGCCCTGCTTTTCCTTAGACCTATATTAGCCGGGATTGGTGACTCTTCATCCTTCGAGGACATTCATATATCTATAGTCATATTATTTTAGTTGCGGACTCTCTTTTGTCGAGATAGTTGGGGATGTTGTCCCATCAACTCATCTATTATGTTAGAGGCTATTCAGACATTATGTAGAAATCAACTTATCATTGTTGACTCTGTTCTAGATAGATATGTATTTAGACTTCCACTTAAATATGCTTTATTATTATGTCAGTATCTTCTTATGGTACGCTCGTAGTTGTTATGTTCATGTCATAGATCGACTTGGAGTTTCTCAGAGTTTCTTATCCCGTGTCTCAATCTGAGCCTATGTTGGGGTTGTGACAAACTTGGTATCAGAGCCTTAGGTTTTTAAGTGTCCTAAGTTGTCTAAAGGCCACGTTAAGTAGAGTCTTTTTCATGGGTGAGAAGTGTGCCACACTTATGATGATGAGGCTACGAAATATTTTATAAAACTTCCCTTCTTTCTTGATCTATGTTGTGTGATGAAATGTCTCTCTATCATTCTAACTCGTGCTATACGCGTTTGCTGAATCATTCCTCCTCGCCGAGTTAATGGAAGATGAAATGGGAACAGAAATGACCATGAGAATGGCAATGGGGATGGGCACCAGTAGGCCACCAGCCCCCGAGGATTATGTGCCCGAGTAGGCTGCCCATGCAGAGTTTAGGGCAGCCATACAGAAGCTAGCTCAGGATTTGATCGCCCAAGTCAACCATCAGGCGATAGAAAATGTACCTCAGAATGGAAATGCGACAACGGCGAGAGTTAGAGACATTCTAACGTTGATTTTCCTCGATTGGTTTTGTACGCCCAACAAATGGAGGCGATGCATCTGAGAGAGAGAGAGAGAGAGGCCAAGAGGGCCAGAACAGACAGTTATGTCTTCTCTTAACAGCGATCGGGGGGTGTACATCGCCAGTAGTCTCATTATAGGGCATTAGCTCTAGCTCCATCATCGACCAGTGCTCCACCCATACCGCAAGGTGATCAGAGGAGTAGAGCCTCAGGTTCAAGGGGCCTGAGGAGCATGCAGACAAGCGTACCTTTCCGGCCTGCGAGAAGTGTGGCAAGAATCATATAGGAGAGTGCTTGATGGGATCAGATATCTGTTTTGGATGTGGTAGATCCGACCACATGTGCTACGAGAGTCCCTTGGCTAGACAGGGTGGTAGCAAAGGCCGTGATCAGGCTACCAGTTCAGCAGCAGCCCCAGGTCAACAGGGTGCATCCACCAGTGCAGGTGGTGGTAAGTGCCAGAACAAGTTCTATGCCGTTACATCCCGAAAGGAGTATGAGACTTTACCAGATGTGGTCATCGGTATGTTACGAGTATTCCACTTTGATGTACATGCATTGTTATATCCAGGGGCAACTTTATATTTTGTGACGCATTATGTTGCTAGTAGTTTCGGTGTCAATCCTGAAATACTATCAGAACCCATCTCAGTCTCTACTCCAACTATTGATTCATTTATATCTTGATGGGTATATAGAAATTTCCTTGTCATAGACCTTCAGAAAGTCACCTCAACAGATCTAGAAGAGCTATCCATGGCGGATTTTGATGTCATCTTTGGCATGGATTGGTTACATGCATGTTATGCCTTAGTAAATTGTAGTACTCCTGTGATAGAGTTTCAATTTTTGGGTGAGCCAGTCTTAGAGTTGGAGGGTAGTTCCGTTGTGCCTATAGGTCGCTTCATTTCCTATCTTAAGGCCAGAAAAATGATTTATAAGGGTTGCGTGTACAATCTAGTTAGGGTTAAGGATGCTACATCTGAAACCTCGACTATCCAGTCAGTTCCTGTAGTGTGCGACTGTCCAGAAGTGTTTCCAGGTGATTTACCGGGAATCCCTCACAAGCGGGAGATCAATTTTGGTATTGACCATCTTCCTGATACACAACCTATATCTATTCCTCCTTACATAATGGCACCAGATGAGCTAAAGGAGTTGAAGGAGCAATTGAATGATCTCCTAGACAAGAGTTTTATTGGACCAAGCCGTGGGGTGCACCAATTCTCTTCGTCTGGAAGAAGGTTGGTTTCCTTTGGATGTGCATTTATTATCGAAAATTGAGCAAAGTCACTGTTACACCCCGTAAATTTCCGGCACATAGATGGCCTATTCGCGTGTTGGTTAAGAATATTTGAAAGCCATACATGCTAGAAAAAGGCCCGGGAAAAGATCGGACAAGCGCCAAGTCGG
>JACEIK010000756.1:246515-259448 GCA_018107945.1 Datura stramonium
GCTAGCCAGGCACCAGATGTGCCTCGGCCCACCAGTTAGTAGTCCAGGTCCTTCTAGGGCACCAGGTGCCAATCATACCCCCCAAGGCGGGGCGTGACAGTCACTATCAAGAAGAGGTATCCCCTCCCCAAGATTGATGACTTGTTTGACTAGCTTCAGTGTGCTAAGTTCTTTTCAAAGATAGACCTCAGATCCAGATACTATCAGCTGAGAGTTCGAGAGAGTGACATTCCGAAGACAACCTTCAGGACTCGGTATGGTAACTATGAGTTTTTAATTATGTCTTTTGGACTAATGAATGCTCCTTCAACTTTTATGGACTTGATGAACAGGGTGTTCAAGCCATATTTGGATATGTTTGTGATCATTTTCATAGATTACATTCTTATATACTCTCGGAGCAAGGAGGAGTATGCCGCTCATTTGAGGGTGGTGCTACAGAGTCAGAAGGGTTGCCAGCTATATGCTAAGTTCATCAAGTATGAGTTTGGCTAGACTCAGTATCATTTATGAGCCATGTGATGTCAAGTGAGGGTGTACAGGTGGACTCTCAAAAGATAGAAGTGGTGAAGAATTGGCCTAGACTAGTTAGTTCTTCAGATCTCAAGAGTTTCATGGGTTTAGTTGGTTACTACCAGAGGTTTGTGGTAGGGTTTTCATCCGTTGCAGGAAAATTGACTGAGTTGACCCAGAAGAAAGTGAAGTTTCAATGGTTGGAGGCTTGTGAGAAGAGATTCCAAGAGTTGAAGACTCGAGTCACCTCGGCACTAGTGTTGACCCTACCTGACGGTACCGACGGGTTTGTGGTATATTATGACGCCTCAAGGATCGGCCTTAGTTGTGTATTAATGCAGCACAGTAAAGTTACCTATGCTTCCAGGCAGCTTAAAGTCCGTGAAAAGAACTATCTGACTCACGACCTTGAGTTGGCAGCAGTAGTATTTTCCTTGAAGATTTGGAGACACTATCTTTACGGGGTCCATGTGGATGTGTTTACGGACTACAAAATGCTATAGTACGTGTTTACCCGAAAGGATCTAAATCTACGACAGAGAAGGTGTTTGGAGCTTCTTAAAGATTATTATATGAGTGTCCTTTATTGTAACTCCGTGGAAGGGCCTACGAATAGACCCGGGAGATTAAGTTGAAAACTGCAGAAAAACCTAGAACTTGCACCAGTACGACTCAAGGTACAAGTCATGGTGAGGACCTACGACTGGTGACTCAAGTCGTGAGGAAACTAGGAGCCTAGGGTGGTGTCACGGGTAGTCCTACGAACCGTGGTGAGATGGTACGACTCGTGGTTAGGACTCATAGTGAATATCTCAGTGGTGCCATAGTGAGTCATTAGGGGTCATGGTATGACTCGTAGGATATAGCAACGAGTCATGGTGAGGAGTTATGGTGGTTTGGGTGGATGGTACCACGGTTGACAGTACGACCGTAGGATGGTGGTACGAGTCGTAGGTTACCAGTCGTGGCCAAATTCAGAAAGTTTGGAAAAAGGGTGAAGTGACCACAAGATGTAACCATGAGTCGTGACTTGATGGTACGACTCGTGGCACGACTCGTGGTCGGGGCCAGAACTGCTTTTCAGGGAAATTTCAGTTAGGGAAATTTCGACTTTTCTACGCTTTTGGTCCCTAAACCACGTCATTTTGAGGTTGAAACAGGGTCTTTAAGGGATGAAAACTCTTGTTGAATTCATTTTAGCAATTGCAGGTGTTAGAGAAGGGGAGTAGGAAGGGTTTCAAGCCATTCTCTTCAAGTTCTTCAAGCTTTTCACTTAGGGTTGTTCGAAGGAGTAGGGAATCACGAAATTTTCAGGTATGTGGGGTTTTGAATGGGTAGTTCAGTCACTGCCCATGCCCAATTTCTCCCTAATTCTATGTTTAAAGTTACCAAATCTTTATGGGTCTTTATCAAATTTCGTGATTCCTTAAAAATTGAAATGAGCTTATAATAGCATGTCAAATTTGTGTATTTCGAATTTATTTGGATTGATTTTACTTGTTTATTCTATATTTCATGATTTAAATCTCTAAAAGTATTGATGCCCAATCATGGGGAAATATTTAGTGAATCTCATGGTCAAGATGATTCCGAAAGCATGAACAAGTTTCTATTACATTTTTAAGGATGTCTTCAAGGTTCAATTTCCCATGCTAGCATGATAATTTTCTTATGATTTTAAACATGTCAAGTATGTTTGAAACTTTGGGCAATGCCCACATGTCCCTTATGAATTATACTATGATTTTAACCGATTCACAGGCCCAATTCCATGGCTAGTATTACGAATTCTCAAGCATGATAGGATTCTCACGATTTGACTAGCCATGCATGTAATGTATGAATTTATATGAGCACGTTGCATGTTTTGGGAGTAGTACTTAACACCGAGTAGGTTCGGGGCCCAGGTTACGCCCCAAATCTCAAATCTACGTGCCACCGTAGGATTATGCTTGGGACCTCCTCAGTGATTGTCCCCTATGCCCTACGGGGCCTTCATGAGTGATATCACTCCTTTCATGGTTCATACCCTGGGCAAGGTATGAATGGCCTCCCGACTAGGCGTACAAGTCGGACTTCATGTGTGCTCATGTGGAGTATGTCGGTTATAGAAATCTCCCATTATTCCTCATGGTTTTAAAATATACATGATTATCTTCTTTTGGCTCAAATTATGATTTATGAAATGTTTTCCCCGCATATTATAACTTTGATGGGTTTATGAATATTTTTGGAAATAGTGAGCCTTACGATATACTTACGATTTCAGTTTTATGATCATGATGTCCCCACTCCTATAACTTTTACGTTTTTAAGCATTGTTTTGTATACCTTACATACTCAGTACTTTCCTAGTACTGACCCATATATTTTCAGGATCTGGTGCGCAGGCTCAACATGTTCCCTAGTTTGTGCTCATTTTTAATAAATCTCTAGTGGTGAGTCCTCTTGATCCGAGGTCTTCATGTTCAGACTTGTTTAATTGTGTTATGTCTTCAAAATGTTTGGATTAGTTGGGGTCTTGTCCCTTCAACCCGTCTTTTATGATTAGAGGCTTTCAGACTTATGTGTAGTATTTTCTCAGTGATGATTGTATTTCGGTCAGTCATTCCTTACAAATTCATTATATGATTTTCAGTTAGTTTACGATTTATAAGTTAATTTTTCCACTGTTTATGAATGAATTAGTGTTATGCTTACGCCATGGTTTGACTTGATGTCTTTCGGGACTCCTTGTCCCGTGTCTACGATCCGGGTGTACTCTAGGGTCGTGACATTTACCATCCGGGCAAGGAAAATGTGGTGGCAGACGCTCTTAGCAAGATTTTCATAGAGATTTTATCCCATGTGGATGAGGAGATTAAAGAGTTAGTGAAGTATGTTCATAGGCTTGCATGGCTAGGAGTCCGTCTTGTTGACTAGATGGATGGTGGTGTCATTGTTCAGAATGGGTCAGAATCCTCCTTGGTGACCGAGGTCAAAGCTAGAAAAGATGAGGATCTTATTTTTGTTAAGTTGAAGGAAGATGTTCGAAATCAGAAAGTGGAGGTCTTCTCCTAAGGGGAGATGGTGTACTGCGATATCAGGGTCATCTGTGTGTACCGGGTGTTGATGACTTTAGGGAATGGAAGTTTCATGAGGCTCATGGTTCTAGATATTCTATTCATCCAGGCGCCACCAAGATGTATCGTGACCTACGGGAAATCTATTTGTGGAATGGCATAAAGAAGGACATATCAGAATTTGTAGCTAAGTGTCCAAATTGTCAACAAGTGAAAGTTAAGCATCGAAGACCCAAAGGTTCGCCTTAGGACATTAGCATTCCTACTTGGAAGTGGGAGGAAATCTGTTACAACCCGAACAGAGGCCCGGATGTAGACACGGGACAAGGGACCCCGAGAGACCCCAAGTCGACCCAAGGCATAAGCATACAACTAACTCATTCGATAAACTGGAGAAAACATAAATATAATCTCAGCAGAAGTCTAAAACAACATCACATCAGAATAACATCCGAATCTACACATACGTAAGTCTGAAAAGCCTCTAGCCTGGATGAGTTGACGGGACAAGACCCCAACTAACTCAACAATACTGAACGGAAATATGTAAGGAACTAAATTTCTAGCCCTCGGAGGATGAGGACTCACAAGTAAAAGCTAACTCTTTTAATCGATACAACATAGAAAGTATGCGGTCAGTACGTAGAATGTACCGAATATACAAGGTAAGTAAAACCGTTTAAGTAAAGTAAATCATTTAAAACATTTCATACATATCATAGGCTTTCAAATATGAGAGGAGAGGCTATATGCATTCTTTCTAAAATCATGATCTTATCATAACATGACCATGCATAGCTTTATAGCATCACAACTTACTTGAATGACTCTAAGCTGAAATATTACATTTATAGAAAAGCTAAAAAATGAGTCAAACCTTTCTTTTGGAACATGCATGCTTAAAGTAATAATCATGAGTAATGAATATGCAAATCTAAATCATATATACAATGGGAGACTCGTCATTTAATTGACATACCATGATAAAGCTTACGTGATCACGACTATTACACTCAAGTGGGCAGAGCCGTCCGAAACCTTGCCAGGACTAAGGACGCTACCATGATATCGATATCAAGCTCAAAGGGCCAATCGCACGTGTATAGCTCACAAGGGAGGTCCCAATAATATAATAGTATCAACCCACGTTTGCGTGTAGTTCTGGGGCATAGGGTGATCGACCCTTAACCCGCTCGGTGCTAGACTCTTCTCCTAAAAACATGCAATTCTCTACATCGTATATAACGAAGCTCAACATCATCTATTGATGAAGCTCAACATCGTCTAATGACGAAGCTCAATATGAAATCATGCATAACTCAACATCGTATGAAATGAAGCTCAAGATTGTCTATTGACAAAACTCATTAATGAAATCATGCATAGACTCAACATCATATGAAAATGAAGCTCAACATTGTCCTTTGACAAGTCTCAATAATGACATACATCTCAATTATGAATTCATGCATATGAGAAGCTTTATTTCGAAACATACTACAAGCTCAAGTACAAATGGGAGAATCTACTCCAAATCATGTGGTAAGCTATATGTAGGAATATTTCACTCAACACATTATGAATTTTGGGAGACTTCGCTCCAAACCATGTGGTAAGTTTATTTCGGGAAAATCATCATTTTAAATCAACATGTGGGCATTGCCCAAAGCTTTATCAAACTTAGATCTACTCAATTCATTTGGAAAACAACATTACAATCATGGGTAGCTTTAGAAACATGTTTTTCATCATAAAATCTCATCATCATCATACATTCAACATCATTCTCTTCTTTCAAGAACTTCTCATCCATGGGCATTCAATTTTCATAATTTAAATATCACAATTTGGATTGAGAACAATTTAAAATCTGCCCAAGCTTCACAATTCACCAATATAAACATAATCTAATCATACCCATGTATAAAAATTGAAGAATCATGCAATTGGGTAAAAACCCCATAACTTGATTATAGGCAATTTATAATGATTTGATAGAAATTGGTAATGGGTTTGGAAGGAGGCACCCACTCATAGCCTTACATACTTGGGAATGGTGAATTCTAACACCTTCTAATTTCCCAAGCTGAGATTCCAATGGAAACCTTGAGATCTTTCCTTGAATCACCTCTTCAAACCCTCAAACTTGCATGCATGGGAAGAATGACTCAGAATAGGTTTTCCCTGCTAAAAACCCACTAAAATTAGCCTTAAATGACGTAGTACAGGCCCCTAGGATTTAGAAATTATGAAAAAGCCCTTATTAAAATCACTAGAAATAACTTCTAGGGGGTCCCAACGAGGGACCTAACGATTCGTCAAGAGAGGCAATGACTCGTTGAGTCGTTCGCCAAGTACACTAGTTATCAGATCTCTTAGGGATCATAACGGGTGACTTAACAATTCGCTGCTCGAGACCACGACTTGTGGTCACCTCCCTTCATGCAGATTATCTCGTTCTCAAATAAAGCTCACCCTTCTTGTTCACGCCTCACCCCATGAATCGTGGGGACTGACCACGACTCTTGGGATCCCTTCCGTTAGGTACACTACAATTCATCTATTTATTTCTCAACATGACCCCACAGCTAACTTGACGACTCGTGGTCAGTGACCATGAGTCGTTCCCATGCCTGTGGGGACCTCTAACCGTCATTTCCTCCAGGCCTCCCCATGAGTCACCTGACGGCTCGTGGGGTCTCCTCACGAGTCATCCAACGACTCGTCCTACAACTGAAGCACCCATTTCTTGTTTTTCCCCGTTTCAACTCCCGGGTCCGATCTTTGAATTCTCGTGGTATAGCAATATGCACTTCATTATGGGATTGCCTCGTACTCGGGTTGTAATAGATAGGTTGACTAAGGTAGCTTATTTTCTACCAGTTAAAACTACTGACTCAGTGGAGGATTATGCTATGTTATACATTCGGGAGTTGGTTCAGTTGCGTGGATTTCCTTTTTCCATCATATCAGATAGAGGCACTCAGTTTACCTCCCAATTTTGGTGATTGTTTTATAAGGTAATTGGTACTCAGGTCAAGCTTAACAGAACAATTCACCCGCAAACAGATGGTCAGGCGGTGCGGACCATTCGGACTCTAGAGGATATGGCGAGAGTGTGTGTGATTGATTTAAAGGGTAGTTGGGATGATCAGTTGCCTCTCATTGAGGTTGCATATAATAATAGCTACCATTCCAACATTTAGATGTCTATGTTTAAGGCTCTTTATGGGCGGAGGTGTAGGTCACCTATTGGCTAATTCGATGTCGGTGAATCTACAATGATAGGACTAGATTCAGTCCATCAGGCTATGGAGAAGGTTTAGCTTATAAGGGACAGGTTGAAAATAGCTTAGAGTCGTTAGAAGTCCTACGCATATGTGAGGAGGAGAGAACTTGAGTTTGAAGTTGATGATTGGGAGTTTCTAAAGGTGTCTCTCATGAAGGGAGTGATGAGGTTTGGAAAGAAAGGGAAACTCAGTCCCCATTATGTTGGCCCATACCGAATTGTGAGACGGGTTGGCAAGGTAACATATGAGTTGGAGTTGCCCTTAGAATTAACTTTAGTTTATCCAGTTTTTCATGTATCGCTCTTAAAGAAGTGTTTGGGTGATCTAGCTCTGGTTGTTCCGGTGGTGAGCATAGGTGTGAAGGATAGACTTAGCTATGAGGAGGTTCTGGTGGAAATACTTGATCGTTAGGTTCGAAAGATAAGAAACAAAGAGTAGCTTCAGTAAAGATTTTATGGAGGAATCGACATGTTGAGGGAGCTACATAGGAAGCCGAAGTAGATATAATGGCTAGATACCCCCATCTATTCCCTCCCAGCTTAGTTTCAGCTTGAGGTATCAGTTTCCTCTGTAGAACCCTATTCAGTTTCATGTTCAGATCATGTGCCCCAGTTTCTTTGATGTTAATGTATGCATGTGTAATTCATGAATTTAGTTCAGTCATGAGATTCAGTTCGGAGTCAGTCACTCCATCAGTTTCCAGCTTTAAATGTTCAGTATTTTGTATGATGGTCGCATTTCTCAGCTTTCCAATATGTTTAACCACATTCAAGGACGAATGTTCTCAAGGGGGAGATATTGTAATACCCCCGAAAGCCTTAAGATTAGATCGGAGAAAATAGGATTTTCTACACCAGGTCACAGGACGAGTCATCCAATGACCCGTGAGGTGCACCACGAGTTGTTAGGTGACTCATGGGGAGGAGGGAAAACTTTGTTGGATTACTTGGTTTGGGGTCTGACCACGGGTGAGGCCACGAGTCATTATGTTAGCCGTGGTAAAGAGTTTGACTCGAAGGTTGAAAGTTTTGCAGTGCTCCTAACGACTAATCACCACGAGACATCGGGCACACCACGAGTTGTGGTGTCCCTCGTGGTGGCCAGTGATGAAGAGCTTCCAGTGCTGGCAATGAGTTCAGACCACGAGCCGTGTTTAGTGACGACTGGTCGTCCAGTCCCTCGTTGGGACTGGCAGTGTGGATTTTCCTGCAAATTTACTATAGGCTTTTCAATAATTCTTGAGGCCTAAACTACATCATTTTAAGCTTGGTTAGGATTGTTTTAAGAGGTTTTAGCTCATTCTAAGTTACTCCGCTCCATGCATGCAAGGCTAGAAGGTTCTTAGGGGTGATCAATGCTAAAATCCATCAATTCTCCTTCAATTTCCTTTGGGCATTCAAGGAAGAGTGTAAGATCAACTTACCCAGGTATGTAAGGCTATGAAGTTCCTTTCACTCTCATGCTCAAAATTCTTCTCCATTCAATGAATCTCAATTCTAGATTTAAGTTTCATGATCTTATGGGATTTATCACAATTCTTGTGAAATCTTCTATGATCTATCCATGGGTTAATTCTCTTCATGTATCAAACCATCTTTTATGATCTATGGACAAATTTTATAACTATTTTTATTATAAATATATAGTTTTGCCAAATTATGCATGCTTCATTAAAAGTTAAATTATGATTCTATTATGATTTTGATCTTATCAAGTCTAATTTATGATTTAAGATTTATGTTATGAATTATTTTCAAGCATTCATCATGAATTTATGAATTTCAAGTATATACATGTTTTACAAGTACGCATGGATTTGATGATTTATGAATTTATGACTCTTGGCCAACTCATGGGCCCTTATTCATGGAAAATCATGTATTTCATGTATTATCAAGTATGTTTTGTTGTAATTGGACATGAACTTCATGAATGATTTATGATTATGATATGAGCCTCACGTGCATGTTTTTGGGAACAGTGTCTAGCACCGAGTAGACCTGGCGTTCAAGTAAACCCTGTGGTCTCAGAACTATGTGCCACCGTAGGTTTATATATATATATATAAATGCTAATGTTATTGGATCCTCGTGATATCACATAAAGCACGTCCCTTGCCTAGCAAGCCTGGGACGGCTCTACCCACTTGAGCGAGATAGTTGGGGCATCATGTAAGCTTTATCATGATGGTGTCGGTTATGAAGAGTCCTTCCATTGGTCCTCATGATTTATACATTGTCATGTTATGTTATTTTGGCTCAAGATATATTTTTATAAAGTTTCTCTAACGATTATGATTGCAAATAAATTATGAATGCTTTGAAAACCTTGAGGCCTCATGCTATGCTGTGATATTTACTTCAGGCTTGTGTTGTCCTATTCTTTTTAATTCTTATGTCTTTTAACTGTCTGTTTTACTTACCTTGCATACTCGGTACATTCCAAGTACCGACCAACACTCTATGCTATATCATTTCATGATACAGGTCCGAGACATCAGCCTCACCTGCATCATTAGCCTTGCTTTCCTCTCAGACCTGTGTTAGCCGGATTTGTGATTTCTCATCCTTTGAGGACATTCAATTATCTACAGTCATTGTTATTTTAGTTACAAACTCTTTTTTTCCAAGCTAGTTGGGGATGTTGTCACATCATGTCATCTGTTATGTTAGAGGCTATTCATACATTATATAGAAATCAACTTATCATTGTTGACTCTGTTCTAGATTGATATGTATGTAGAATTCTGCTTAAGTATGCTTTATTATTATGTCAGTACCTGCTTATGGTATGCTCGTAGTTGTTATGTTCATGCCATGGGTCGACTTGGAGCCTCTCGAGGTTTCTTGTCCCGTGTCTCTATCCGGGCCTATGTTCGGGTCGTGACAGTAAGTCACTTTAGGCTTAAACAAGTGAGATCCAATCACGTTGATGGAGCTCACACTATGGGCATAACCATTAAGGGTGACTCATTCCCTATCTCATACTTGAAAGTAAATGGAAACAAGTGGCATATGAACAAGTGTCAGTTCCTCTAGAATACTCCTTATAATGCAGTTTGTGAGTTTAACATAGAGACCATGCAAATTAGAACCTCTTCTTTTTGGACCCTTTCTACACTCTATAGCTTAAAAAATTATTTTAACTTATCTAGGTCTTTTCTAATCGAATGAGCTTACACAAGTCAATCTATAATCTTTAATTCTTAACTTATTGGATTCTACCAACATTACTTTGGTACCCTGTCGTACAATCTCTCCTTAAACTTGAAAGCTGGGGGTTTCATGCATGTACATTCTTCAATGTAATTTGGGCAATAAGTGACTACTAATGGTGTACCTTTTATCTTTCTTCTTTCAAGCTCTTTTTTACTAAGCATAGTTAGGAATCATCACTCTTACTGGAATCTAACTGAATTATTCTATATAGAGATGATACTCATATATTCTCAACCATCATATTCAAGAATAAAGGATTAAATCATCTTACACAATTAGTCTGGATAAGCCCCTCTTTAACTCTTTTATAACTTTATTTGCACTCCAAGGATATTATCATGTAACTTATACTCTTACCTACTATTTGTTCAATTTCTGATATCATTGTTTGTATCATCACATCAAGCCCTATTGATTCCAACATTCCATTCATTCATCTATATTTATCTGACTGATGAATCAATTCACACTTCTATAGTCTTGTTAAAACCATCGAAGCACTTATCCTTAGGATTCTTTAGGGCTCTTATTAGCTATGTTCTCACTTCTAGGGGACTTTTACCAACCTATCTCTTCTTAACTGAGAACTTTACTTCATGAGGCTATTCATCCTATGCCATTGAAGTATCATCCTTACTTGCTTCGAGTGTAAATAATATTTTTTAGTCACAACTAATGTCTTCTAGTTTCACTATGAACATCTTAACTAATAATAACTTATGTCTACTCCCTTAATAGTATTCGAGCATGTTTTTTGGTTGTATACTTACTTTCTTTAACCTTGAGCATGGGTACATGTATACAACTTAATAATGTTTAAAAAGCCTAACCCCAAACTTTCTAACCATCAAATAAATCACATACCTTACTACTACAACATCTTTCAATTAATAAGAATTCGATTTAACTACTTTTATTTCTGATACTGCATCACCTTGAAGTTCCTATATAAACTATTGTAAGTCATGTCTCCCGTGGTTTACACTGCCATCCAGCCTGATCCTCACCACGACTGCATACAAAGACTCGTGGTTTGATACCACGAGTCGTCCCATGGCCTGTCCTGCAACATTTTTCCCAATTTCTGTAGTTTTCAACTTTAAACCTCTCGGGTCTATTCTTACGCACTTTCGGGGTATTCCAGATTCTTCACCGCTTCTATCTTTTGAGAGTCCACCTGAACACGCTCACTAAACACCACATGAGCCAAGAATGCCACTAAGTTCAACCAAAACTCACATTTTCTGAATTTATCATATAGCTGATGATCCTTCAAGGTCTATAGCACCACCCTCAAATGAGTGGCATGCTCCTCCTCGCTCCAAAATTATATAAGAATATCATCTATGAACACAATCACGAACATATCCAAGTATGGCTTGAACACCCTATTCATCAAGTCCATAAAAGATGCAGGAGCATTCGTTAGTCCAAAATACATAACTACAAACTCGTAATGACCATACCGAGTCCTGAAGGCTGTCTTTGGAATATCTCTCTCCCGAACCCTGAGCTAATGTTACTGTTATACCCCAAGAACCCAAGGATCATGTCCGGAAGTGAATCAGGAGAAAAACTAGAAAATGTTACAGCAGTTGCAGAACGGGTCACTTAACGACTCGTGAGGAGGCCAAACAAGACGTCTAGTGACTCGTGAGGAGGCCAAACAAGTCATCAAGTGACTCGTGGGGAAGGCCGGGGATGATGAGGGACTCAGGTTCCCCATGGGTGATGTTACGACTCGTGGTCAAACACCACGAGTTCATGTCAGTCGTGGGGTGGTCCTAAAGTAAGATAGTAAGGCCTATCAAGTGTACTTAACGGATGGTACCTAACGAGTCGTCGTCATTCCTAACGACCCGTTAGGAGGGCCATTACCAAGCCAATTGAATCTTCTTGAACAATAAGGTAGTGTACCTAACGAAAGGGCGAAACGAGTCGTATCACTGGGGGACGAGTCTTCATGTCCTCCGTTAAGAGCAAAAGGAAAATTTCCAGTAGACTTGACGAAAAGACCAGACGACCCGACTCTCTTGGAAACAAATCGTCAGGTCGCCCGTTAGGGTCACCTAACAGATATTTCCTGCGAATTTGTAAGGGCCTTCTCGTAATTTCCTACCCTACTTATACCTAAACTACGTCGTTTTGAGGTCAGGACCAGGTCTTTTAAAGGGTAATCGTTCCTAAAAACTTCATTTCTATTCATATAAGATTAGAGAGGAAGGAGAAAAGGGAATTCAAGTGTCTTCTTCAAAATTCTTGAAGAATCTACCTAGGGTTTTCAAGGAAGTTGGGAGACTTGATATTTCTAGGTGTGTGGGGTTTGAATGGGTAGTTTAGTCCCTACCCATGCCCATTTATTCCCATTTCCTATGTTTAACTTGGTAAATTCTTATGGGTCTTAACCCCGTTTGCATGATTCCTCAAAAGTATACATGAGCTTGTGGTATTGTGTTTCAATTGTGGGTTTTGAAGTGTTTGGGCTGATTTTATTTGTATATATTTTATATTCCCTGATTTAAGACCCTAAAAGTATGGATGTCAAATTATGAGGGATTTTTAGTAAAATTTATGTTCATAATGATTTCGCAAGCACGATACGCATTTTTGAATTTAAAGCATGTCTTCAAATTTTCTATTTCTCAGGTTGTCATAACCATGTTTTCCATGAATTAAGCATTTCAAACATGATTAAGATTTTGGGCCATGCCCCAGATGGCGTGAATGATTCAAGAACTATGTCTTAGGCAGACTCATGGGCCCAATTCCATGGCTAGTAATATGAATTCTCAAGTATGTCATGATTCCCATGTTTTCACTAGCCATGCATGTCATGTTATGAATGTTATG
>JACEIK010000756.1:270870-290445 GCA_018107945.1 Datura stramonium
ACATATTTTTGATTATCTTTTATTTTGTGACTAAATTTTCTATTACATTTTAATTTTATTAACAATAAATAATTTATAAGGACAATAAATATTTTCGTGACAAATGTCATTTTTTTCACTAATTCTTTTTAAAATTCTTAAGTATTTCGTAGCCATTCATATTTTATGAAAAATAGAAATATAATAAGAATTGAATATTATTATTTCATACAATAACATCTAAATAATTTCAAAAGTTAGTCCTAAAATATACAATTATATATCTACAACTAGACTTAAAGAGTTTGTAAAATAAAAAATTGGCCAATGAGAGACGAGATAATGAGAAAGAACTCACAATCGAATTCTGACGATGAACAATAGGTTAGATAATTTATACTTAAATTTATAAAATTCTGAAGGTTCCATATTAAAATAAAAAAGTTTTGAATATTTGATTTGCGCATTGGAGATGTTGATCCTATTGTGTTTAAGTACAAAGTAATTTCACTCTTTGTATCAAGGTTGAATCCATGTTCTTCTTTCATTTCAGGATTGAATTGCAACCTATAACTTCAAAAGAGACAATAATTATCGTAAAATGAATGAGCATATCTAAGAGAAACTTTAAAAAAGAATTTTCCTTAAATATTTGATTTACTTTTTTATTCTTTGTGAAATTTTTATTTGAATATATATANATATATATTACATATATTTTATCTATTTTTGGTATTATAATATTTTATTCATTTGATATCAACCAAATTTCTTAAAAGATGTATCTGATCACGCGAAGCGTGATTAATTTAACTAGTTGAATCATAAACTAGAGTATTATTTATTCATGAAAATTTGAGTAGCCCGTGTTATATTCAATTCATTTGTCACCCAACCTATTTTTATCTGCATGAAATATGGGGGTTAGCTATTATTCATTTTATATTGATCCATTCTCAACCTGACCAAATTTAACATAACCCACCCATTTGCTACCACTATCCACGAGACAAGCGGAACTAAAAGTTCAAGGCTCACCCACTTTCAAAGTCATTCTTGTAAATTAAATTTTTGCACGGACTGCCTCAGGGACGGATCTACATGGAGTCCACAGGGTTCATCCGAATTCCATTCGTCGAAAAATTACACCTATATAGAGTTAATTTTATTTTTTTGTATATATATTAAATGTTAGAACCCTATAAAATACTAAAAACTTATCTCATTGGTAAAGGGAGTTCAAGTTTTCTCAGGATGCTCAAGTTTGATTCTCACAACATTTTTTCAATCATTTAGCTTCAGCCATTTTCACCTTTTTAAATTTTTTTTTTACAAAACGACATCGTTCATTTGAAAAAGAGGGCAGATTTGATTGGGATTTGAGTTAAATCTCTAATTTATAAGTGAAATAATAAATAACCCTCTCTACCCTTTTTGCTCTCTCCTTTGCTCCTACACTTTCTCTTGTTGCGTAGTTGCTGGCTTGCTGCCCGTTGATCTCCTCTGTCATACTCCGCTTATTTCTCCACTCTTCAGACACTAGTCTCATGGATTCCTCATGCGGTAATTTCTTGGTTCTCTTATCTTTTTATTTCTTTTCTTCTTCTTCTTCTTCTTCTTCTTCTTGCAGAATTTGATATATTTTCTATTTGATAATTGATATTTGTTGCTTTACTATTTATTCGTGTAGAAACTTAAAGATCCTTTTTTGGTTGATTTAACTTGTTGCGTGACGTCTTTAGAGTTTGGACTTTCAAAAAATAATAAAAATTCATTTGTGGCGGATTTAGGTTGAAGCTCTGTGCATAAGTTTGTCTTTCCACGGTGAAAAAAAGAAAATTTTGATGTACATCTAAGTTTTAATATTTCAGTAAAAAGATATAAAAAAATTGTCATTATATCTGTCAAAAGAGATTTTTCGGCAATGAAGTTTATCAAGAATGATTTTCGTCCAGGTTCTAGACAAAGTTGTGGGGGTTACCACCACATCCTTTCCCGATAGACTTGAAGTTCTTCATAGTCAAATGAGTGATGATTTTTTAGGGGTTTCTTGGTGCCTATCTAGAATAAAGATGTATTTGATAATATTTCAAATGATGCTATTATTAACATATGTCAAGATAAGAAACCTTGGATAGGCATTTTCAATAGTAAAACTATGTTTTGCATAGGATTCTCTGCGTATTTGATTTTTTTAATTTTTGAATCCCCCTTCACAGTTGTATAATTTTCAGCGAATTATACAATTATGTGATATGTTCATTTAATCTGCTTCTGCTCTGTCAAAATGAAATAAATGTCTTGATTACTTTATTAGTCATTCATTGTTTATCTTTACTTAGTATGACTAATATAATGCAGGTTATCTGTGTATATTTGACTACAACAAGAAGCAACTTATATATGGTGGGAAAAGTTATTATAATACTCTGTTTTGTTGTGCTCGGACGTGAAGGTTTATGATTTTCTATTCATGACATATTTATAACTTGAAGTGTCACCTTTTCCCTGTGGATTTTTCCGTGTAGCACATATGATTTCTTAAAAATAATATTTAATTTTACTAATCATTTCTCTAAACATATGTCAATTAAGTTGAACGTTGCTTAGCTCGCTCATATTTTATTCAGCCGCTCATTTTTTAACACTAGTTGCATGCTTATTTTTTTTTTGAATTTCATTGATGAAAATTCTATCTCCGTCATGATTATCCCTATTTTAAGCTGGTCCTTAATTTTTAACACTTAAATTGATGGTCTTTAAGTTTTTCCTCTACTATTCATTTAATAAATTTTTTAAATTTAAAATATCCTTAATTATGACTTGAAAAACAAAACCTCGCCTGCCTTCTTTCCTTGCATGTCAATCCGTAGGCATACTGAAAAGAATTGATGGCGTCCAAAATTCAAAATTTGTTGCCATGCACGGTACTATCTTCTTTTTCCTACTTCAGTGAAGTGGTAGATTAGATTGAAATTTGTAATAATAAAAGGGGGAGGAAAATTATTTAACCTGTAAGAGTAAAAATGGATAGTTAGGAAGGGAAAAAGGGTCGCCTTACTCCCAAGCTTAACCAAAATAATAAATTATTCCCTCTGGTACATTTTAATTTCTAGAATAGATTTGTACATTCATTAAGAAAAAAATAATAGGGATGATAATTTGACTAATATAACCCTATTAATTTTTTGAAAACATACAATACATTTTTTTTCACATTTTAGAATGACTTTAAGCACTAAGGGTAGAATTGAAAAAATATGGTCAATTATCTCTTGAATTTTAAAACAAGCAAGTATTTTGAAATAACTACTTTTAGTATACCTAGAAATTAAAATGAAATGGAGGGAGTAGCTTTTCATAAAGGAATTATGCAAAATATAAGCAACTTTACTTACATAAAGTTGGAGAAAACTTGACGAACTTCAGGAATCCTAGAGGGAATTTTTGGGATGTTGTTTTGGCTAGATAGGAGGAAGCTTTGTGTGACCTGAAATTTTTTGCAATTTGCTGAATGTTTTGTGAATAAAATGGTCAAGTCTATCCCCTTAAAAGGGGTCCCTTTGGTTGATATTTTTGGACTCAATTTTGGGCCCAATTAGGTCAAACTTTGTCAAATTTGTGGGCTGTTTTGAGTAGATTTTTAGCCTCCATTTGGTCCATATTTTAGACTGCTTTGAAGCTTATTTTTAGACAATATATTGTTAAGTAGGTAATGCACCTACTTGGACCTTTAAGCACCTCAAAATTCTAAGTAGATAATGCATCTACTTGACTTAAATTTGAGAATTTTTGGGCCTTAAATCACTTGGACTTTTTCAACAGATTTGGTATTACTTTGTTGGGTCAACTTTAGGTTTAATTTGCACCATTATTAGATCCATTATTACATGTAGGTATTGTGCCTACTTGACCCTCTTAACTTGGTCCATTCCGCTTAAGTGGATGATTGATGTGAGGCTAAAATGTTATATATTTGGCCATTATTTCACCTCATATCAGTGTTTAATCGTACTTTAAATGGTAAAATAGTTGTTATGCTTACCTTTATTTTTTTTGATGTACAGGACGAAACTGAAAAATTTTAAGCTAAAATGATGAAAACAAGAGATCTTTGAAATCTATGTAGAAGCCATTCAAGCCAACTCGAAGTTCATATGAGTTGCAAAATCAAATGAGGGAAGCAAATCCACAAAAAATCAAGTCAAGGAGCTAGAAACATAATATCACATTGCGTCAGGCGAAGAAACAATGCGTTTGGTGGAAGCCTTAGCCAAAAATAATTGATGTCTGGAAATTAACACTACCGCATTGTGGAAATGAAAAAGTAGTCCTTTTCGGTGTACTCATTTAAATAAAGGGTATTTTGGTCTGAAGCCATTTTAGAGTTCCACATAAACATCTCTTTGGTTGATGCTTTGAATGAAATGCCCAAATATGTGAAATATCTCAGGGATGTGATTGCATGCAAGTGGAGACATATAAAGTTCGAGGTAGTCGCACTTCTAGAAGAGTGCATTTCTAGGGTGTTAAGCAAGTTTCTGCAGAAGCTTAAAGACCCAAGAAATTTCACCTTCCCTATACAAATTGGTGAAATTGAGGTGGTGCAAACTCTTTGTGATCTGGAGGCAAATATAAATTTGATGAGCCTATCTGTGTTCAAGATGCTTGGATGTGTGAACCAAGGCCCGTTGCTATCACTTTGCAGTTGACTGACAGGTCTCATGTCGCTCCCGAGGGCATCATTGAGGATATGCTGATTAGAGTTGAAAAGTTTGTAATCCCTGCTGACTTTATAATCCGAAGCAGATAAGAAGGTATTGATCATATTAGGGTAGCCATTCTTTGCTACTGGAGGAGACCTTATTGATGTGAGAGTAGGAAAGCTTAAAGTGAGAATAAATGATGAGGAAGCAACCTTCATTGTGTATAGAGCCATCTCCTGTCACGATCCGAGTCTACACCTAGGACGTGATTCGGTGCTTAGAGCCACAAGTGACCCCAAGCTAACTCATGGCACTGCATAATTCTAACACAACAACAACTAATAGAACATATCTAGGAGGAAGCTTAATTGAAAAATAACTAATCAAAAGGAAAGAATAAAAGTATGATAAAAACATTGAGTTATAAGCTAAAACTTACACTACACTATTTAAAAGCCTCTACTAATCTAATGAGTTGCTAGGACAGTCCCCAGCTAACTCCAAAATCTAGGAACTAGAGATATACTGAAATAGATAAAACATAATCCCGTCTTCAGAAGATGAGAACTCACCACTGACAACTGATAATGTCTTGAACGTGTCTAACTGCAAGGCTGAGTCTGAATACCTAGTTTATATCATAAAATGATATAGCATAGAGAGTATGCAGTCAGTACTTTGAATGTACTAAGTATGTGAGAAAAGTAAATGAAGCTAGAAACATGCTAGTAAACTGAATACATAATTGAGGTGAAGTACAATTACCCTATTTGAGATGCGTAGATATTGACAGTGATATGCTAGTTTGAAAACAGTTAAACAAAATACAAGTATTTTAAACTGATTTTCAGGGGTCATGTACACGCACTGTAAACTGAAGCTATAACTGAAATTGTAAACTGTGTTGAGCTGAAACTAATACTGTAATGTGAGATCCTATTAACCAACAAAATCTAATGTGAGCCTCATGGAGCCCAACTTATAATCTTGGTTGGAAGGGTGTTCATACCTTTCCATGGGTAAGAACCATGACTGGCATGATATCACTCGTGACTCAGGGCGACAATCTCTAATAACAACGACCCCTACATGTGCCTATTGAGGTGAGGGAGACACTCTCAAATAACAAGGATCCCATATTTTTCAGGCTAAGGAAAATATTCTCTACTATTGAGAATCTCTTATCATAGGGTGGCATGTATTTTTGAGACCTAGGTGCGCTGGAACCCCAGCCTACTCAGTGCTAAGTACTACTCCCAACTGAACATAAAGATACATACAAAATGATAATCTGAAGCTGATGTCCTCAGACTAGTTGGAACCACTTTATCTAGAAAGAGTCCCGAAAGACTAAAGGACCATGAACATATTGATACTGAGGGCTCAAAATAGATGTTCTAAGACTAGTTAGGGCTAGACTTTCTAACAAGAAAGAGGCCCGAGAGTCTTAATGTAACATCTGTAAGATCAGACCCGAGAGTTGAGTTAAATAAAATCAGAAAATATGCACTAGAGTCACAAAACGACTCAAAGAATGAGGCTTCGTGGGAAACAGTGACTCGTGGTATTACTCATTCTAGGTCTTCAGTCCATCCCCTCCAAGAAACAACAGACCTAACAACGACTCATTGGTGCATTCAACATGTCATTCTAAGTAGTCATTAGGTGTAGTCAGTAAGGGGTCAAAGTTGGTTCAGAGACAACGGGCAGATATAATGACCCATTGGGGGTGAGTAACAACCTGTTGTGGAATTTGTTGACTGAAGTTTTAAAGTAATGCAGTTGAGGTAATGGTGACAATTGAAGGAGGAACGAGTCATTATTTCATATAATGACTCGTCCTGACCAGTCATTGGTTAAAGCTTCAGCAAGGTACCAGGAGTGCTCCAGATACAGTGGATTCATCCAATAAACTGTCGTATCCAGTAATGACTCGTTGGATGAGTCGTTGTACCTGGCAGAGTCCTTTTTCCAGATGAATCATTAAGGATATTTTCATAATTCCTTAACTAGTCATTTTAAGCTTGGGAAAAAGTGCTTTAAGGGAAATGTTCGCCCTAGAACCTTCATTCTACTCCTAACCCTCTAATTTGAAGATCAAAATCCCTCAATGCTCACAAGAATAATCTAGGGTTCTTTACTCTCATCCTCTCCAATTCTCATTGTGTTTCAAGCTAACTCAAGAAATCAGTGAATCAAGGTATGTACGGTTTATCAATGAGGGGTCCTTCCACCCTCATGCCCCTCATTAATCGAAATCATGATCGCCCATTCCCTATGCCCTAATTTTCAAATTTCTATGGATTTATTTATATTGTTGAATTCCTCCATGATTCTCCTATAGGTTTAATTATCTTGATCAAATTGATGATTTCATGATTAGGGTTTTATATTTCTATCAAGTCTTCCATGAGGTTACTATCAAGCATGATTATTAACTTGTAGGATTAATTTCCCTTTCTTATGAAATCCCATGATTCTCTTATGATATCAAATCTCAAGTTTTAAGTTATGTATTATGATCATGATGTATGATTTTTACAAGAACCCTTCATGGTTTTATGAATTTCAAGTATGATGATTTCTTAAGTATGCATAGCTTTTACAAGTATCATGTTTATATTCATGGCCGACTAACGGGCATCTTTTATGGCTAGCTCTTGTATTTCAAGAATGTTCATGTACCTTATGATTTTGACTAGCTCATGTACTTTAAGTATGTTTCATGATTATAATACGAGCTATGTGCATGTTTCTAGGAGCAGTATTTGGCACCGAGTAGGTTAGGAATTCTGGGAACCATGCCTTAGAACTACGTGCCAATATAAGACTATACTCATGTTAACCTTACAGGGTCTCTTTAGTGATATCATGACATGTCATCATCCCTTGCCTGGAAAGGTTGGGGCGGCTCTTCCCATTTGAGCGAGATAGTTGGGGCATCATGTAAGCTCTATCATAATGGTATCAGTTATGATGGATTCTCCCACTATTCTTTATGATTTTATGCATGTCATGTTCATAATACTTTGGCTCAAGTTATGTTTTTACGAGGTTTTTCTTATGAATATATTTATGGCTAGTTTATGAACTGTTTTGAAAGCATTAAGCCCTCATGTCTAAATTATGATTATTTAATCATGTTTTGAAACATCCTACTCTCATGAACTCTTGATGCATTTTATTATCATATTTTACTTATCTCGCATACTCAATATATTAAAAATACTAACCCAATACTCTATTTTATATCGTTTCATGATATAGGTTCGGGCGATCAGACTCAGCCGCCGTTAGTCCTGCTCCCATATCAGTCCAGATCAGTCCCTATGTTGGTGAGTCCTCATATTCCGAGGTCATGTTTTTAGTTATGTTGTTTTATTAGTTTAATTTCAGACTCAGAGTTAGCTGGGGGCTTTTCCCAGTATCTCATCAGATAGTAGAGGCTTTTTAGACACAGACTTAGTATATTTATCTTGTGTTTCAGCGTTGTTATCTTACCACTTGACATATGCTTTATGATATTCAATCATGCTTATTCATGATAATGTTGTATTCTTCTTTAGTTTATGCTTTTAAGTTGCTATGCACATGCCATGTGTTAGCTTGGAGCCATTCGTGGTACTAGGTCCTGTGTTTCAGTTCGGGCTCCATGCTCAGGTCGTGACAAACTTGGTATCAGAGCAAAGGTTTAGGTGTGTCCTAGGGTGTTTGATTGTTGCATTAAGTAGAGTCTTTTCCATGGGTTGAAGAACGCCACACTTATGGGGACGAGGCTATAAGACGTTTTAGGAAATTTCCCTTCTTTCATGATTCATGTCGTGCGATGAGCTACCTCTTTATTCCTCTAACTCATGCTATACGTGTTTGTAGAAATATGTCTCCAGCGGATCCCTTGCTCGAGCAGGTCACTCATACCGAGTTTAGGGAAGCATTTCAGATGTTAGCACAGGCCATGACCCCTTAGGTCAACCAGTAGACAATGGCCCATGTTCCCCAGAATGGGAACGCAGCAGCGACAAGAGTACGAAACTTTCTTAGGATGAACCCGCCTGAGTTTCTTGGACTGAAAGTGGATGAGGACCCATATGCATTCATTGAGGAGGTGTAGAAGATCACCTAGATTATGGGGGTGACTGGAGAAGAGAGCGCAAACTTAGTCTCTTATCAGCTGAAGGTTGCGCGTATATGGTTCTGTCAGTGGAACAATAGTAGGGAAGCTAGAGCACTTCCTGTGAGTTGGGATGAGTTTGTGACTACTTTCTTCCTGAAGGAGTTGAGGGAGGCAAAGGTAGCGGAGTTTGTCAATTTGAAGAAAAACCACAAGGTTGTTCAGGAGTATGCCTTGGAGTTTACCTGATTGTCCAAGTATGTACTAGAAATGGTTGCTAATAAAAAGGCTCATATGAGCAAGTTTGTGAATATAGTGGTATATTCACTAGTAAAGGAGTGTAGGACTGTCATGTCGATTAGTTACATCAGTTTTTCCCGATTGGTTCTAGATGCCCAGCAGATAAAGGCAGAGCATATGAAGGAGAAGGAGAGAGGCCAAGAGGGCTAGGATAGGGGGCTATGGGCAGTTCCAATAGAGGTCTAGTGGTGGACACCACCCTCAGTCCCACCAGAGGTCGTCGCCCCTGCTCCATCATTAAACAACTGTCCAATTCAGACCCAAGAAGAATCATAGAGTTAGGGCGTCAGGCTTTAGGGGATAGAGGAGCACGACAGGGGAGCGCACCTTCCCAGCTTGTAAGAGGTGTGGTAAAAACCACCCTAGAGAGTACCTGGGTTGTTCAGATTCTTGTTTCAAGTTCGGGAAGCTCGGACACATGTTTATAGATTTTCTTTAGCTAGATAGAATGACAGTAGAGGTCGTGCTCCAGCTACCACTACAAAAGCTCCATCAGTTCGCCCATCTCTGGAGGTCGCCTCTTCTAGTGTAGGTGGCGATCAGTGTCAGAACATGTTCTATGCACTATTTTCTCATTAGGAGTAGGAGGTCTCTCCTGATGTAGTCACTGGTATGTTACGAGTATTCCATCTTAATGTGTATACACTGTTAGATGCAGGGGCTACCTTATCTTTTGTGATTCTTTATGTTGCTGTTAGTTTTGGAGTCACTCCCGAAATCCTGTTAGAACCCTTTTCAGTCTCTACTCCTTTTGGTGAGTGTACAGAAATTGCCCAGTCACGATTCTTCAGAAAGTCAACTCAACCGACCTACTCGAGTTAGATATGAACAACTTTGATGTTAAATTCAATATGAATTGGTTACATGCATGCTATGCCTCAGTCAATTGTAGAACCCGTACAATAGAGTTTTGATTTCCAGGTGAGCCAGTCCTAGAGTGAAAGGGTAGTTCAGCTGTGCCTGTAGGTCACTTTGTTTCCTATCTCGAGGCTAGGAAGATGATCTCCAAGGACTATGTGTATAATCTAGTTTGGGTCAAGAATTCTACATCCCAGACCCCGACTCTTCAGTCAGTTCTTGTTGTAGGTGAGTATCCGTAGGTGTTTCCAGATGATCTACCAGGAGTCCCTCCCGAGCGGGAGATTGACTTTGGTATTGACCTTTTCCCTGATACGCAACCCATATCCATTCCTCCTTACAGAATGGCTCCAGCCGAGCTAAAGAAGTTGAATGAGCAGTTGAAAGATCTCCTAGAGAAGGTGTTTCATTCGGCCTAGTAAATCCCTATGGGGTGCTCTAGTTCTCTTTGTTCGAAAGAAGGATCATTCCCTTAGAATGTGCATTAATTATTAGTAGTTGAACAAGGTCATAATCAAGAACATGTATCCCCTTCCCAGGATTGATAAACTATTTGACCAGCTTCAGGGTGGTAAATGCTTTTTCGAGATAGACCTGAGATCCAGGTATCATCAGCACATTTACATTAGTTGGGAGAGTTACATCTCGAAGCTAGCCTTGAGCTTCGATATAGCCACCACGATTTCATAGTTATTTTTTTTGGACTAATAAATACTCCTGGAACTTTTATGGACTTGACAAATAGGGTGTTCAAATAGTATTTGCATATGTTCTTGACTTTTCTTCATTGAGGACATCCTCATATACTCTTGGAGCGAGGAGGAGCATGCCGCTCATTTGAGATTGTGTTGCGAGACTCTCAGGATCGCTAGTTGTTCGCGGTCGGCATGTATGAGTTTGGGCGAACTCAGAAACATTTTTGGGCCATGTGATGTCTGGGGTTTGCGAGTAGATTCTCAAAAGATGAAGCGGTGAAGAATTGGCCTAGACAGTTAGTCCTTCATGAGGACTCACCAAAACTAGAACTAGAGCGATCGAAGCGGGAGCAAAGAAAGCTAAGGTGAAGTGAGAGACTAAGCACCCAAACCTATATCATGAAATGATTAGCATAGAGTATGTGGTGAGTACATTGAATGTGTGAGTATGCAGGTTAAGTAAAAACATGATAGTAAAGTAATACTCTGAAATCATGAGTATAAAGTAAGCTTCAACATGAGAGTAAGGATAACATGCTAAAATCTTAATCGTGAGATAGTCATAAGCTTGAGTTATTCATCCTTGGCCCGAAGAATAACGACCCAAGGTTTTCAAAGTAAAAAATCATATGGTTTAACATGTTTTGAAAAACATAAACTGAAGAATAACGACCCAAGGTTTTCAAAGTAAAATCATATGGTTTAACATGTTTGAAAAAGGAAAGAAAAGATCATAATCTGATCAATGGGTCAATTACATCATAAAACATGATATCATAAATCTTGTACATGAATAACTTAAAACATGAGGGGAGGTTTCATCATAATCGACACCATCATGAATGAGCACATTATGTCCCAACTATCTCACTCAAGTGGGCAGAGTCATCCTGAGCCTTGTCAGGGAAAAGAACAATAAAGGCGTGATATCACTTGTGAGCCCCGTCGGGCTAGGGCAAACACTCTCTAGTGAGGCCCCAAATATAAATATATTCCTACGGAGGCACGTAATTCTGAGACCTGGTGTGAAGACCCAAGCATAGGCCCGGATCTAGACACGGAACCTAGAACCATAAATATCTCCAAGTCGACCCATGGCATGAACATGATAACTAAAGCTCAATATAAATATTGCAAAAAACTAAATTCTTAAATAAAGGAAGTCTGAACATTTAATACATCTGAACAATGGAATATCAAACACTGAACCTGAAGCTGAACACATAACTATGTCTGATAAGCCTCTACATACTAATGAGCTGATGGGACACGACCCCAACTAGCTCACTCGAAGACTGAAACTGAAAGACAATAAAAACAAGGCTAACTGAAGGTCTTCGATGGATGAGCACTCACCACCAAGAGTGGATATGCTAAACTCTGAGAACTCGCTAGCGGCGGGACTAAGCCTGAACGTTTGAGCCTGTATCATGAAATGATACAACATAGAGTATGCGGTTAGTACTTGAAATGTACCGAGTATGCAAGGTAAGTAAAACAGCTGAGTAAGTGAAACTGAAAACATGTATATCATAAATCATTACATCAAATGATCCTGAGAGTAATACTTGCATGCTATTAACTGAAAACATGATTAAACATAACTGAGTCTCATAACTGAATCGAATTACCCAATACTGAAACTGATAATCATAAGTAAAACTGAACATTTGGATCAAACCTGCTGAAAACATAAAATCATAACTGATGAATATGCATAACTGAAATCATGAGGAACAATAGGAGACTTGTCATGTAATTGAAATTACCATGCTAAAGCTTATGTGGTCTCGACTATTACACTCAAGTGGGCAAAATCGTCCAAAGTCTTGCCAAGGCTATGGGTGCTACCATGATATCGATATCAACCTAAAGGCCCTTTGGGGGCAGGGGAATCTCACAAGGGAGGTACCAAAGAATCTAAACAAACCTACATTGGTGCGTAGTTTTGAGGCACGGGGTTAGCTGAACCCCTAGCCTGCTCGGTGCTAAGACACTACTCCCAAAAACATGCATATGCTCTCCATTATTTTTCAATAAAGTTGAACCATCTCCTTTCAATGAAGTTTATCATGACATTTCATACATAATCTGAAAACTTAAACATGAGAATCCTTGGCTCAAACCATACCACAAGTTGAAAAATGGAAATCTAGACTCCAAAAACCATGTGATTAAGCTAATATCAAAAGATTTAGTCAAATCATGAAATCATACATAAATCATATGCCCTTGCCCAAACTTTATCATGTTTGGAATAGACTTGATAGTTAACATCATGGACATAAAAATGGGTAATTCATAATCACTCTTAAACACTAGAAATCTCATCATACTTGGAAGAAAAATTCATAAATTCAACTTTTCGTGAAACTAGCATAATTGGGGATCATACTCTTAAAACATGAAATCTTGAATTTTAATCAAAATAGGTTTAAAACTTGCCCATAATCTCAAAACATCATTTAAAACATAAAGGAAATTTACCCATAAGCAAATCAAGGATAATTTCATAAATTTTTGGGTTGACTCCCATAAGATCATGTAATTGACTCTAATACTTGAATTCATGAACATGGAGGGAAATTGGTGCATGAGAGTGAAGAGAGACTCTCATTTATAACCGTACATACATAGTTAATCTGGTTTTACACTTTCTTGAAAGCACAAAGGAATTGGAGAAGAATTTGAAGAGTTCTAGTCTTGATCTCCTTAGAAATTCTCTAGTCTTGCATGCATAGGGAGGAAATAGGTTAGAATATATTAAACCCTCTTAAAATCATCCTAACTGAGCTTAAAATGACATAGTTTATGGCTTAGGAGATTAGGAATCATGAAATTACCCTAAATAAAATGTGGGAAAATTACACACTGCCAGGTACCACTACTCATCCTACAGATTGTTCCTTGATCCTATGGGTCATGGTTTCCTCTCGTCATAGCCCCATTTAAAACCTGAGTTCTGAACTTTTTCACCGGTAACACCACGACTCGTACCTTCATCCAACTAGTCGTGGGATCTATCCGTTGCCAACGATTCAGAGAAATTCCCTGTTCTTTCCCACGGGTAGATGCAATGACTCATTGTTCCTTACAATGAGTCATACCTTGACCCGTACCAACCAGCTCTGCCACCCTAGACCTCAACCAATGAGTCCTTAACACGATCCGTGGTTCCTTCATATGACTCGTACCATGAGTCGTCCTGAGACCAAATCTCATATTTTTCTGCTAATCATATTTCAAATCTCGAGTCTAGTCTTAGGTACTTCTGGGGTATTACACCTGGGTCTGCTGAACTCCGTATTACTCGATTCTAGATACTACTCCAAAAACATGCATATTTCTCATAGTCGCAATCATGAACATACTTGATTTTACATGGGCTAGTTAGAAAACATGAAAATCATAATCATACTTGACATATGTGAACTACCCATAAAAATAATGCCCCTGAGTCGCCATGATATATAAGCTTGAGATTCATGAAATTCTTGCATACTTGAATAATTCATCATAACTTGAAATCATAGGTTCATAAGCTTGAAATTCATGAGATCATACATAATTGAGTAAAACCATCATAAACTTGAAAACATAGATTCATGAGAGATCTTAGTAAAAGACATGCATTCATAGTCATAAAACATGAATTGAATCATAAGAGACTTGAATTTATAAGAGATCATAAGAGATTTCATGAGAATTGGGTCTAACCCTAGAATTACATAAAATCATTCTTGGAGACTTCAATTCATTAGATAGATGTGAAATTGGGCATGAGGATGGAAGAAATCCCCCATTCATGACCCTACATACCTGCGCTTGAAGAATCTTTAACTTGATTTGGAGACCCAAGAAAAATTGAGAAGAAGATGGAGAAGAACCCTAGCCTTGCCTTGAGAGGATTTGATCTTCACTTAGAGGTGTTAGGAGTATAATGAGGTTTAGCAATGAATAAAACCCTAGAATATACCCTCTTAGGAGCTTAAAATGACTTAGCTATTTTAGGAGTTAAGTACATAGGAAGTACAAAAAAAACCTTAATAACTTGGCTGGGAAATTGACTCTACCAGACCTAACGACCAACTTCATGACCCGTTAAGTCACTTCACTAGTCATGACATGCCATCTGTTACCACTGGAACCAAACTTCAACTTTCTGATCTTTTCTTGACGCCTCCAATGAAAGATTCGTCATCACACTTATCGGATCTTTCCACCAGCCATAGATTCTCTGAAACAAAAGTTTCCTCTAACTTTTTCCTACCTAACGACTCACTTAATGATTCATTAGGTGACTTGATGCCTTACCTGATGAATCGTTCTATGATCTGGTGTAATTTAAGCCGTTTCTCTGTTTTATGCCTYGGGTCTGACCTTTGGGACTTTTGGAGTATTACATAAGATCAAGTTGTCAACACTTGTACAATAATAGTGAAACTAACATTTAAAAATTCATTAATTTTTCAAGTCCCTGACAACGGCACCAAAAAATTATTGTACCTAAACACACACACAAGTGCATGTGATCGTACAAGTAATATATATGCTCTTGCAAGCCAGATGTCGAACCCACAAGGACTAAGACTTAGTGATTTTCTATTTTAGTAATTACGATTATTCCTAACAAGTGTGAAAATAATCAAAAAGTTTTGGAGTTTATATAATTATGAAAGTAATTAAAATCAAAAGTAAGGAATGAAACAAAGTAGTTGTAATCAATATTCAAAAATATTCCAGAGTTGAAGAATAAAGTGCAATCATGTACAACATGTACTTTTCTTCGGCTAAATTTTCTATCTTGGTTGTTGGTTTATAGGATTTAAGACATGATTATGGTCTTTCGAACCTCTAATCTTTTGCCTAAAAAATAACCTTGCAACTACATTCATTGAGTGGTAAAGCAATAATTAATCCTAGGTATTCTCATGTTAATCCTTTTTTATTATCGAACTAGGTGTTTTAGGTATATGTCTATCCTAAATGCTAAGCTTATCTTTGATTTCCATCAAATACAAGAACCTGTTCCTCTATTCTTCATCCTACCCTAATGATTCTTCTTTCGATGCACACCAAGATTACCTATTTCTTTCAATGCTAGCAAATATTAAAATACTAAAAGCAAGAAATAAAGCACAACCAATTGCGATAGAAGAACCAAAATCGAATTTCAAAACATGCTATACATTCATGCTAGTAACCTCACCCCTAGAATGAGGGTATTACCCATTCCTTATTTGAATAAACATTACAAAAATAATTGTTCATCTTAGACGAAATAAAAATAAAAGAAAAGAAAAGATAATGAACCTTGGAAATTCCTTTACGTAACTGTCGTCTTCACATGTCCGAAAATCAATAAAAAATGCCTAAGTGTGCTATTTATACAAAAGTGGAATAACATAGTGAACAACCAGCAGTGTGTCACGAGGACCATCGCGGAAAATCTATTATGTGAAATGGGGTCAATGCGGACCCTCACTAGATGAGCATCAGTGCCTAAATGACCAACAATATGGTACAAAGGCCAACGCATTACACCTGCTCCATGACACGCTACTGTCGCGGAGGTCCACTATTTAGTGCCTTCAAAAATCTAATTTTCTACCAAGGCACTATGGCACATTGTTGAACACGACAAATCTCCTATGTGGCACATACTTGACTCCTAACATCACCATACTTGACTTCTAACATCACTTTTTATCCCATTTAACTTCCTATACTTCAACCTTGAGTATCCATCTTCAAAATTAAGCTCAATCCACTGCATTTTCCACCTACAAATAGTCTAATCACATTGTTTAGTCTTTGAGCATTATTTATTTCAAACATACAAGAATATAATTAAATTATCCTCAAACTAAGCTACAATCTAGGTAAAACATGGCAATTGGGATGTATAAATACACCCAAGATCACAAATTCACTATCGCATCGCCTGGTGCAATGCGACATTATGTTTTCAACTCCTTAGCTTGATGTTTCATGGACTTTCCTCCCGCACTTAGTTTGAACCTCATATGAACTTCTGGTTTGCTTGAATGGCTTCTACTCAGACTTCAAAGCTCTCTTTTCCATCTTTTTTAGCGTAGAACTCTTCATTTTCATCCTGCATATCAAAAACAACAAAGATAAGCGTAACACCTATTTTTAGTGTTCAAAGAAAGATTAAATACCTAAATGTGAGGCAAAATAACAGGTAACTATGAAACATTTTAGCCTCACTACACCCCATACTTAAGACCTTCATCGTCCTCAAACAAGCTTTTATAACTCAATGCTTAATCCCTGATTTATCCCCTCAATCATTCAACTTGAATAGGTCTACTCAAGATAAATATGCACTCAACATTAAACAACAAGCCTTCTAAATCATTCCATCATATGAAATTTTTCAAACGACCTTTTTAAAAATAGCTCAGCTTCAACAACTAACTCAATTTGTTTTAAAGCATCTGCACTTAAATTACATGGAATGAATTCAGAGAATCACACAATCCACATGTCCTATATCAACAATGTGTCCTCAAAGAAATGAAGAGTTCAAACAATTACTTAACAAGACAATTATATTCCATGGACTTAGCAGCAAAACGTGCTCTCGCACTCACAAGGAAAAATCACATGCATGTATAAAACACCATAAGTTTGCCCTTTATATACATCTCTATTAATGATTAAAATAAAATAAGACTTCAATAGATTGTAATATTGGTCAGGGATGTGTAGGAACAAGGAAAACTTCATACAGATATTCGGCTCAATGACACTAACATGAAAATCATAATGAATCTAATGTTATTAACATGAGTTTAGAAGATGAGATTACGTATTTTGAAAAACAAAACATCATTGTCATTTCATCATGCACATTTCATACTAAGACTTATTTAATTCGTAAATTTGCATCTTAACTGAGCACCTAGCACTCAAGCTAATTTTTAGATTTAAACTTTCCTACAATGTGACTAATTTTTTTTCAAGACGGTCATCATTCATCCATCACCAAAAAAAGCCTTAAATAAAACTAAAAAGTTACCTAGTTTAAATGGCTCTCCCCGAGAAAAAAAGGGTTTTCAAAAGAAAAATGGGGGAATTTAAGTGAGCTATGCCATAAAAATTAAAATAAGCAAAAGAGAAGCAACTATATAAAAAAATTAAAATTATACTAATACTCTCACTCAAGACTATGAATTCAAACAAAAAAATACAATTATCACAGTACGATAGTCAATATAATAAGAAATCCCAATGCCACGTTTAATTTATTGCAGTGTCCTCATGGAAGAATTGAACAAAAGATAGCATAAGGAGCAAGGATCTTTTCTGGACTCTAGGACTTGGTATCACCCTCTTTGTTCACGACCTCCTCCAATGACAATAGGGACTCATCATCAATCTCAAGGTAGGCACGAGTAACTACTGCAAGAGGCACGAATGACTGGTACACTAGGCACCATCTTCTCCAATTCTTCTAGACTTACCTCTCCATTCTCAATATGAATCTTCAAATCCGCAAAGAAAAACTGAATAGAATACTCTATATGAGTTTGCCTTTACTCCATGCTGAGGTTGGCCATCCCATTAACCCATGAGGTTATCATGGTCGTTATATCAAATGCCTTCATGGATGGTGGCATCTCTATATCTACTTCATGGTTATCCAACACAAAAGCTACCTAGGGCAAATGTGTAATTATGGTTGGTATAGGAGGCAGCCTTTTCCTTCAGCCCATACTTTTTCCATTTCCAACATCAACCTGCCTATATTAATGGGTGTACAGGTTCGAATAAAGTAAATAAGGTATACCTAAAGTTGTGACATATCAGTGTTGTTCTTCGAGGGCATGATTCTGCTTTTGACAAACTGCATGATCACTTTTCCCTCACAGGTCATGTTAGGTCTTTTATAGTGGCTACGGTGCTCATTGGCATATCTCTGCCATGTTGCTCTAGAGTTTCATCTGCATAACAGCTCGCGGATGCTTCTATAATTGGGCCGCTAATAGAATGCCTCAAATCTCACAGGAGGAATGTTAGGAAACTCCATTAGAGTGTTGATTATATGATATAAAAACCTAATATTCCTCCATCTTACAGGACCACATATTCTTGCTCCAAATCTGCCCCTTGCTCTAGTTGACATAAAATTCCTTAATGTCAAGGTTGGCACTGTCTAGGATCATTATCATCTTCCTCAACCTTATTTTCATGATGTCATTGGGAAGCGCCATGGATTTGAGGTGAATCACTATCATGTCAATTTCCTGCTCAGGTTTAAAAGGACTATAGGCAAATATATTTGATACCATCCTTGCTCATGGGTCTTAATAGCATCCAACCCAAATTGCCGCTCAGGGTAGAGATCCCCTGAGCAGTCTACCTGTTCCTCCATGTGCTCCTTTACTGGAGCTGGCCTTTATCCTTTCCCTCGTCTACTAGATGCAACCTAGGATAATCCAATGTTTGTGTTCTTTGACCTGTGTGATATTTTCTCCCACAACGAACAAACGTCAACCCATAAGAATACAAATTAACAACCCATCTCAACAAAACTCATTCGCGTTCAACTTCACTAGTAAAAATTGGGGGTTCATACCATCCCACACTTATTTTCATGTTATGTGTTATATGGGTGATGATTGGAAAGTTGTTAGACTACCCCACAATCAATAAGAGGCCTCATTTTATAAAAAAAAATTACTTTGGCATTTTGACAAACACCATATGGGCATAAAAAATTAACTCCATTTTCATGGAGTTTGACCATGCACAGTCAAACCAACAACCCAATCTAGCAACCCAACAATCACAAATTGTTATTTCATCATTTACATTACAACACATTGATTACTAGTATAAAGTTTCCTCTCATTTAAATATTAAACTTACATTTTCCACAACATTCACTTTTGGAGGG
>JACEIK010000756.1:290722-369475 GCA_018107945.1 Datura stramonium
CTAAAAAATATCAATATATTACTATCATTATTTAATTTTTTAAATTTAGGTTAAACAAAGTTAAAATCTCAAACCTGGATGAAAAACCCACCACCCTGTTGCTTCCCGCTACGCAGGCCATGTTGTGGTAGTTTATTTTGGAAGATCCAATGTTGGACCACAATATTTATACTACCGCTTCGCGTGCCGCTACGTGATAGTGCAATTTTTCCATTGGTTTAACTTTTTATTCTTTGGATGTCGTGGGGGTGTTTTGACTTCAAAATTTTCTTGGTTTAGATCTCATACACTTGCAAAAATATCCTTAAACTGCTCATTAGCCAAAAATTATTTTATAAATGATACAAGTATGCATACACATTCGGGTTTCCTCCGATTAGCACCTGATTAAATATTCTGGCACGATGCAGTCTTTCTCAATTCAAGGTATTCTTCAAACTTCTCCTCCTCCTTTTTGGATGTTTATCAAACTCAGTCCTTCTTCTCTTTTGCTTTTTATTCACTTGACCACCATTCTGTTCTTACTCGAATCTTGTACCAAATGTGAGAAGCCTGGTATTATTCTCTACCACTATCTCACAATGGGGTCCTAATTTCTTATCCTTCTCCACCCCGCACCTATCATGGACCACCTTTGTGATCATGCATAAGTATGTGTTATGTGAGAGACTGGAGATGTAACACCTCAAAAGTCCAAATATTAGACCATAGATTTAAAGTTTGACCATATAGAGAAAGCTATAAAATGCCCTTATAATGAGCCTCAGTACGACTCATAGGTAGATTCTACGAGTCGTACAAGGGATTAATAATGTGTTGTCAAGAGAACTCAAAAAATTCTAATTGAGAAGTCATGATAGGTTCTCATGACTCATACGAGGTCAATACAAGTAGTACTAAGGGTTCATGGTATGGATTCAGAGAGTTTAGCAAGAAGTGGCCAGGAAACCAGGACTAGATCCTACTATCCTTACCAGGGTGGTACGACTCATAGTGAAGGATCGTAGATACGAGATTAAGAGAATATTCAGGGAAGGATTAGTAGTTACAAAGACTCAGTACAAGTCATAATACGATGGTATGAATTGTCATTTCAGTCGTGAGTTTAGATATTATATGCCTTGGACTTTCGGGCTAAATTTGGAACCATTCTAGGTATGTGGAAAGATCCAAAACTGAGGAATTTTATGGAAATAAAGTGTTAATATCAATTATTAAGTGTAATAAGAGCATTGGATGCAAGTTAAGGTCATAAGAAACCTCTAGCATAAAGTTGAGCGGAAAGCTTTTCTATCCATTGAATTTTTCATATAAGTTCTTACAAGGGTAACTTTTAAATGATCATAACTCCCATTTCAAGAAATTTATTTGGGTGATCCATAATATCAAATTGAAGCGCTTTGGATCTTTACAATGCATCCAACATTGAATCAATCGGAGTTCGGAGTAAAAAATTATAACCCGTTTAGTGAAGCACTGTCAGTTTTGACGGATAGGACTAGCCCAGTCACCATGAGTCATGGTATGACTCGTGGTAGGAAGGTACGACTCGTACCAAGCACCCGTAGCAATAGTTTCAACAAGCTTTTAAGGCACTAAGTAGCCATGAATGGCATACCACGAGCCATGGTATGTCACCACGAGTCATTGTACGACCCGTAGTACTGGATAGGAAATTTTTTAAAAAAAATTTTCCTTAGGGTATTGTTGTAATTTTATATGCTTTTAACTCCTAAAGTAGGTTATTTTAGAATCCCTATGGTATGAATTAAAGGGATTTTCCAAGTCCAATCCCTCATTCTACTCAAAACCATCCGTAAGTCATCTTCTCCCTTCTTTTCTCAAGGCTCAAGAAATAGGGTTTCCTCTCCAAGGTGCAGCAAGCTTCAAGATCGTTAGGGGGATCCTTCAACAAGATATGTGGGACTTCAACAAGGATATTTTTTCATCCTTGTGTCCCAACTAACTTAGAAACTCTAGAATCTTCAACTCTCTCGTAAAACATGTCTTAGGGTTTCCATTCTATGTATGAAATCTCTTATGTTAGTCATGTCTTTCAAGCTCCTTATGATATATAGGTATGTATGTTCATGATTCTTTTCTCAAATGCATTATTTATGTTCATAATTTGATAATAGCATGATTTCTAAGACTCAACCATGATTTAGAACTGTTTCGAAAATATGGTTCGTTAGACATAAGTGATTATTTCATGATTTCAATACATGAGATTTATTCTATGATTTGGGTCTATGATTTTCATGAATTCAGTATAATCAACATGTATATGATTCTTTAGTATCACGACCCAAGCATGGATCCCAATTCGAGCCACGGGATCTAGAACCATGAATAGCTCCAAGCAAACCCATGGAACGTGCATAGAAACTCAAAAGCATAAATTAAAGCGGAAAACAACATAAGCATGAATAAGCGGAAGACTGAATATCATAAAGTATATAAAAAGTGATAACATCACAACGCTGAAACACAAGCTAAATATATTAAGTCTATGTTTGAAAAACCTCTACTGTCTAATGAGATGCTAGGACAAGTCCCCATCTAACTTTGAGTCTGAAACTAAAATGAAAAAACAAAATAAATAAAAGAATGTCCTCGGAATATGAGGACTCACCAACACAGGGACTAATCTGGACTGAAATGGGAGCAGGACTAATGGCGTAGCTGAGTCTGATCACCCAAACCTATATCATGAAATGATATAGCGTATAGTATGCATTTCGTACTTTGAATGTACTGAGTATGTGAGATAACTAAAATATGATAATAAAATTCATAAAGAGTTCATGAGAGTAGGACGTTTCAAAACATTATGTAATGATCATAATTTAGACATGAGGGCTCAAGGCTTTCAAAACAGTTCATAAACTAGCCATAAATATATTCATAAGAAAAACCTCGTAAAAAAATAACTTGAGCCAAAATATCATGAAAATTACATGCATAAAATCATAAGAACAGTGGGAGGATTCATCATAACTGATACCATTATGATAAAGCTTACATGATGACCCAACTTTCTCGCTCAAGTCGGCAGAGTCGTCCCAAGCTTGCGAGGCAAGGGATGATGACATGGCGTGATATCACTAAAGAGACCCCGTAGGGTTAACATGAGTATAGTCTTACGTTGGAAAATAGTTCTGAGGCTTGGGTTCCCAGAATCCTTGACCTACTCGGTGCCAGATACTATTCCCAAAACGTGCACATGTCTCATATTTTAATCATGTAACATACTTATGGGATAGTTAAAATAATAAGGTACATGAACATGCTTTAAATATGTGAACTAGCCTTAAAAGAGGCCGGTGAGTAGGCCATGAACATAAACATGATACTTGTCAAAGCTATGCATACTTGAGAAATCATCATGCTTGAAATTTATAAATTCATGAAGGGTTCTTGTAATAATCATACATCATGAACATAATACATAACTTAAAATTTGAGAGTTGATATCATAAGAGAATCATGGGATTTCATAAGAAAAGGGAATTCAACCCTAGAAGTTAATAATCATGCTTAACAGTAATTTCATGGAAGACTTGATAGAAATACAAAACCCTAATCAGGAAATCATCAATTTGATCAAGATAATTAAACCCATAGAAAAATCATGAAGGAATTCAACAATACCCAATAAAGCCCATTAAATTTGAAAATTAGGGCATAAGGAATGGGAGATCATGATTCCGAATAAAGCGGGATAGGAGGGTGGAAATACACCTCATTGATAAACCCCACATACCTTGATTCACTGATTTCTTGACTTAGCTTGAAACCCAATGAGAATTGGAGAGGATGAGAGTGAAGAACCCTAAATTGTTCTTGTGAGCCTTGAGGGATTTTGATCTTCAAATTAGAGGGTTAGGAGTAGAATGAAGGTTCTAGGGTGAATATTCCCCTTAAAGTACTCTTTCCCAAGATCAAAACGATTTAGTATAGGACTTAGGATATTATAAATTAAAAAAATGCCCTTAAAGATTCATCTGGAGAAAAGGACACTGTTAGCTACAATGACTCATGGAACGAGTCGTTGCTGGATACTATGGCTCGTTGGATCCATCCGTTGTATCTGGAGCACTCCTGGTACCCTGTTGAAGCTTTGACCAACGATTGTTAGGACGAGTCGTTATACAAAATGATAACTCATCACTCCTTCTGGTGTCACCACTGCCTCGCCTGCATTACTTCAAAACTTCAGACAACAAATACCCACAACGAGCCATTACTCGCCCCAATGGTCGTTGTATCTGTTCGTTATCTCTTAACCAACGTTGACCCCTTACTGACTCCTCCCAACAACTGCTTAGAACAACCCATTGAATGCACTAATGAGTCATTATTCTGTTATTTCTAGGAGGGTATGGACTGAAGGCCTACAACGAGGCATACCACGAGTCATTATTTCCCACAGTGACTTGGTCATTGAGTCGTTCTGTGACTCTGCTGCATTTTTCCTGATTTTTTTTCACCCTCGGGTCTGATCTTAGTAACTTTTGGGATGTTACCTTATCTCCCTCTTGGGAACATTCCTCCTCGAATATGGATTAAGCATATTGATAGGCTGGGGGAGGAACTGCAATCCCAAAACTGAGCATTTAAAGCTAAAAATTGACGGAGTGACTGACTCCGGATTGAGATTCATGACTGAACTGAATTCATGAAACATACATATATGCAATGACATGTAAGTAACTTAAAGACATGAACTTGACATGAAACTGAGTAGATTACTAAGGAGGAAACTGATACCTCATGCTGGAACTAAGCCGGAAGGGAAAAGATGCGGGTATTTAGCCATCATATATGTTTTGGCTTCCCGCGTAGCTCCCTCAATAAGTTGATTTCTCCACAACACCTTCACTGAAGCTACTTCCTTATTTCTCAACTTCCAAACCTGACGATCAAGGATCTCAACTAGAACCTCCTCATAGGTAAGACTATCCTTCACACCTATGTTCTCCACCAAAACAACCACGGCCGGATCACCGATGCATTTCTTCAACAGAGATACATGGAAAATTGGATGCACCAAAGCTAACTCTATTGGTAGCTCCAACTCATATGCCACCTTACCAACTTGCCTTAGAATCCTATAAGGACCAACATATCGTGGACTAAACCTCCCTTTCTTTCCATACCTCATCACTCCCTTCATGGGAGACACTTTCAGAAACACCCAATCATCAACATCAAATTAAAGCTTTCTCCGCCTAACATTCGAATAAGATTTCTTACCACTCTGTACTGATTTCAGCCATTCTCTAATAAGCTTAAGTAACCTCCATGGAACATGAACTAGATCAGGCCCTATCAAGGTGGCTTCACCTACCTTAAACCATCCAATCGATGATCTACACCTTTCACCCTCTCTTATATCTCTCTTTCATGTTCCATGGAGGTTTGTCAGCTATCTTTGAGGGCAGCCTTCAATGCCTTCCTTTCCTTCTTTCCTCATCCTTCGCTCCTTTGGTGACTCACTTCTTCTTGCCTTTTTCACGTGGGGTGGACTCAAGGTCAAAGAACTGAAGAATCTCCACATCTAGGTCCTCGTTAATCACTGACAAAGCCTGTGGTAGCAGTAGTGGAGTCGGTCGAGATGACAACTCTACCATAGAGGCTCTCAACACTTCCAGCTCTCTCTCCATTGTATCCCAATCCCGGTTCTGAGCCTCAGATTGGAATTTATTAAAGCGTACCTTAGATCCATCCAATCTCATGTGCAACCCCCGTGATGCATCCTCTATCTCCTTTTTGACCCACAACTTGACTTGCTTGAGCAACATGTCAATCTTTCACTCAGCAATTGTCAGTCTCTTAGCTATCTTTCTCATACCAGTCTTAGGGACTAACATGTACCCAGTGGAAATAGACTGGGAAGTGATACCTAATGGAATAGATATGGTAAATGCTGCATCACTATATTGAGTGGCCGAAAACTCCATGGTCTGCTCATCCTGGGCAGAAGTATCAACCTGCTCACTTCTATGTGGAGCACCGTCAATCTATCTTGGCCCCAGGACTACCCCTTGGACCCGAGCGACCAAATTCAAATCATCCTTAATCAATGTTATGTCTACCGTCCTAATGTTGGTAATCAGATGATCAATATCTGACATAACATGCATTCCATACTTTATGCACAACTGATAGACCGGACTCGAGAAAGGAATAGTAGTTTGATCCTTGACCGCCCGCTCCTGAATCTATATGGCAATGATCCGAGGAATATTCAACAAGTACCAAAGTTGCCTTATTCGCGCTCAAAACATTAGCATTCACTGTAGGCGCGAGTCAATGTCGAACAATAGACTACCATGATTTAGCCAAAAAGTTCAAAGAGGCCTTATATATTGGGGCCTTATATATTGGCTTCCTGCCCATGACCCATTCTGCTTCCTCCTTGTCCTTCGTAATGATATTCGCACTCCACCTTGAAAGCATCAACTTGTCCTTTGTGATCAGCTTCCTGAACTCCTTCATCGCCTCCATTCGGTAACCACGACAAATATGAGGATCCGGATCCCCATCTTCGTCCCTTGCGGACGACATGCCGCTCCGTAGAGCGACGTATCCCCCCCCTTGGCGGGCGGCGACACAGCTATTAACCTTGGGGCGGTCATGGAAGCTATACAGGTATAATCCAGCCTAAAATAATACAATTTACAAGTCTCAACTGACAACGACAACTAGACATGACAACATACTCCTGACCTACTTTACTGGGATTCATACTGGATTACTATGCTGAAGAAATTAACTTTCCAAAAGAAAATGCCTTAACATACCTCAACTGCCAGTTTCTGATTAACTGATAGGTTCCAATTAGTATTCACTAGCTCTTCCTAACTGAAATCGTGTTACTGGAAAGATAGGACTAGTTTTACCACTAAATTCGGCGAAAAGAAAAACTATATATATAAATATTAACTACATTCCAATTTTACAAAACACGGTCGAAACCTCATTACTTCTCGAAAGTCTAGAAGGGAGAAATGCTTACTTTAAGCCATGGATTGATCATGCCTTGGATTTTTGAAGCATATATATATTTGCGTCCAGGGAAACATGTGAATGATGCAATGTGTATTACACATACGGTGATGGCACTTATGACTTTTAAGAAAATGTAGAGCATATAATGAAGCAAATGAGAAGGAAAAGTGATATGTTTTAATATATATATGCACCAACGCTACAAAGGCGGTGGAAACAAAGTGATAAAATTTAATAAACCAATAAACCTTTTAGCTTTATCACAAATTGATAAAGATAAACTCCCACTAACTAACTACTGCCAAAGGAATAGATCAAAACATTTAATTAGTAACTAATACTTAAGTGATTGCCACTTCAATTATTCTAATGTTTTGTACTATTCCTTCACTTCCACGTGGAAGTGGACCTATATATTTACAAATAATGGGAAAATCCTTTATAAAAATCTTATAAAATTTAAGAAATACACTAACATATTATAATAGAAAAAATTTCATAAATAATGAAGCATATAATATATTTTATCAAATTCTAATTTAATTGAATGCCTTCGAACGTGCGGGTTGATACACCTTTTTACCTAAATGACAACCTTATCTCTTAGACCTCATCTTGACTATATGTTAACATTGTTCAGGTTCTTGAAATCAATTACGGACAGAGAGCATATAACTCACATATTACCTTAAAAGGTCTAATATTTACTCTTATCTTTCCTTTTACAACGTCTCAAAAGGTCAACAACTTAGCCATGCTTTTCTTGATAACATCTATCGACATAGCTTATTCATTATGCATTGCTTGCTTCACTTTAAGGAGGGGAAACATAAAATCTCCTTTTTATCTTAAGCACCTTAAAACATAAGAATATAAGAGGGAATAACCATATTATGAAAATGTCATTTCAATAAGCTCATTTACCCTCAATCGGCTTAGCGTCTTCTCCTTAGGTTAAGTTCAATCACATGTCGTCGTCTTAGAATTTCTTACCAATTTTACTTAGTGACCAGATCTTAACATATACTCAACATTACTTATACACTATACTACAATGGACCAGCACAAGGTGGCCATGTTAAGGGGACTTTAGACTCAATTTACAACTACGACAACAATCATATAGGAATTATGTCTTTCACTTCACATTTGTTCTCTTCAAACATTATTAATGACTCAAGCTTAATGCCAAGTACTTCCAACCCTTTGGACAGAATCATACATGCCTCAATATGATTTTAAAATCATAGGAATATTAGTCCTTTCAATGACTTAGTTTCGTGCTTGAAAAATAAGGAAAGGGACACCTTTACATACCTTGGCACGTCGACTCTAACTTTGCCGAAAACCTTCCTTTCAAGCTTACACCTTAAGGCTCTTTTCAAGTCCAATTTACAACAATAAAAAGAAGAAACTTCACATCACCAAAGTTCTGGAAAATTTGGGTAGCAACATTCCACAAGAATCACAAAAAAAAATAACACAATACTATAAGGTTCTCCAAGTTTTAACCTCACCAACTCAAGAAATCAAAGAGGGAATTTCTTACCCTTTCTTGGAAATGTTATTAGCTAAAGTAGGAGTAGGCTCCTACTCTTTCCTCTGCCCATAACAAGACTAAAATGCAGCAACATCACAATCAACAACAAGCCAACAACAAGCCAACAACAAGCCATGACTTTCTTCCAAGGTTCTCTTCTCAAAGCCCAAAAGAGACAAGAGTGAAGTTTATTACCTAGGATTTCTTTTCACCATGTGATAGGGCTTTAAATTCTCTAAATTATAAAAAAATCAAGCAAAACGGAGTAGAAATGAGCTTTCTAGCTCAAAATTACTTCATATAGGTGGGCTGGCATGGCCTGATATGTGCCTGCATGTGGAGCCCATACGACGTGCCCTCGCGCACGCGCGCGCCTGCTGCCTACCTGTCTCAGCGTCCGCGCGCCATTGTGTTTTCTCTTCCAATAGTGCTATCTTTAAACGAGCATAACTTTTAACTCCGAACTCCGATTGACGAGCGATTTTTTAGCTAAAAAGTAGATTCAAATATATTTCATTTGATAAGTTATAGGACTTCTAAATCATTATTTATTTCAAGATATTGTTGTTTAAAGTTGATCCTTACTTAAAAACTTCACATACTCTTCGCTTTTCCCTTTGCACATGTTTCCCTCCTCACCTACAGCCAACATACAACCCATAATTCTCTTAATACGACATATAAAAATAAAATAATCATTAAAAAAAATTTGGGGTGTAACAAATAGGATTAGATAGCCTCTAGTTGATTATTGAGTTGAATTAATTTAGCATCTTGTGTTTTGTTTTTACATTTGTTGTTGGTTTTGGGTGTTTCTATAGGATGATTGATGTTAGACAACACTCTCAAGAAGGTTTTGTGGATGGTCACATGGACCACGAGGAGAATAATCCCATGATTCCTGACGTAACAGGTGCCATTAGCCTACTAGCTACGATAGGGAATGCAGTGTTTCACGTGACTAGCACAATGTTACACCTGCTATAAATGAAAGGAATCTTTGGAGGTCAGCCAACTTAAGATGCAAATCGACATCTTTGAAATTTTCTTGAGATATACAATCCCTTCAACATAAAAAACATAAGTCAAGAGTCGATCAGATTGAGGCTCTTTCCATTCTCCTTGTATAGTGAAGCGACCATATGGCTTGAGGAGCATCTTCCTAGGTGCATCACTTCATGGAAAGAATTGACTGAAGCCTTCTTAGACAAGTGCTTCCATCTATTGAGGATGTTGCAGCTAAGAGATGATATTACCAATTTCAGGAAATTCGGGGGTGAACCTTTACATGAACCATGGCTTCTGTTCAAGAAGAAAGTGGCCCTATGTTCGAACCATGGGCTATCGGATAGAGTATTACTTTAGAGCTTTTATCGATCTTTGTATTCCATCAACAAGTTGGTGGCCAATAACTTGACTGAAGGATCCCTCATGGACAAACCCTATGGTATAGCTAGAGCTCTTATGGATAGAATGACCAAAAGTAATCGAGCTTGGCATACAAGAGATACTGAAGTACCCTCAAGTGGTGTTGGTCCAAGCTTTGTGCCTGTTGAAATGAGGAAGAGAGTAAGGAGCAAGATGAGACCTTTGCAAAGATGATGACCCATCTCAAGTTGATGATGAAGCATGTTACGGGGACGGGGTCTAAGAGTGTCAATGACGTGGGGAATCAAGGTCCAATGCAATATGAAGTGAAGCCTCTCTGCCTAGGTATGAAGAATAGTGACAATTCATTGTAAATCAAATGGGGGGTTGTCGCCCGGGGTACCAAGGTGCTAATCAAGACCCTTGGCACTCAAGGGAAGAGAATCAAGATTGGAGAAACCGCGACAACCAGGGTTGGGTTGATCAAAATGAAATATAGGGTAATCCTGATTAAAATCATGATGGGGAACGTTATCACCGAAGCTCAAACCCATATGTTCCCCCTCCAAAGGCTTAATACCCCCAATTACAACCTAGTGTGAGTGTTCCCCCTCCAAAGGCTGAATACCCCTAATTATAACCTATTGTGAGTGATGTGGGAAGCTCCAAGATTGAAGAGATGCTGGATAAAGTACTCAAAAGAGTGGAATCGACAAATAGCGAGGTGAAAGAGCTCAAAGGGGAGGTGTCTAATCTCGCCCAAACAGTGAGTTCACATTCATGTTCTATCAAGCACTTAGAATCTCAAATGAACCACTTGTCCATGCAAATGAACCCCAGAATGAAAGGGACTCTCTCTAATGACACTATGCCTAATCCCAAGAAGGACAATCATTGCATGGCTATCCTCATAATGGGTGGTAAGGTATTGGATGATGGAGGGCTAAGCCCAAAAATTTTGTTGAACCAAAAACAAGGAATGATGTGAATGATAAGGTTCCACAAGAACCAAATGTTGTTGATGATACCGAAGAACTCGATGAAGGGGGAGTTGATGTAGACCCCCAGAAAGTTGTTGAGGAGGATAGGATCAAAGAAGCTTTACCCGATATTGGTCAAGAGCCTAGGATTCCACCTCCATATCCTTAGTAGTTAACAAATAAAAAGGACAATCAGTTTAAAAAATTTATTTAGATGTTTAGTAAATTATCCATCAATATACCTTTGATGGATGTATTGCTCCAAATATCGGGTAATGCCAAATTTATAGAAGAACTATTCAATAAAAAGAAGGTCGTTGATGTTGGTGTGGGGGAAGTAACACACCATTGAAGATAGCGAGGAATCTCTCTCCCAAAAGAGAGGATCCGAGAGCCTTTACTATCCCCTGCACAATTAGGTTGTGTGTGTTCAAAAAAGCCTTATGTGATCTTGGGGCAAGCATTAATATGATGCCTCTCATTATTTTCAAGAATTTGGGGTTGGGGAATATCAAACCCACCTGAATTTGGATGTTAATGGCAGATCGATGCATTAAGAAATCGGTGGGAGTGTTGGAGGACGTTCTAGTTCGGGTAAATACGTTCATCCTTCTAGCCGAGTTTGTCGTGTTAGATTGTGATATGGATGCTGAAGTACCTATCATCTTGAGGATACCATTGCTTGCCACGAGTAGAGCTTTGATAGATATGGAACTCGGTGAACTGAAATTTAGAGTGGGAGGTGAGGGAGTCACCTTCAAGGTTTGTCAAACCACTAAATCCCTGGATCGCAAGGTAATAGGGGTCTTGAATGATGAGGTAGATCCAGATGAAGTTTGTGATGATGAGGCTGATTCGGAGAATGACCCTTCGAAAAACTGATAATGTAGGAGGTACCTTCATTCCACGATGTTAAATAAGGTGCATATTGGGAGGCAACCCAAGTGTTTTTATGTTTGATACTTTGACGTTCTGTTGATTTTTGTTTTGTAGATAGATTGGATGAAAAATAAGGAGAAGAAAAATAGGGTAGCCAACAGCGCAAGACGGGCAAAACACTAGTGCTCAAGTGCTAGTCAATGCCCTGTCACACGAGGGAAGCAGAAGATGGATAAAAAAAGAGAGGAAGTCGACGCCCACCAGTGAAACATCGGTGGCATTCTGCGGCACGCCGGTTTGGCACAGGTGTGAACCAGTACACATGGAGGAAATCTAAAAATAAAAGGGTTAGATTCATTAGAAGAACGTAGATGACGACCCGCAAAACACCAGTCGATCACTACTCAAAAATAGTGGACTAGACATACAAGAGGTCACCTGTGTTGGAATTGGCAAAATGTCGATACACGTCGATGGCCGCAGGTATAGCATGGTTGGAGGTAATTAATTTTATTTTGAAATCTTAATTAACCTGTTGACCAACCCGACCCATAGATCTTTATAAAAAAGAGCAAATCTTGTCAAAAAAAACCATTTTACCTTCCTAACACTCCCTCTCTCCACCTTTTCATCTCCTCCACAACATCTCCACTTTCCCAATACCTCATTTCCCACTCTTCCACCTTCCCAACTTCCTTCCATTAAACCAACCATTAACACTCACCTTTTCACAATCCAATCACACTCCCTCTCTTCAAAACCCCCATTCTCATTCTCTTATTCTTACTACTACTTACTCAAAATCTCTCCTAGCAAAAGAAACTCTCACTCTTTGGAACACCATTATTGGTCAAGAAATAATCTCCCTTCGAGTTAGTTCTTATTCTCACTATTCCATTTATATGTACATCCTTACTTTAATCTTGTTGTTGTTGAAAATTTGGATCGAAAAAAATGAAGCATGCTGCATCTGATATTTTCAATACCCATTTCCCATTTTGTGATTTCCTTGTGTTAAATGATTTGTATGATGTGGGCATGTTGGGGGCTTGAATACTTGAATAATGTTGGGGTAGTTACATATTTTGTGGAAATGTCTATGGAAATGGTGTGCTTGATATAATGGTTGACGGTGAAGTCTAATCCCGAGTGCTTCAAATGCGTAATTTGCCCAATGATAAATCGGGAGACGTCGTTCTTACGGAAAAATCATCATTTTTATTTTTGTCATGTTTCTTGAATGAATAAATTGTAATATGAAGTGAGAAAGTGAGTGATGAATGTAAGAGGATTTAGTTTAGCTAAGTTGGGGTGAAAATTATTGAGGGGTCTCTGCTAGCGAACCGCTGGTCAGGCTCAGTGAAACGCCGGCTGAAATGTAGGTTTGGGTGCAAGGCTTCAGGACACTACCCAGAACCCGTGTTTCACCTGCACATAGCGGGTTGGGACTAGTGGAACACTATGGAACTGGAAGAGAGCAATTTCAGCCAGTGTTCTGTCATGAACCGGTGGCTCAACAATGAATCGCGGGTCTCTACATACATTTTTTCGTTGTACTGCCGGTACTGGCAGTACTTGATTTTGATCCTGCAAATTATTAGTCATCCAATCCTTAGAATTTTGTTCCTTAATTAGGATAGTTGTTTCTTTTTCTTTTCAATTATGGAAAATACAAAGAAATATTGTTTTGCTGCGGCACTAACATGGCTTTGCATAATTATGACTTCATCCAGGCAGCTAGTCAAGGGCAAGGCACCCTCCACATCAAAAAGAAATATTAAAGGGAAGGCCAAGGAGAACCCAGTCCCTACCAACACTAGGGAGGAAATCATTTTCTGTGTGCCCGACATGAAGGCACACTATGCCATCTGTGAAGAAAGATCAATCACAACTGAGAAAAGATTTGATCTGGTAAGGCTGAGGAATGATTTCCCCAACATAACTTCACAGTTCTCTAATAGGCAGTGGCACATATTTGCTCTTCCAGAATACTACACCAACTTGGTGCCAGAGTTTTATGCATCATACCAGGCACGACAAGAGGCTATAAAGCATAAGGAGAAAGTTGATGAGTTCCCTTTCCTACCCTCAATCCATATAATAGGTGTGGAGGTAGATATTACTCCAGATGCCATCAATGCATTGATTTGGGCTGATGAGATTGATCCAAGGAATGACAATGTAGAAAGAGTGGCCGACAAAGAAAATTAGTTCAGCTGGATAACTCCAATCATTGCCAGTGGTCAACCCTTATGGGCCTCCATGGGTGGGGAGATTTTGAGGCATGGTCTTAAGTTCGAAGAAAAATTGTGGCTAGAGTTTGTATGCGGCCGGATTATGCCATCAAATAATGACCAAAGAGTGAACTTGGAGGAAACTATACTCATCACCTGTATCATGACAGGGGTGCCTGTCAACTTCGGGGAGATTGTGGCAAACCAAATAAAGAGAAAGGCAAGGCAGTAGGATATGTTGATTGTTACACCCCGTAAATTATTGACATGTAGATGGCCTATTCGCATGTTGGTTAAGAGTTTTAGAATGGGACATGTAGATGGCCTATTCAAGATGTTGGTTAAGAGTTTAGAATGCCATACATGCTAGAAAAAGGCCCGGGGAAAGATCGGACAAGCGCCAAATCAGCGCGTCACAAGGCAAAATACGACTTATAAATTGCATTCCAGGAATGCGACTTATAAATCACATTACAGGAATGCGACTTATAAATCGCATTCCCAGAATGTAACTTATAGTCCCAATTATATATATGCCCCCAACTTCGGTTTATTTCATAAAACTTCATAAATTTCCAGAAAGTCGCGAGAGAAACAGAGGAGAACAAGTTTCCCTTATAATTTTCATCCGATTACGCCAACAAACGTGGTCAAAACTCGAATTAACCTCAGATACCGAGGTTTTTAGCAGCAAGGAGCATTCCTACGGATTTAGTTTCGCAAAATTTGACCGACAAATCGTCGCGCTACCGAGCTAAGGTAAGTGGAATTGCTCCAAACTAGTGTCAATGTACTCCTAGCCTTAAAGTGAATATTTCTCCCTTTTGGACTTTCGAGAAATAGCAAGTTTTCGATCGTTTTTCGATAAGCCAAAGTTTGGGACTTTCGAGAAATAGCAGATTTTCGATCGCGATAGCCAAAGTTTGGGCTTATAAATATATCAAAGTGATGTTTTCTTCCGAATTTTGGTATATGTAGTTTTAATTGATGTATATGTGATGTAGTTGAGAAATAAATAGAGTAATTGACCGAAGCCATTGCTAATGGATAACCTGGGTTTAAGGTATGTAAAGCCCTTCTTCAAGCTAGTAACTTTAGCCTAGTATAAAATAGTAAACTCCGTAATAGAATTCCCGAAGTCGAATATTGAAGTTGTGTGCGAATTCAGTAAACCCGTCTCATGCTATTATATCATATTCAAATCAGGTTAGTGAAGTAGCGCCTAAATGGCAAGATATTATTTTAGACTTAGTTTAGCGTATGCGTTTAGCATGTTTTATATCAATATGACATATTTTTCAATAAAAGCTAGTAAAGTAAATCGATAATATCTTAGCTATCCGTATAAATACATGTATGTATTAGTACCTCGTCTACAAAAGAGGAGCTAAGGCGCCTCGATAGCACTGGCTACGTATAGCCATACGCCGATAGCATCTTGGCTACAGATAGCCATACAATCAGATAAGATCCGCATTCGCATAAATACGTAAAGAGTTCGAATAAGAATGTACAGATAGTATTTTCATTTCAAATGCTCGCTATATATGTGGATTACTGGGATTGTTGAGACTCGATTGTGTCATGAGGGCATCCTTTGAGCGTCCCCGCCGCCCCCGGGTTGGTAACTGTATCACCGACCGAGCGGGTGGGTATACGTCACCTGCTGGAGTGGCCTGCCGTCCGCAGTAGGACGAAGATGGATGAAGCTTCCCTATATCAGCCGATCAAGATAAACAAGATAGTTTACCCCCAGCGATGCGCCTGTGTGGAACAAATTTCGCATACACATAAAGCATAGACAGCAAGATGTGAGTCCTCTGACCTGCATACGCTAGCTGGTGATTGCAGAGGCCATAGCTCCGAGCCGGAGACCCAAGGGGCCCAGAGTGTGCAGAGAGTTTGGTGTACGGCGGAGCGACTTACTGACGGTTTTGACCGTGTAGGGGTATATAGATTGTTTGATTGGTTGGCACCTTCCGGCTTATAAATGGGTATTGGTTCTCGCTTTTGTTATATATATTTATTTATATGTGTTATATATGAGCTTAATAGATAGCAGTCGCCACGTCGATAGGTACGTTCCTGCCTTATTCACAAGCATAAAAAGTTTGACTCGCATTCTATCGCTCTTAGAGATTTAGGAAATTTCGGCTATTTAGAGTTGCTAGTTATGTTGTCTATATTCGATGTGTCTCGCCTGTTTGCATACTCTGACTGCTGGTACCGACACGCCCGTTGGGGCGCCGTGACACTACCGGGCAGTGTACTCATAGACGGCGAGGCGATCCCTCGTGATTCTAGCTACCATAGAGTCATCGCTCCCGTCATCCGAGCTTGATAGACCGTATGTAGTTCGTCTTTTGTCAGACAAAGATAGGTAGCCTGGGCCCGTCTCCGACCTCATTTTATACGACTCTCATAGAGGCTGCGATTGTGTATATACATCTCTCGTGGTTAGTTGTGCTTTACTGTTGGGGGCCAATGCACATGCTTAGTCAGTTTAGTGTTATAGATTGTGTTGGCCGTGTAAATGTATTCGTATAGTAGTGGTGACCTTGTCGGTCACATAGATGTTCAGCGTTTTGTATATTAAGTTAAAATAACTAGAAAGCATGGTGGCCTTATCTACTCGCACAGTTCCCCATGATTGTGTCTCCGGTTAACATGTTGCAGACAGTGGTTATAGGCCCAATGGGCCGAGGTCAGAGATGACAAACAAGTGAGACAGCCCGTTGTTCCTTAAATCAGAGATAGAGCCACCAGCAACAGATGTGCTTGGGCTCACTATTTAAAGGGCCCAGGTCCTACTAGTAAGGCTCAGTAATTACCATACCTCCCTGCTAAGTGGCGTGACAAACTTGGCAGAGAAAGTCGTGTCCCAGGGAGTCAAAAGCCGTGCTAAGTAGAGTCTCATCTCAGGATGTACAGTAATCACATACTATAGCAAGAGGTTTCATAAGGCATGATAGATGGCTACTCTTTCATTCAATGCGTTATAGAGCGGCACAAGATAGGGCCGAGCCCCTAAAACTTACCATTTTGAATACAGATACAAGTCAAACCCGCGATATCCTATTCCTAAGTGTAAGACGTATATAGCAACAGAGAGGGCACCAAATGGCGTTACAAGGTAATTACGTAAAGAACAGAGTGAGAGGCATCAGACCTCCCAATGTGATACCTTCATCTATGACTCATTTCAGTATATTTATATAACTTCGGGAGTTGGAAGAAGCATAACGTACATACGAGTTGAGATTTATTTGATATAAGATCCATTGATAAGAGGACAATACCACAGATTATCCGATAAGTGTGAGAAAGAGAGGGAAATGCAGAATTCCCACCTCCATCTTTTCAAATGTGGCACAGCCCATGCTTCGTTTATTGCAGTAAGAAAAGGCTTTTCCTACCTCTTAGTTTTGATCTTAAGATAGTAAAAGGGCATAAGAATCGAGGCGAGGTTGCCCAAAGTAAGCAGAAGTGAAAAGGGATCGGGTTGATTCCAAAAAGTGTTAGAAAGCGTAAAGAGCTCCCCATGATTACATAAGTTAAAAGGGTGATCTCACTATGAATAAGCCGAAGAGAAAGTAAGACACACAGCTTCCAAGGTGTGTAAAAGACCTCACAACATGGAACCACAAGAATAAAGGGGTTCGAGCTCGAAAAGGCCAAGTCCGCCATAAAAACGTTAACAACGGTGATATACCCGCAAGATAATAGTTATGTTTTCGCTGTTAGTATTGAAAGGAGGTCATGTGAATCGATGGGTATGACTCGGGGCAGTTTAAGAAGTATGTCGACTTGCACGGTGAATCCCTATTAACAATGTAAGGCGTACGTTGAACCCCAAAGCTCAACCTAAGCAAGATATGGGAAAGAAGCAGAATGTACGTATTTTAAGGAAAAAACTAGGAATCACCTCCAGAGCTAAGAGAATATCGTGTATTAAGGACTAAGCCCCTGACCGACGGGCTTAAGAGACAGAGATTGGTGGTCTCGGAATGTCGCACGTCCGTCTACGGGAAGTTAAGAGACTCCACACAGATTCTAATCTAGTGCGGTCTGGAGATGGCCCAACAGACACACACGGCCCCCAATGTGGGTGCCAAGTAGCCAAGGTGATGCACCCCACGTTGTAAGAGTGGCGAAATTCTAAATAGCAGATTATAGCTAAAGTGCATGTGTTTGTTGCTTCCTGGAATGGGACAAACCCAAGGAAATGGTACGAGAAGACAGAGGATATCATTAAATCGTAGAAGTGATATCATGTGCGTATGAAATTCAAAGGATATGTCGTAGACATGCAGTTACTACAAAAAGAATTCGCATGTATTGTACATAGTTGTTGATATATATTTATATATACGATATCGATATGTCAGAATAGCCGCCAATAGTTACAACACACGTATTCCTGGTTAGTGCTAGGGAAGTATACAGATTGCATAATGACCCCTCGCGCAAGAGGGTATGTAAGTGTGATTCACGTATTTAAGCCATAGAAACTTTACTTGGGCCTAGTTTATTGAGTTAATCTGACATATATGTTTGTTGCCGATCTAGGCTCGTAAGCTTACAAGAGTTGGTAGCCTGAATCATGTGGCTAGATGATAAGGGCGCAGCTAGATGGTCTAACGACCACTGAACTGTTTTAGCAGGAAGCATCCCTAAAGATCAAGTAACATTATCGCATGTGCGTAACCAGAATTTTTCCGATATGTTAAGTGGTCATACATCATTTTCCCAACTTTGTAGGTGAGAGTCGACCTTTAGTCAACCTAGAAATTATTATTACGTGGAACACCCCGCAAGTCAGCACCGTCCTGCAACAATGACAAAACCTACGGGCACTTAAGAAAGAGTCCACATCGGTAGTCACACCGACTAGCACGCGCCTGGCCCCCGTAAGATATCGGGACAGCGCAGCCCCAGCGTATGCGCCTTTACAATGGCTCATACAACCGAGAATTTCCTGTAATAATAAAGATAAACCAAGTGATATGTACAAGGCGTAAGAAATTGATAGTATTTTGCTAGCACAAAGGTTTACTAAGACAAGGAGATCGTAGGTTCCTCATGAAGATCCAGGATGGACGCCCGAGAGTAAGTCGACTAAGCACAACTCTACAATTGTTCAATTAGGGAGAACGAAAGTAGTTATTTGTCCACAACTCCGCAGCTTATGCATGAGTTGCGTATGTCCGAGTAGGCATTTAGGAGCATCGTTGACTGGCCGCAACATTCGGGTCATTCAACCCAAATATTCAGCTATGCAAGGTTATTCGCCTAAATTATTAGAGATCATGATCATTATCAAGATCCTCTAATTAGATACTAGCACATGGTGTGCATAATACCAGTTATCCCAAGAACAAGTAGCCTTAGCATGCGGCCGTGGCTGGTCGATAAGCCGGAGCTATACCCGGTAGATTGTCAGCAATTTCTCCGCATAATAAGCCGCATGACCGTCAATTATATGACTAGCTCTCTAAATGTGAATATTCGCTGACGATCAAGAAGAGCTAATGTAGTAACAAATGCCCTTAGCCATAAATATATGGGGAGTTTGGCGTACTTGTAGCCGAACAACGGGAATTAGCCAGAGAAATACACCAATTAGTCGGGCTTAGCCGTTCTGTAGAAATAGAGGACAACCGAGCGGTAATCCGTAACACCGCACAAGGTCATCATTAGTTGTGGGAGATAAAAGAACGGTAATATGAAGATCCCGACCTGGTCCAAATTTAAGGATTGACCGCAAAGGAAATGCCGCATTTTCTCGTACAACTGAGGACGGGCGTGGCCACATGTGGGGCGGGCCGCCTATGTGTTCCAGAGCATTTCAGTGGCTCCGCCAGCCAGACATGAACGAGGCAAGACATGCTCGCTATTCTCTCCAACTAGGCGCGATGAAAATGTACCATGATATCAAGGAAATTTACTGGTGGCCAAGTATGAAAAGAGAAAGAATGTAATTTGTAATTAACAACCTAACCGCCAACAGTAAAAGCGAACACCGTAAACCAAAGTGTTAACTCAGACATGTCACCTCTCTCGGAAATGGGAAGTAAAGGAACATGGATTTTGTAGCAGATTACCCCACTGCATATAGGCATGATTCCATTTGGGTAGTAGTTGACAGACCGACGAAATCAGCCTATTTCCTGCCACTGAAAGCTACTTTTTCTGTCGAAGATTATGTCGAATTATATATTAGAGAAATAGTTAGATTACATGGTGTCTCCAAATAGTCTATTATCTCCGACAGAGGAGAACAATTTACAGCTAGATTTTTTTAGTCGTTTCAGAGAGGTTTTGGAACGTAGATCAATTTGAGCACAACATTCTACCCTCATACAGATGGGCAGCCGAGCGCACTATTCAAACGTCGAAGATATGCTACTGGCGTGTGTGCTGATTTTGGAGGTAGTCAGACTCAGCATTTGCCGGTTAATTGAGTTTGCTTATAATAATAAATTTATCATTCAAATATCCGTATGGCGCCCTTTGAGGCTTGTACCTGCTAAATGTAGATCACGGCCGGGCTGGTTTGAAGTAGAGAGTCAACGATTGGGCTGCATTATTCAGCGCCGTAGAAGAAGGTAAAGCTTATCAGAGAACGCCTACCGACCTACGTAGCCGCCGTAAATCGATGATGATGTGCACATAGAGACCGGTATTTGGTGTGAATGACTGGGTATTTCTAAAAGTATCTTCAATCAAAGGGGTGACGGATTCGGCAAGAAAGGTAAGCGCAGGCCGAGATTTATTGGCCTTATCGTATCTGCCGAAGAATAGGCCAAGTGGCATATGAGTTGAACTTGCCTCCGTAATTAGGAATCCGTTCATCCAATTTTTCATGTATCTATGCTAAGGAAGTGCACGAGACCCATCTAGGCGCCCACCAGATATCGTGTTACTAAGAGTCGCTTGGCGAAGAGGTTCCAAGAGCTGTCTTAGACGGTATTGTGATCAGATTGAGAACTAAGATATTGCGTCTGGCCAAGATACCGTGGCGTAACAGAACCGAGAGGAGATGTACCTGGAGACAGAGGAAGATATGAAACCATATCCTCACTTTATTTCAAGCCTAGTCACCAAGAGGTATGTTAGTATTGTTATTTTATGCGTCTTATAGTATATGTATAAATGAGATATTCGATTCCAATCTTTCATGTGATGAATACTATAGTATTGTGTGGAGTACCCGTATTGAACTTTTCTCACAGATTTCGTGTTTTGGGATAGTCCATATTACAGGGGAAACTCGCCAAAATCTTTATAAAAACAAGTTGAGTAAATTGGGAAGTCCTAAAGATAGAAGTTTACATTCGGTGATCTAATGCTCTTAAGAGGGGAAGAATGTTAACCCGTAAATTATTGACATGTAGATTGCCTATCGGCATGTTTGCTAAGAGTTTTAGAATGCCATAAATGCTAGAAAAGGCCCTGGGGAAAGATCGGACAAGCGCCAAGCTCCGGCTGCCGCAAGGCAAAATGCGATTATAAATCGCATTCGCCGGTCTGCGACTTATAGTCCCAATTATATATATGCCACCAACTTCGGTTTATTTCATAAAACTTCATAAATTTCCAGAAAGTCGCGAGAGAAACAGAGGAGAATGAGTTTCCCTTATAATTTTCATCCGATTACGCCACCAAACGCGGTCCAAACCAATTAACCTCGTAGATAATTTCCAGGTATTTAGCAAAGAAGGGAGTACATTCCTACGGATTTAGTTTCGTGAAATTCGACCACAAATCATCGCGTCACCGAAAGCAAAGGTAAGTGGAATTGCTCCAAATTAGTGTCAATGTACTCCTAGCCTTAAAGTGAATATATCTCCTTCTCTGACATTCGAGAAATAGCAGTTTTCGATCGTTTTTCGATAAGCCAAAGTTTGGGCTATAAATATATCGAAAGTGATGTTTTCTTCCGTAATTTGGTATATGTAGTTTTAATCGATGTATATGTGAATGCAAATGTGAGAAATAGTCGGAGTAATCAATCGAGTTTCCGCCGTTAGTCGGATAACTAAGCGAAGGTATGTAAAACCCGCTTCGAAAGTTAGTAACAATAAATTCTAGTATAAAACAAGAACTCCATAATAGAATTCCCTGAGTCGAATATTGAAGTTGTGTGCGACTCCGCAAAAACCCGTCTTGCTATTATATCATATTCGACCGGTGCTAGTGAAGAAGACCAAATGGTGAGATATTATTATTTCAAACTCGCTTAGCCGCATGCGTTTAGCAAGCATGTTTTATAATAATATGACATATTTTACGAATAAAAGCTATAAAGTAAATCGATAATATCTTGGCTACTTATTGGCCACATAGCGTATAGTACCTTGGCTATGCAGATAGCCATACGCCGCATAGCATCTTGGCTACAAGATAGCCATACAAATAAGATAGCATCTGCTACGTGATAGCCATACATTCGTATAAGATCTCATTCGTATAACATAGAAAGAGATCGTAACAAGAAATCGAATACGATAGTATTTCAGTTAAACATGCTCGCTATATGCAGGCGATTATTGATTGTTGAGACCTAATTGTGTCGTGAGGGCACCTTGAGCACCTTTCTATTGGTTTCCCGTTGGTAAACTGGAGCGCCCACTGAGCTTTGGTGGGTATACGCTCACCCAAGAGTGGCGGCTGCCGCCCTGCTAGTAGATCTAAGATGGATGAATCTTTCCATAGCAAGACAAGCTTACCCAGCGCATGCGCCCAGGAAACGTATTTCGCATACGCTTACGCTGGCGTACACAGCACAGAGTCCTCCTGACTTACTACGCTATTTATATCGAGGCCATAGCCCGAAATGGAGACCCAGGGGGCCTGCCAGAGGTGCTTGTGTTAAAGAGTTTATGACTTATTTTTGGATGGTTTTTACCCTGGGTAGGGGTATAGATTGTTTGATTGGTTGGCACCTTCCGCTATGGGGCTGGTATTGGTTCTTTGCTTGTTATATATTTATTTATATGTTATATAATAGCTATCACAAAGCAGGTGTCGCCACATCGATTGTGGAGGCTCCCGCCTTATTCACAATACGTGGTAGTTTGACTCATTTTATCGCTCTTACTGTGTTCGTAAATTTCCCGCTATTCGTAGTTGCTAGTTATGTTGTCTATATTCGATGTGTTTAGTTTCTTGCATACTCAGGTACCGTGGGTACTAACGCCCATCTGCGCCGTGATTACTTGCCCGGCAGTACTCATAGACGAGGAGGCGATCCTCGTGATTCCAAATGTACCACATAGAGTCATCACCCGTCATCCGCGGAGCTTGATATTTAGAGGTGTAGTTCATTTTCTTTGTTGCACAGGCCTGACCATTTTATCGCACTATGTAGGCTTGTGTGATTATGTATATACATCTCCCTCAGAGTTAGGTGCTTGGCCGTGGGGCCGTGCATATGCTACCGTTTAGTGTTATGGATTTTGCTGGCCGTAAAATGTATCATAGTAGTGGTGACCTTGTTCATCACATAGATGTTCGCGTTCTTTATTAAGTTAAAGATAACTAGATTAAAGACTGTGGCCTTATCTACCGCATAGGTTCCCTTTTATGATTGTGTCTCTCGGTTAGCCGATGTTGCGGTGACAGTGGCTATAGGCCCAGTCGGCCGGAGGCTGTATTTACAGCCGTTATATAGCCCGTCGTTTCCAAAAATCTGAGATAGAGCCAGCCAGGCACCAGATGTGCTTGGGCTTACTAGTTAGTAGTCCAGGTCCTACTAGGGCACCAGGTGCCAGTCATACCCCCCAAGGCGGGGCGTGACATCGATGCTATATATGGTGCTTATTTCTCAATTGGGCCTCAATGCAAGGGTACCACTATTCCTTGACAAGTCTCCCAGTTACGCCTTTGTTATAATCAATGTGGAGAGAAAAAGGTATGCTGAGGCACCAAAGGTGAAGAGAAAAAAGGTTGCAAGATTTTGAGACTCTTGAGGGATCCACCTCCTATGACAGAGAGGAAACCCCCATTGCTCCTGACCTCAATATGCCACACCCCGAGGTGTTAGAGCATGCATCTGGAGAAGAACAGTTTAGGGGGTCTTCACCTCATCCCACATCCTCTCGCCCAAGTGGAGTACAAAGGCTAGCTGAAATGACATAATCTCATGAAAGTCACCTGCAAATGCTAGCCCAAAATCTCCCAGCTCTTACTCCAGAATAATAAAGAGGGAGATGAAAAATTTATTCAACATCTTGACCAAGCTCCGCTCCCGAGTAGATGTGGTGGAGGAACTTGTCTCTTCTCAGCGAGTAGAGGCGCGGGAGTTGAGGGACCAGGCACCACTGACAGACTCGGACTTGAGTGCCCTTGATGTAGCCATGGCTGCCCCATCCACAGCCTAGGGCTCATTGATGATCTGTTCGAGGGCTTGGGTGGGGAGGATGAGCCACATTTGGGCGGCCTTGATGAAGAAGAAGAGGAGTAGTTGTTCAGGGAGTTCCCTCCATCCTTTATGTTCTTCATGTTTACATTGGAGACAATGTACGTTCATGGTTGGAGGTGGGGGTGTGTATCCCTTTTTGTTTGTCTTTTATTGGTATTTGTGTTGCCCTTGCCGGGCTGAATTTCTAATGTTCCAGATGATTGTTGGTTTTTAATTATGGTGAAATGCCCTTATCGGGTCGTTTGTTAAATGAAAAATATTTTGTTGAATTGTTAGTGCCAATGATGGGTTGTTTTAAATTGCAAAATGTTGTTGACCAATGTTTTAATTTTGCCTTTGTTCCTAGTAGTCAATAAATAAACTCCAAGGATTTTCTTTATGCCACGGTTCTTTCCCAAGGAGCAATTTTCTATTCTTTTATTTTATTTTTGAACCGGGTGACATTTCTCAATGATGGGTTGAGAGACGACTTTCTTAAGGAAAAATGCCAAGTTGTGAGTCCTTTTTGAGTTGGTTATTGAGATTGTCTTTGAGAGACACCACAAAAAATTTCTTAAATGGCATGGCAGTTAAAAAAATTAATTTTGAGAAAGAAAGGGGCAGTTGAATTTGAAAGTTGAATACTCTTTTGTCATAAGTTATGCATTCTTTATTTGGCTTTTTGATTCACATGATAGCTTATTTTATGACTCCTTAATGTGGTGATGAAAATTGTGTGAACCCCTTCGAGGGTGATGCTTTGCGATAAAGGTTTTAGTTTAATTCTCTTACATGAACGATTGTCTAGAACTTTCCCCGAGTGTGACTCAAGGAGAAATCTTAGATATAGCTACACTTGAAAGATAATTTTAGGCTTTCTTTTGATAGTTACTTTACCCATATGATCTCCTTGAGAATGAACCCTTTCTAGCCAATCTTAAGCCTTTAAGCCTTTTCCTTGAAAACCACATTACAAGCCTATTACCCCTTTTGTAATCCCTCTTTGTCAACCATCCTCCCTAGTGCTAGTTGTGAGAAGAAATGCAAAAATGATGCTTGAAGTCCCAAAAGTGTGGAAATAGAAAAGGGAAAGATGAGGCAAAAGCCTAAGTTAGGGGGTTTCAAAAAGAAAAAATGGGAAAAATGATATAAACTTCAATGCGAGGTAGCACCACATTATGAAAAAGAATGAATGAATTGGTTGGGTGAAAAGAACCGAATTGTGAAAAGGTGCTGCCTCTTGCTTAAATGAGATGAAAAGTGGTATCTAAGGAGAGATAAGGAGGGCTCTTGTTTCAAAAGTGAAAATATTGTTCAAGGAAGAGATAAGGGGAGGGTGATCTCAAAAGAAAATGGAATATGCAATAAGATTTAGAAAAAGGGCATTAGGGAGGTTCTAGTTACTAGGACTAAAAAGTCATCCTACCTTATCCCTATCCTTCATCATGACCTCCAAGTCCTAATTGATTTTAAGTGTAGAAACTCTACATTAGTGGCGAGTTACACGAAGGGTAAGCCTATGGGTCAAGTTATGTGCATGAGAATTTCTTTGTGAGAGTGAGCGTATTTATTTCATTCTATAATCCCTTGAGTGTGAATTGCTTGATAATTAAATTAGATTATCTCTTGATGTGAGTAGCATCACCTCCTTGGAGAATATGCTTGCACGTGTCAAAAGATGTGATTGAGACAAGAATGTAATGAGCTTTAAGGAAAAATTTGAATGTGAATTTTTAATGACTTAAGATGCTATATAAGCTTGTTGTGATCAACCATGCCCATTGATTTGAATGAAGGAATCAACTGTAAATCATGCTAATTGATTGTGGTCATCTCTTGAGGCATTTGCATATAGCATTGAGTTTCCTCTTTTCCTTTGAGTTGGTGAGCGATCTTTGGGTTATCTGATTCATAGTGGTCCCTTGTGCATAATCTCATGTAAAATAACATGCTTACTCCTATTGTTCAGTTGTAAAGAATTTCCTTGCTTGAGAAAAAGCAATGGTTCAAGTTTGGGGGTTCGATGAGTTTGTAATTTACCAACTCATTAGGCTTTTAAACATGAGCTTTTGCTTGATTATCAAGTCATTTAGGAGGATTTTATGCTCTTTCACTTTTGATTTGTAGGAATTTAACTTAAAGAGAAAAGGCAAGGAATTGGACGAAAGCATGGAACTAAAGAAGAGGACCGACACTCTACCAGAGAGAACCAGCGAAATGCCGGCCAAACACAGGAGAACACTGGTGAGAAGTAGAAGGTGCACTGGTGGGGTGCGGGTTAGGACCTGCGAATCGCCGGTGCCAATGCTATCCAGATTCCAAAGACACTGGCCCCAACTGCAACAAAGTGTCGTCCCGCAGTTCCGCTGGTCACTCATCCAACATGGGATTTGAGGAGTATTCTTAACCTATTTCTATACTTTCTCTAAGAAGTACCGAACATTCCATTCTAGATTTGTAGAGTTGTAATTAAGGAGCATTGAATAGGTTTTTTTCTTCTTCTTCTTGTTCAAGGTAAAGAAAACCTCCATTGAAGATAATTATGAACTTGCAATTAACTCTTGATGATGAATTTTAGGAGCTTATTGGTTAATATAGTTTTGTATTTCTCATCTATGAGTAGTGATTTAGATTGATCCTATAGTTACTCATTTAGTATAAATCTGTTTTTTTCTCCTAATTTATAATTAAATTACCCATAGTTACAAATGTAGGTTAAGTTTACTTATTCTATTTTTTGCTTAAAAAAGAGAAATTGTATATAGGTGAGAAAGAAATGGTGGGTTATTGGGTCTTGATTGTGTGGGGTTAGGCTAGTGATAGCTAAAACCTATAGTAATAAACCCATGAGAGCTTTGAGGCTACAAATAGCTCAAATTTGACCTGTCTTAATAGGTTAATTGTTTGGGACCTTGGGGTTTGAGAAAACCTAAGGAAAAGGGCACCCAAATGGTTGAAAAATATCGAGGGTCACCTCGTCCATGGCTATTTATACTTATGGGTAATAATTTAATTTCTTAGTCAATTCCAATCCAATTGATGCCCCATCAAAAGCATACCCCTAGCTTTTACCCACCTTTGTTTCTTTAAGTTGGTTATCTTGTAGTTGATTGATAGTTGACTTACATTTTTAATTATAATTATTTGAACCCCCAATTTTTACTTTTCTATTTTAATGCAATGATTCTTCTTAGCTCAATTTGATAGACAACTTTTGTGCCATCCAATCTCTATTCGCTATGAATTCAACCACGACTCTTAGTTAGGTATTTATATTGCGACAATCATTTACACTTCCTCCTCCTAAGGAGTGGATTTGAACATCATCAATTATTATTCCTATATCTACCATACCCATCCCCAAGATTACATTATAAGCCTAATAAAGTCCTATAGTGATCCTAGTTCAACCGTCCAAAAATTAAGGTATTGAAAGTAAAAGCAAGCTTATGGTATTGTATGTGCATAGTCTGAATTTCTTTACGAGAGTGAGAAAGTTCTTACCTAGTCCCAAAAGTATTATCATGATCTTTTATATATGTGTGTGGTACTTCTTTGTGGTAAGGGCACGCGATTGCAATGGTTGATTGCCAGCTTACCTAGGGGTAATTTCATTTGTGTATGCTTGGTTGTGTAGTGATAACATGATGCCATCCTTTGATCCCATTGTGTCATACTAAGGAGTACTAAATCATTACACTAGTTTTTCTTTTGCACACTATAGGAGGGGGGTTGATTGTGTGAAAAATACGTATGCTTTTTGAGTTTTGGACTACTATGCATCTCCTAGGTTTTCTCTAGTTAAGCGTCGTCATGGGTTGATTTTATTTTATTTACCTGAGGACATGCAAACAGCTAAGTTGAAGGTGTTGATGTATCGTGGTTTTATAGCACTATCGACGCTTAAAACCAAGTGAATATGCATCCACTTAGGTACATTTATCTGGATATGATGTGTTTTGGTAGTTTTACAGGTAAAACAGGTCTGGGGAGTTGGAAATAAGAAAATACCTAAAAAAAGGGGTTGAAGGCATCAGACAAGCGTCACAACGGACTGTTGGTCCTTACCATGGGTCGTCCCATTCGACCATACGAAGGGATTCAGAATAGTGGTGAAATAGAAGGCCAAACAACGGTTGGAACTCATAAACCATATGAACTTACAATGGACTGTCCTGTCCAGTCGTGGGTAGATTCAGAGAAAGTGTTGATAGGCCTCATCTAACGGACGGGCAGAACGGGTTGTGTCATCAAAGGACGAGTCATCCTAAGTGCTTGTATTCAGAGGATCTGAAACCATGCCCCACAGGCCAGGAAACAATGAAGGAAATCAATGGCCCGTTTGTTCTCACAATGAGCCAGATGCTGAAAGAGACCAACTCCGAAAGAAACAATGACTGAAACAATGAAGCATCCAATAGCCCGTTCTTGCTTTCCATGAACCATTGTACCTGCCGACACCAAAATCCAATTTGACTTAGAAAAGGATTTATTTTATTTCTATAAATATTATGTTTAGGTTTCTTTTATAGTTGATGAATTTTTACCATTTTTCTAAAGGTTATTTATTGACATTGAGATTTAAGAAATAATTTTCATAATTTTGTTCTTGGGTTTTTGAGATTCAAACAACTTTTGATTATTGATATTGGGTTCTTGTTGATTAATTAAAGAAGTGTGATTTCTTCTACAATTAATTGTAAGTTCATCATTATGATTTTTAACACAAGTATTGATTATAATTTTTCAAGCATGCGTAGCTAAATCTCATAACTAGGGTGGTGGGAACCATGATGAATTAACAAACATAGGAGAAATACTTAGTGATTCTTGAATGTGGTTTATACATGTATTGTTCTTCCCTTCGTTTTAATTTCTTTTTAACGGTCGTGAACGTTAGAAATCATCTTATTCTTACTCACCGGACCAAGGAGGTAATGAATGGGAAAAGGGATTAACAACAGAGATTTGAGGCTATCAACCCTCATCTAATAGCTAATCTGATATCTACGGTAAGGGTAAGTCAAGTGAACACCCGCATATGGATTAAGTTGCGTGGTGATAATCATCTAATTAGAGGACCAGCTATTTAGATGAAATTAACTTACCAATATTGCATACTAAACACCAGAATAGATCACTAGTATAATTAAGCCTACGTAGTTATGAAATCATGGGGAACACAATCCTAGTCACTTTACTCATTGAATACAATCAACTTTAGTCAAGAATCTACTTGCTGCTACGTACTATTTTCAATTATTTCTTGTTACAAATCTCCCCCATAGGAAATAAGTAGATTGATAATAATAGTAAACACATTAACCGAGGTTCTTGCTGTATTCCTCGTGGGATTTGACCCCAACCCTTGTTGGACTCTATATTTGAATATTGATCATTTTATATCTCATTAAGAGGTGTAATTTGGGCGACATCAGTGACCTTGATCAACTGAGGATGGTCGATGCACATCCTGAGAGAACCTTCCTTCTTTCACACGAAGAGGATTGGAGCAACCCATGGGGATTTACTAGGTTTGATAAACCCTTATCTAGGAGGTCTTTCAATTATTCCTTTAACTCCTTTAGCTCAGTTGGAACCATTTTATAAGGAGGAATGGATATGGGCTGCGTATCAGGGAGAAGGTCAATACCAAAGCCAATCTCCTATTTGGGAGATATTCCTGGTAGATCATCTGGAAACACCTTTGGATACTCATATACAATAGGAAAAAATTGGAGAGTTGGGGTCTCAGACTTAGAATCCTTAACCCGAACTAAATGGTACACACAACCCTTAGAGTTCATCTTCTTGGCCTTATGTCACGACCCAAACGTACACTCGGATCGTAGACACGGGACAAAGAGCCCTGAGAGACCCCAAGTTAACCCATGGCATGAGCATACATCTAACTCAATCACATAAGCGGAAGACTTAGCATACTAAAGCATAAACATGTCATAAATACGGAGAAAGGATAATGAAAACCTATACATGATGGCTGAATACAACTGGTAGTCTGAAAATCCTCTAATCATGAAAGACGGATTGATTGGACAACTCTCCAACTAACCTAAGAATTCTGAAACTGAAAGAAAGCATAGAGTCTAAGCATATGTCCCTTGGAATATGAAGACTCACCAAGTACGCTGATAGGAATCTTTGAAACACTATTGAGGAGGGTGAGCCTGAGAGCCGGGTCCAGTATCATTAAACGATACAACATAGAAAGTATGCATTTAGTACATAGAATGTTACACCAGTAAATTCACGACATGTATTTAGCCTATTCGCATGTTGGTTAAGAGTTTTTGAATGTCATACATGCTAGGAAAAGGCCTGGTCGTGTGGGGCCGTGCGTATGTTTAGCTGTTTATGTTGGTCGTGTGGGCCTTATCCAGTTAGTAGTGGTGACCTTGTCGGTCACATAGCTGTTTAGCATCTGCTGTTTGATTCAGAAGTAACTAGTCAGCATGGTGGCCTTGTCGGCCGCATAGGCTCCCTTATATTGATGTGATTAGGATTTAATTTGTTGTTATTGTATAGGTGGCTATAAGCACAGTGGGCCCGGAGAGCTCTATTTACAGCAGCTATATAGCCCGTTGATTGCGTGAATCGAGTTAGAGCTAGCCGGACACCAAATGTGCTCGGGCTCGGTAATCTAGCAGTTTAGGTCCTAGTAGGGCTGCCCAGGTGCTGTCATACCCCCAAGGCGAGTGTATGACAAACTTGGTATCGGAGCGGGTCGTATCCCGGGGAGTGCGCAATGATGTTGAGTCTTACCTATGGATGTGTTGTGCACCACATGCACTATAGGCGAGGAGGGCGCGAGGCATGATAGGATGGTTACTCTTTCTTCTCATTTAGTCGGGCTATAGGCGGTACGGTGTAGGGTGGTCCTAAAACTTTACCATATTCTTTGAATACGGTCTAAGCCGGACCAACGATATCCTATTCTAGGCGAGGAAGATCGGATATAGCGATAGGAGGGCACCGGCTAGTTACAAGGTAATTACGGCGCGGGATGAGGTACCGGGGACCTCCCAATGTGAACCTTTATCGGTACCATCCTGAGTATATGTCGATAGCCGAATAGGAAGTCATAAGCATAACGTATAAATGAGTTGATTTATTTGTTAGACATATAAGATCTTATTAGGATAATAGACAATATTAGATTATCAGATAAGTGTGAGAAAGAGAGGGAAATGTAGGATTCCCACCTCAATCCCTTCATATATGCCCAGTGGAGTTCCATGTCTTCATTTTGTTGCAATAATAAAAGGCTATTCCTACCTTTTAGTTTTGATTCCGGTATAGTAAAAGGCATAACTTGAGTGAGGTTGCCCAAAGTAAGCGGTAAGTGAAGACGGATTGGATTATTCCGGAAAGTGTTAGAAAGAGTAAAGGCCCTTATGATTATGTAAGTTGTCCAGACTTTCACGGTAATAAGTCAAAAGAGCAAGTAAGACTACTAGCTTACTCGAAGTGGGCATAGGAGATCCATAAATGATGGACTTCCAGTAAGAGTCAAGTTCAAATTAGAAAAATTTGAATCCGCCGTAGCATGCTAACGCGGCGGGGGTATGTGCACTTAAGATAATAGTTATAATCTTAGCGTGCTATCGAAAGGCAGGGAGATTATATGAATAAGACGGGTCCGTGCCAAGTGGGAAGAAGTATAGGTTGGAACTTGGTAGTAACCTCATTGACAAGGTAAAGGCGAGGTACCTTGAACCGAGCTCGGTTTAAGGAAGATAAGGGTAAAGAGCATGAATACCATATTTTGAAATTAGAATCACCTCAGTTGATAGAACATCGTGTATTAAGGACTAAACCTCAATTGACGGCTAAGAGACGGTAAAAGATTGTAGTTTAGAATGTTGGAGTACGTCCTTCTAAGGAGAGGTAAAGAGGTACCGACCACGGTGTAAGGTCAACGGACAGTCCGCGGGCCTTAATATAATGCCAAGTAAGGCTGAGGATTTAGGATGTTTTACCCCACGTTAGTAAGTGGCAAAATTTCAAATGAGATCATAGCTAAAAAGTGCATGTGTGTGTTGCTAGAATGAGATGAAAATCAATGAAATGGTACGAAGGACGGGGAATATCATTAGGCGCAGAAACATTATATCATGTGTAGTATGAAATTTAGTAAAAGCATGCAGATATTACGTATTACTACAAAATTCAGTATGTATTGTACGTAGTTGTTATTATATATATATACGGATATCGGATGTCTTGTGAATAGGCGCAATAGGGGTTACAATCACCTTGATTACGTTGGTTGCCAAGTATATACGGATCGTACTGCATGACCCCTTGCCAAAAAGGAGCGGGTTAAGTGTGATTCACGTATGAAGCCATAGAAACTTTCTGGTTCTCGGTTTATTGTGTTAACGGACTTATATGCTTGTTGCAAGATCTAGGCTTTAAGCTCATGAGTTAGTAGCTGGAGTCGGAGTGGATTTGGTGATACGGGCGCGGTTAGACGGTCTAACGACCAGGCAGGCGCTGTGTGCGGGAAGCATCCCTAAAGATCATTAACATTATCGCATGTGCGAACCGAGAAATAACGGCCAAGCTAGCATACTCCGGAGATTAGCGGCAAAGTCTCATATATGTTAAGTAGTGATACATTGTTTCTCCCCGACTTTGTGGGTGAGAGTTGACCTTAATCAACCTAGCCATCATCTGCAGAACACCCTGCAAGTCGGCTAGCCCGAGTCTCAGTCGGAAAAACCGTGAGTACCCCGAAAGAGGTCCACATGGTGATTAGTGGCCCAGTTAGTACCCCGGTGGTTCGTAAGATATTCGAATGCAGTCTTAGGAAGGCCGGTCTTTACGGGATTGCTCATAAGACCGAGAATTTCCCCAAAACAATAGTATAGATCAAGTGGACACGAACCGGGCATAAGGAAGTGGTAGTACTCTGCTAGCACGGTGTTTACTAAGACAAGGAGATCGGTAGGGTCCCTATGTGAATCAGGGGATGGATGCTTTGAGAGTAAGTCGGACCAAGCACGGCTCTACAATTGTTCAATTAGGAGGCCAAAGCAGTTGAATTTGTCCACAACTCCGCGATTATGCATGAGTTACGGATATCGAGTAGGACATTTTAGAGCATGCGTTAGGCTATTTGCAGCACTCGGGTCATTCAACCCGGCTATTGATTATTCAAAAGGTTATTCGACGGATTGTGGAGTCGCAGTCATTAGCAGGATCCTCTAATCGAATACGAGCATAATTGTGCGGACGATCGTTGAGGTTATCGGCAACAGTAGCCTTATGCGGCGGAAGACGAGATAAGCTCTAGGCGTATAGAGAGATTACTGCAGTTTCTCAAGTGTAATAAACAGAAGTATATTTGCCAATTATATCTTGAATTCTCTAAATGTGAATATTTTGTATCAATCAAAAGGAGGGCAGTGTGGCCAACAAAACGCCCTTAGCCATAAATATATGGGGAGTTTGGCATACTTGCTTGAGCAATGGGGAATTAACAAGGAATTTTTTCGGCCCTTTAGTTTATCCGTTCGTATGGCCGAAAGCGAGAGACAGCAGGCGATAATTACGAGCAGTGTAGTGTGGTCATTACGTTTAGCAGGTAAAGGGCAGCCAGTATAAAGATCTCGACTTGGTTTGATTTAAAGACAAGTTGACAAGGGAAAGCGCAGATTTTAAGGTAGCGAGGATGAAGTATTTGCGATGTAAAGAAATTTTGCCTCTACAGTGTTCCCGAGATATTTAGAGGCTACGCCAATAGATTATGAATGGTACATTACGCGCTATTCTCTCCACCCGGGCGTGACAAAAATGTACCACGATATTAGAATCTGGTGGCCGGGTATAAGAAATAGCGGAATTGCTTAGCCTAGTGCCTAGCGCCCACTTGAGTAGCGGAACACCGAAGCAGGCGGATTGACTCGGGACATAGTTGTGCCTCTATGGAAATGGAAGCGATGAAACATAGTTTTGTGGCGGGGATTACCCCGTACCAAGCATAGATATGATTCCATTTGGGTAATGAGTTGGCCAGTTGACGAAATCGACCCATTTTCCTGCCCGGTGAAAGCTACTTTCTCTACCGAAGATTATGCGGAATTGTATATTAGAGAAATAGTTAGATTACATGGTGTTCCGGATCTATTATCTACGACGAGAGGAGCACAATTTACATCTAGATTTTGGCGAGTCATTTTTAGAAGTGCAGGAGCGCCAAATTAATTTGAAGCCTGACATTCCACCCTCAAATAGATGGGCGGGCTGAACGCACTATTTAGATGCTCGAGGATATGCTACGGGCGTGTGTGCTAGATTTTAAGAGGTATTGGGACGAAGGCATTTCGCTAGTGGGTTTTCTTATAATAATAGTTATCACTCAGCTATCGAGATGGTGCCCTTTGAGGCATTGTATGGGCGAAAATGTAGATCTCGGTCGAGGCAGTGCGAGTAGGAAGTCGGTCTTAGATGGGCAGGATATTATTCATGATCGAGAGAAGGTAAAGTTTATCGAACGCCTGCGAGTGCCGCAGGCCTCCGAAATCGTATGTTGATGTGCGGCGTAGGGACACGGAATGTAATGTGAATAGTGGGTATTTAAAGTATCTCAATGAAAGAGGTGATGAGATTCGACAAAAAAAGGTAAGCTCAGTTCGAGATTCATCGGGCCTTATCAGATTCGTCGAAGAATAGGCCAAGTGGCATATGAGTTGAACTTGCCTCCAGAATTAGAATTTGATTCATCAGAGTTTTCCACATATTTATGCTAAGAAAGTACATAGGAGACCCATCGAGAGCGGTCCGGGATGTCTAGATTCTACGGAAGAAGTGGCCTGAAGAGTTCCGAGTAGCCATACTAGGCAGGCCCGGATTGAGTTGAAAACTAAGATATTGCTTACAGTCAGGTCTTTGTGGCGCAATAGGAACCGAGAGAAGAGATGACTTGGGAGCGAGAGGAGGAAGATATGAAAATCGAGATATCCTCACTTGTTTCAAGCCTAGTCGATTGAAGGTATGTTATTGTTATTTGTCATATGAGATGCCTTATATTACATGTATAATGAGAGAGCCAACTCTAGACTTTTACATGATGATTTCTACAGTATTGTGTGGAGTACTTATATTGGACTTTTACGCATTTCGGGTTTTTTTGAGATAGTCCATATTACGGGAGACTCTCTAGAAATTTTTCTAGAATAAGTCAAGTAAGCTAAACTTCGGCAGAAGTAGAAGTTTACATTCGAGGAAAAATGTTCTTAAGGGGAGAATGTTACACCCCGTAAATTCCACTGACATGTATTTAGCCCTATTCGCATGTTGGTTAAGAGTTTTTAATGCCATACATGCTAGGAAAAGGCCAGGAAAAGCTGGATAAGTGACACGTCGAACCATCGCAAGGAATTCACAGCGAGACCTCCTCCGCGATGGCCCAGTGTCACGGGCTCACCTCCGCGATACACGAGCGTGTCACGGAGGTGAGTGCAGCCATGTATAAAGCCTCAAACTTCGGTTTTTGCTTCATTTAACTTATAATTTCCCAGGTAAGAAGAGAGTAAACCAAAGAGAAGGAGAAACGAACAACCCTATCCATTTCTCATCCGATTACGCCGCTAAACGTGGTCCAAACTCGAATTAATCCTAGATAAGTATTAGCGGCAAGGAGCATTCCCTGCGGGTTTAGTTTCGTGAAATTCGGCGGCGAATCGTCGTGCTGCGAGCTAAGGTGGTAGAATTTGCTCAAATTATGAGTGTCAACATACTCACAGCCCTAGTAAGTGTTTCTCCCTTTGAACTTTGATAAAATAACGAGTTTTTCGGCCGTTTTTTTGATAAGCCAAAGTTTGGGCTATGTATAAATTGAAAGTGATATTTTCTTTCACAATATTAGCGTATTTAGTTCTAATTGACATATATATGAATGCAGTTGGGAGAAATAGCGAAATGCTTGGCAAGGCTACGCCGGAGTTATTCGGGAAATCCGACGAAGGTATGTACAACTAGTTCCTTCGGCAAGTTAGTGTAATCAAATTATAGTAAATAGCGTGATGTATAGAAGAAAGACTTTAGAAGTCGAGTGAGTCGATATGAATCTAGCAAGCATGTTTTATAATATTATGATATATATTCGGAATAAAAGTTCAGTAAAACAATATAAATGATCGAGATAATATCTCGAATGCGATATAGCAGGAGCAGTTAGATAATATCTCGAATCTGGCCTTGAGCAGTCGGATAATATCTCGAATCTGTGTAGTTCGATGAGAATCGAGTTTAAAGCAAAAAGAGTTCGAATAAGGAATCATAATACATATAGTATTTTCGGATCAAACATGCTTGCTATATGTGATTGTGTTTGTGAGACCTATTTGTGCTGTAAGTGCACCCTTAGAGCGTCTCGCCTGAGTTAATAGTTGTATCGACTCTCCCGCGGAGTGATGAGTATGTCTCACTCCAAAGGTGGCATGCCGTCCCGTGTAGGACAAAGATGGGATCTGATATTCTCATCAGTGATCAGCATAGCGGTATAGCTTACCCTGTTGTGCGCTTGCACCCAAAGGGGCGGATTACGAATGCAAATACGAAACAAATCACGATTTATAGTACGGGAGTTCTCCGGACTCGAACACGGTTATGATCGGAGGCCATAGCCCAGCATGGGACCCAAGGGGGCGGTAGAGGTGTTAAGTAGTTAGTAGACGGTGAGTGATTTATTTTTGGATGGTTTTGACCGGGCTAGGGGTTAATGGGTGTGTGTTGGTTGGAACCTTCCGGCTTATGGGGGCTGGTATTCGTCCTTGTTTGTTATATATACGTATATATATTTATTAGGCGATAGGCAATGAATCGCCACGTCGCGAGGTATGCTCTACCTTATTCTCGGTCTGAATGAAAGCTTGGTTTTCGATTCCATCGATCCAGACAGTTTAAGTTCCCTGCATTTAGGATTTCTAGTTATATTGCATATATTTGAATTATATTTAGTTGCTTTGCATACTCGGTACCGGGAAATGCGATGCCGTTGGTGCTACATTACTTACTGCTGGTACCTATAGATGAGCCGATCCCTGCAATGGTCCTAGCAGTATGATCATGATTCCCGTCATGGAGCTTGATATTGAGGAGGTTTACATCATTTTATTTTGTTGTATAGTACGGGTAGGTCGGGTCCTGTCCGGCCATCTTATCGATATTCTTAGAGGCTTGCGGATGGTGTATAATCTCTTTGTGGTTAGTTGTGCCGATCGTGTGGGGCCATGCGTATGTTTGAAGCATTTATGTTGGTCGTGTGGGCCTTATCCCGGTTAGTAGTGGTGACCTTGTCGGTCACGTAGCTATTGCTTGCTCTGGCATTTTGATTGATAACTAGTGACATGGTGGCCTTGTCGGCCCGCATAGGCTCCTTATATTGATGTGATTACGGTTAGCTATTAGTATGCAGGTGGCTATAGGCACAGTCGGCGGAGGGCGCTATTTAGCCGCTATATAGCCCCGTTGATTCCGTGAATCAAGGGTGGAGCCAGCCCGAGGCACGAGATGCGCTTAGGCTCGTGTCGCGGTTCGGAGTCTAGTAGGGCACCGAGTGCGATCATACCCAAGGCGGGCGTAACATGGAATGTACTAAGTATGCCAAGATAAGTAAGCAGGCAGCTGATAGCAATCTTTGAAACATTACTAAGGAGGGAGTGAGCTAGAGCTGGGTCTAGTATCATAGAAACGTCTGACATAGGAGTATGCGTTTAGTACATGGAATGTATTAAGTATGCAAGATAGTAAACAGACAGTAAAAAATATAGAAAATCCCATAAATGATTGTAAGTAGGACATCATGCTTATATCATAAACATCAAAACATAATATGAGCTTAAGGTTTTCAAAACATCCGTAATGCAATCGTACTCATAATACTAAGAAAAGCCTTATTTAAGATGACTTGAGCCAATATACATAATCATCAACATGCATAAATCATGAGAGACAGTGGAGATTATCTTAGCGGCATACCCCATGAGCACCATGAAACCCCGACTTATAACCTAGTCGTGAGGTGTTCAAACCTTGCCAAGGTAGAATCTTGGCTTTGTGATATCACAATAGAAAAGCCATTTGGGCTAGGGGCAGTCATGAAGGTCCCAACATACCTACGATGGCACGTAGTTCATGAGATCCACAGGGTAGAACCTAGTCCACAGGAACCTACTCGATTTTATTTTCTGCAAAACATATATAGTGCTCATAATATAACATGCATGAATTCATGGGCTAGTTAAATCATGATAATCATAAACATGCACAGCCCTGTCACGTAGACTAGCAATGAAAGCGAGGCGGAAATTAGTGGCCAAACATAATTCATGATTCAAAGGTCCATATGTACTTGTAGATCCATGCATATAGCTTGAATTTCATAAAATCATAATAGCTTACATAGATAAATCATGATTTAAATCATAATTCATGTTAGACTTATAAATATAATCAATGGGTAATTAGATCATAAATCAATTCATCATGGGACATGCATAATTAGGCTTAAAAAAAGAACTTCCAAATCAATAATATTAAAATTGATTTTAATCACAAAAGATGATTAAAACCACAGATTACTTAATTAAGATTTTAAATTCACAAAACCCATAATCAAATTTAGATTTTGAGTAAATCAAATTCAAAAACCCATGAGTTTTTAATGAAAATTTTGTAAAAATTATAGAGGAGGGACATGGGTGTGGAAAAATCACTCATTAGAGAACCCTACATGCACAGGATTACAAGTTCGTAACCTCGCTTGATCACCCAAGAAGAAATTGTAATTAATTGATGAATTCTAAGCTTGAATCACTCCCTCAATTACCCTACCTTGCATGCATGAATGAATGAAGAGAAGAAGCTGAACTTACCTTTAAATTTCCCTATTCATAACCCAAAGCATTGAGTTTAGGCGCACTTCAGATCTTAGAAATTCAGCCCTTACTAAATTGTAGGAGAATAGCTGTCGAGGTGACCTAACGGGTGACGACGACTGGGTGCACCAACAGGTACAATGCTTGTCAAACTCATGGGGCTCATAATGATGGACACAACGACTCATTCTTGTGACCCGCGACTCGTAGTCGCAATGGAAATCAAGTACACTACATCCTTATACAAATTTACTTTAATTCCAATAACCCAAACACTCATACCACGACTCATTGCCTAGCATGGCGGGTTATGGGCTCCTCCCTATTAAGTACCTTTGGTTGGCCTCTTCTATTTTTCACACACCTCACCACGGATGACCTAACGACTCGTGATGGCCCGACCACAAGTCATTCCCTCGCCCATGGGGAGCCCTTATCCTCAACTCCTATTCTTCACTAGCCTTCCCCATGATCCATATGATGACTCGTGTGCGATCTCACCCAGTCGTCCAACATTTCTAGATTACATGCACCGCAGCTTGAATTTTAGCTTTTCTCATTCAACTCCACACAAATTACGTCTTTGAGTTCTCGGGGTATAACAATATCTCCCCCTTTGGAACATCGTCCCTCAGATAACAGAAACAACGGGAAACGAAATATACAATTTATCATACTCAAATCTTGATCATTTTAATTGAAATGCGTCGAATGACTACCTCACGGAAAGAGCCCTAAGTGGGATTGAATCGAATTCAGAGATCACATACATCTATCATAACATAAATCAAACTTGTGCACATGAGTTGAACATGGGCGGTTAGAGAATTAGGGCAAGAATTGATACCTCAGCCCTGGCCCAGTAGGTAGGGAACGAGGTGAGGTATTTGGCCATCATAGTGATTGACTTCCACGTAGCTCCTAAACATCTTGATTTCTCCATAAAACCTTTACAAAAGCTACTTCTTTGTTCCAAAACCTCAAGCAGACGATCCAAAATTTCAATTGGCATTTCCTCATAATTGAGGATATCTCCCCTTGCGCTTTCCCTTCGGAACCCAGCTAAGGATGGGTCACCCAAGCACTTTTCAAGCGTCGTGAAAGGCAAGGATGACGAAGATAACTACGACGGCAAGTCCAACTCATACTCTACCTTACCAACTCTTTTCCTTAACCTAGTAAGGATCAACATAGTGGGAGTGAGTTTTACTTTCTTCCCAAACCGCATGACTCCCTTCATAGGAGATACCTTTAGAAATACCCAATCGTCTACCTCAAACTCCAAATCTCTTCTTCTCACATTTGCATATGACTTTTGGCAGATAAGGCGGTTTCCAATCGGCCCTTATAAACTGAACTTTTACCATAGCCTCATGAACTGAATCCAGGTCCTACATATTGCCTAACCAACCTCAAACCATCGATCGTGATCTACACCTCCCAGTAAGAGCCTCGAGCAGGTGCCATTCGAATACTAGAGTGATAGTTATTATTATAAGCAAACTCGATCAAGGGAAAATGATCATCCCAACTACCTTTAAAATCCATCACACGGAGCTCTCAACATGTCCTCGAAATTAAGATTATCCTTCACTTTGACCATCCGTTCTCGAATGAAATGTTTCTTGAGAGCTTAGCAGTCCCAAGTCCCTTCTAAGACCGCGAGCCAGAAGGTAAGCCCAGTACCTAGAGTCACAAGAAATAATAAACAAGGGCACTCCAGCAGATTCGTACCAACTCCCGAATATACAATTTAGAATAATCATCGCTAGATCGGTGGTTTTGACCTGTAGAAAGTGTGCAACCTTTGTCAACACGTCTACCACCACCCAAATAGAATCATAGTCTCAATGATTACAAGGTAGGCCTATATTGAAATCCATATTTATCTCTTCCCACTTCCAAGTGGGAATGCTAATATCTGAAGTATGCCTCTCCAGGCCATTGATGCTCGACTTTCACTTATTGATAGTTCGCGCACTTGGCTACAAATTACGCAATATCCTTCTTCATGCCGTTCCACCAATATATTTCCCACAAATCATGACACATCTTTGTGGCACCGGATAGTTGAATACCTGGACCCATGTGCCTCATGCAATATCCGATCCCTCAAATTATCATGTCTGGAACACATAGATGACCACAGTACCGTAGCGCCCCATCTCCCCCTTGGGAGAAGACCTCCACCCTTTGACTCACGAGCGGCTTCCTTCAATTTCTCAAAATCGGATCCTCATCTTCCCTAGATTTGACATCAGCCACAAGGACTATTCGATCCATTACACACAATAACGCCACCACTTAGGTCGGAGTCGACCAACCCTAACTCCCAACCTTGCTAGTCGATGGACATCTTTCACAAATCTTTCTTTTCCTCATCCACGTGGGACACAATCCATAAAGACCCTACAAAGTCGTCCGCTGCCACATTATCCTTCCTAAATGTGGTAAAGAACACTTATATCGTTGTCCCTTAAGTAGCTCAACTATCACCTTTGTTGGTGGGAATCTTTGTCGTAAACACATATTGCAAGCTCTTGTGGTCCTCAACACATCATTGACCCCATACAAGTAGTGCCACCATATCTTCAATGCAAACACCGTGGCCAACTCAAGATCATGGGTGGTCATTCTTCACATGGATTTCCTCTTGTCTTAGGGCATACGCTATCACTTTCCCATCTTTGCATCAACACACACCCAAGTACGATTCTCAAGCATTGCAATATAGTACAAAACCCGCGGTATCCTCGGAGTAGGGTCAGCAACGGTGTTGGGGCGAGGTAGTCTTAAACTCTTGGAAGCTTTTCTCACAAGCCTCCGACCATTGGAACTTTACCTTTTTCTAGGTCAACCTGGTCAATGGTGCTGCAATTGATGAAAAACCCTTTACAAATCTCGGCGGTAGCACGCTAGACCGAAACTCCGGAATTTCTAAGGATTCACCGGTCGGGCGATTCTTTACCACTTAAATCTTTTGAGAATCTACCCTTATGCCCTCACTCGATACCACATGGCCTAAATTCTATGGAGTCCAACCAAAATTCACATAGCCCCGAACTTTGCATGGCGAAACGTCCTTGAGATTCTACAACACTACTCTCAAATGAGCGGCATGCTCCTCCTCGCTCCGAGAGTATATAAGGATATCATCGATGAACACGATCACGAACATGTCTAGATATTTGCTTGAATACCATTTTTGTTCATCGAGTCCATGAAAACTGCGGGGGCATTGGTTAGTCCAAAAGACATAACAACAAATTCGTAGTGACCATACTTATTCCTAAAAGTGGTTTTCGGGATGTCACTCTCCCGAACACAGTGATATACCGGACTTGAGATCTATCTTTAAGAAGCATCTAACACCACGGAGCTAGTCAAAAAAAAAATTATCAATCTGTGTAAGGGTACACTATTCTTGGTGACCTTATTCGGTTGTCATTAATCAATACACATCTGAGGGAACCATCTTTCTTCTTTACAATTAGCACCAGGTGCACCCATGGAGACTTGATCGGTCCTAATAGAGCCCTTATCCTAGCAAGTCTTCCAAGCTGATCCTTCAACTCCTTTATCTGTTGGAGCCATCTTGTAGGGAGGAATAGAGGTGGGTTGCGTATCGGGTAAGAGATCAATGCAAAATCAATTTCCCACAGCATATCTTCGGGAAAAAATCTCAGGATACTCACACACTACGGGCGCGAATGAATAGTCGGGTCTCGGACATAACATTCTTAACCCTAACTAGAAGTGATACGCATATCCTTAGAATTTATTTTCTGGCCTTAAGATAGGAAATAAACTAGCAGGATGGTATAATTGAATTACCCTTTTACTCCAACACCGATTCACACGGAAATCGGAATTCCATATTGGGTCTACAATTAACCGAGCATAACATGCAAACAACCAATTCAGCCTGGGTGGTCAAACTCGGTCATAGCTAACTCTACCAAGTTTGCGGGAGGAGTGACCTTATGCAACACTCTAATGGGGCAACCTCTATACACACCTTTCGCCACAACTTATTCAGTGGGGTAGAGACGGAGCGGTTGCAGCGGGTTTCGGGGCTAACTCCAAAACACTAGCAATATAGGGGTCACAAAAGACAAAGTAGCTCTCAGATCTAACAAGGCATAAGTATTAATATAGAATACTTGCAACAAACCGGTGACCACATGCAGTGAAGCCTCACATACAGCGGGACACTAAAGCATAAAACACATTTTAGCCTTTGGCTGCTGCCGAACTAGTAGGCACCCTTTTAGGGGACGTGCTCTTGGGCCAGCGAAGCTGTTGCTTTCACATGGGTCCCACCAACCCCGATCTGGTTGAGGAAATCTAAAACTGTCGGGTTTGCCACACCCAGAAACACACATCTCGAGCCAACTAAGCACCTCCCGGGATGGTTTTTGACACATCTCGCACAAGCTTTCGAAAGTGCACTCCATCTGCATGCTACCCTTATCCCTCGAGCCCAGGAAGCCCCTACTCCTCTCGTCTCCTCTAACCTAGATGGCGTGCGCGAGGATAAGTTTGGAGCGGTAAGCTTGTGCTAGAATTTCTTGTGACTGTCCACCCCTTACTGACCTAAGAAGCCCCATAGTTGTCAGTCCTGGTTATCTTGGCCTCCTACATCTCACGTGGCCAGAGCTCATTTATTGTTCATGCAATACAATACGGGTGAAGTCAATATCCCAGATGAAGAATGGCGATCTGCAATCCTTGTCCAAGTAGTGTATCCACAATATAAGCTTGACTCACCGAGCCCTCACAGTCCTCCACCAACTCAGGAGCATACTTGGATAGTCGGGTGAACTCTAATGTGTACACCTAAATGGACATATTTCCCTAATTAGGATTAACAAAATCGGCCGCCTTGAGCTCCCTCATCTCAGGGAAGAACCTATCAAAAATGCTACATGGAACTCTTCCCAGCCTATCGGGCCTCCACCCCACTTGCCCCTTGCATCTCTCAACTACTTATGCAAATATGGGCCACCCCTTGAGCAGATAGGAGGTTAAGTATACACACTATCCATTGTTCACCCCCATAACTGGGTGATCTTCGAATCTCCTCAATAAAATTATGGGGATCTCTCGTCAACCTCGATCCCATGAACTTCAATAGGGCTCATCCTTAAGAAATCCCTCACCACGGCTACCTTTGCATTCCCATTCTAAAGTGTCCGCCCTTTATCGATTACCAGACACAGGCCGTCATGGCTGTGCCCGACATTCAGTGTTGCCCTAAGCTCGAGTGGGCGGTGGCTCTTGTGCGTGCTCCTCGTGAATGGGTGGAGCTAGGCGTGCTCACCATCATGGGCACCCTCATGATCATTACGTTACCATTCCTTCTAGCATTCACTCGATGTGGAGGCGGCATGATTACGCAATGCGAATACTTGCAATTAGAAAGAGTAAAAGGACATCGCACGACATAGCATCATGAAAGAAGGCAACATTTCCTAAATGTCTATTAGTCTCTTCTTCATAAGTGTGGCGCGCTTCACACCCATCAAGAAGACTCTACTTAACGCGGCCTTAAGACTCCTAAAACTTCAATCTTCTTTACTCTTGTGTCATGCCTTGAGAGAGTATGAGGCGGCACCTAGTGCCCTACTAGGACTGAAGTGCTAGATTACGAGCCCTAGCGCCACGGTGCCTGGCTGGCTCTAACTCTTATTAACGGAATCAACGGGCTATATAGCGGTATAAATACGGCCCCAAACGGCTAGGCCTATAGGAACATGTAAAACCACAACGGCTAACTAGAACCACATCCAGCATAAAGGAACCTATGCGGACCGAAAAGGCCACCATCTTTGTCTGGTGCCCGAGATCAAGTAAACGGAGCTAAGGCGCTACGTGACCAGCAAGGTCACCACTACCAAGGCGAATAAGGCCCCACACGCCATCATAAACAGAGCTAAGACATACACACACAACCTCACCGACAGGTATAAATAACCCACAATTAATACACAAGTGCAAGCCTCTAAGAATACGATAAGATAGTCGGGACGGGGCTGACCTACCCATACTTGTACAATAAAAATGAGAAATAAACCTCTAGTTTTCTAGCTCCGGATGACGGAGGCGTGACTACCAATGTCTTTGGATGGAATTACAGTGTCGGCTCCTCGTGCAGTACCTACGAGGAAAGTAATGCGGCCCGACCCAAATGGGCATCGTACCATTGAGTAAGTATGTAAAGAAAGGGCTTCAGGCATAAGCTTGAATGAGAAATAACACGGGTAGTTCGAATAGCGAAAGAAATGTTGGCCCCATGCAAAATTTGTGGGATATGAAATAAGCATCTGTGTGAAGGTAAGGAAGGAGCATACTGTCGACGTGGCGACACACTGCTCCTATCAGCTAATAAATAACATGTATATACATATATAACATACAAGGACCTATACCGGCCCCTATAAGCCGGAAGGTTCCAGCCAACACACAATCTACATACCCTATCTGGGTCAAAACCATCCAAAGTAAATCACTCCACTCACCTACTAACTGCGAGCACCTCCACGGCCCCTAGGTATGCTTGGGCTCTTTGGGCCCTAACTATAAGCGTATCACAGTCGGAGGACTCTGTGCTTGTAAATTGTAATGCAATGTCGTATGCATGTCTGTGTCCCTGCCCCCTCGGTGCAGCGCTCGACGGGTAAGCTTTAACGCTATCTTGTCCGACTGATATGAGAATGTTGCATCCCATCTTCGTCCCCTGAGATGGCATGACCGCCTTGGAGTGACATATCCTCACCCTGCGGCGGGCGGAGTTGACACCGACTCTTAACCTGGGGGCGGAAGGAAGCTCTAGGGGTGCTCTCATAGCACAAACGAGTCTCAACAAACAATAATCACGTATAGCAAGCATGTTCGTCTGAAAATACTATCCAGTATCTTGATTTCTTATTCTAAACACTTTTAAATTAAATTGATTCTCATGTTTGACTATCTTTAATATCTAAAATATTATACGGCCCGCCCGGTATTGCTTTGCTAACTTTTATTCTTAATACAACATAATAATATAAACAACTCTTGAATTCATCTTTGGACTCAATTCTCAACTTCTAAGTTCCTCTTCTAGACTTTACTTTGTTTACTATCTTTAGTTGCTATCTTGTTGAAGAACTAGATTTACATACCTCGTTTCGATATCTGGCTAATTGGAGTAATTCGGCCAGTATTCCAGCTATTTCTCCCAAGCTTGCATCCATATATATATCAACTAGGACTAAATACATTAATATTGATACAAAAAAATATCACTTTTAATATATATATAGCGAACTTTGACTTATTGAAAAGCAGAGACGGAAACTCGCTATTTCTCAAAAGTCTAGAAGTGAGAAATACTCACTTTAGGGCTGGGGTATATTGACACTAATTTGAGCAATTCCACTTACCTTAGCTTGGTAGCACGACGGTTCGCGACGAATTTCACGAAACTAAACCGTAAGATAGCTGCCTATTTGCAATACCTCATACCTAAGGTTATCAGGAGTTTGGAACGCGTATAATGGCGTAATTAGAGGGAAATTCCTCAAAATCTTCGTGCCCTCTGTTTCCCTTCGTTCTCTTTGGAAATTATGAAATTATCACTTAAACCGAAGTTTGGAGGCTTTATGTAGGGATACACCTCACCTCGGAAGTGGCACGTTGTATAGCGGAGTGAGCCTCGTGTTGCGGCTGGCCATCGTGGAGGTGAGCCTCCGTGAAACTCTGGCCATCGCGGAGGAGTCTTCCAGCCTCCTCTTGCGATGGTCGATGTGTCGCTTATCCAGTTTCCGGGCTTTTCCTAGCATGTATGGCATTCTAAAACTCTTAACCAACATGCGAATAGGCCGTCTACATGTCGAGAATTTATGGGGTGTAACATCCTCACCCCCTTAAGAACATTCACCCTCGAATGTAAACTTCTATTTATAGGGGTCTCAACTTACTCAACTTACTTTTTAAGAAAATTTCGGCAGAGTTTCCCCTGCAATATAGACTATCTCAAAAACCTTAAATGCAAAAAACTTAAATATGGGTACTCCACAAAATATTATATCATTCATTATGTAAAAGACTAGAGTCGACCATCTCATTTATACATATAATATAAGGAATTTCATATATTAACAATACTAACATACCTCTTATTGACTAGGCTTGAAGTAAGTGAGGATATCTAGATTTCATATCTTCTGTGCTTCCCAAGTCATCTCTTCTCGATTCTTGTTACGCCCTAATACTTTGACGGAAAGCGATATTTTAGTTCTCAATCTACAAATATGTTTGTCTAGTATGGCTACTAAAACCTCTTCATAGGCCGGCTCTTCCATGCTTTGGACATCTGGTGCAGGACAGCTGCGGAGGTCTCCTGCCAATTTCTTAACGCAGATACGTGGAAGAAATTTGGATGAACGGACTCTAATTTTGGAGGCAAGTTCAACTCATTGCCACTTGGCCTATTCTTGGCGAATCGATAAGGCCCAACAAATCTCGGCCTGAGCTTACCCTTCTTGCCTAATCTCACCACTGCCCTTCGCCGGTGAAATTTTCAAGAATACCCGATCATTAACATTAAATTCTAAATTTCTGCGTCACACGTCAATATAGATTTACGGCGTCTTTGAGCGATTAATAATGGTTCTCGATAGCTTTACTTTTTTTCTTCGACCCCAATGAATATCTAGCCTGTCCAATGTGATTCTCCTGCTTAAACCAACCCAGTTGGAGATCTACACTTTCGCCCATACAACGCTTCATAAGCGCCATCTGGATTATTGAATAGTAAGCGTTGCTACTATAGTGGAACTCAAAGAGGCATTAGTGTTCATCCGGCTACCTCAAATCTAACACACATGCTCGCAACATATCCTCGAACGTACGAATAGTGCATTACGCCTGCCCATGCATGCAGGATGAAAAAAGCATGCTCGGAGTTAACTGTGTCCCCAAGTTTCTACGAAATGATTGCCAAAAAATTTGTAAACTTCGCCCCTCTGTCGGAGCTAATTTACAATGAAATACCATGCAACCTAACTATTTCTTTGCTATATAGATCAGCATAGTCTTGGTGAAAAGGTAGCTATACTTGGCAAGTGAGCTGACTTGTCAATCATCCTTGATTCCCAGTCGAATCATATCTTCGCACAGTGCGGGATAATCCTGCTGCAAAATCCATATTAAGCTTGCTTCCCATTTCCATAGTGGCACATCTATATCTTGAATCAACCCTTTGATTTCTAATGTTGGCTTTACCGGTTGGCAATTGGGACCTTTGGGCTTCCTAGAGTCCTGCTATCCCTTTCTTCATTCCACAGCTACGGGTAGTTTTCTTTAATATCATGGTACATCTTCGTTGCGCACAGGTGGAGAATAGCGGGCATGTGTGCCTCACTCATAATGTTGTGAAGCCCTAAAATATCTGGAACACAAAGGCGACCTTTACGGCACAGCACTTCCTCCCCAATTGCACGAAAATCCAGCGTTTCTTTTTTTCCTTCTTCGTTCATCCTTAAATTGGGCAGTCAAGGGATCCTCATACGTCGTTCCTTTACTTTCTGGCCCGTGGCCAGCCTGATAGGTTCTAAATTCTTTGCCTACATTGTCCTCTTGTTTACGCTACATGAATGGCTATTGGCTAAGCTGGTGTATTTCTCGGGCCAATTCCTTTGTTCGATGCCAATCGCCGGAAATCCCTATAGACTTACGGCTAAGTGCATCTTCTACTACATTGGCTCTTCTGGGTGATATAGAATATTTATGCTTACACCCTAGTAAATTCTTGACATATAGATTGTCTATTCGCATGTTAGTTAAGAGTTTTGGGAATGCCATACATGCTAGAAAAAGGCTTCGGGAAAGATCGGACAAGTGCCAGAGTCGAGGCGTAACGCCGCAAGGCAAAATGCAACTTATAAAATCACATTTAGGAATGCGACTTATAAAATCGCATCCCCTAAATCGACTTATAGTCCCAATTATATATATGCTAACTTCGTTTTATTTCTTAATACTTCATAAATTTCCAGAAAGTCGCGAGAGAATAAAGAGAACGAGTTTCCTTTATAAATTTCTTTTGATTACGCCGTCAGCGCGGTCCAAACTCGAATCAGCCTCAGGTATCGAGGTAGTTAGCAGCAGAGAGCATTCCTATGGATTTAGTTTCGCTAAATTTGGCCGGCAAATCTTCGTGCTACCGGGTTAAGGTAAGTAGAATTCCTCCAAATTAGTGTCAATATACTCCTAGCCTTAAAGTGAATATTTACTCCCGCCACGGACTTTTTCAAGAAATAGCAAGTTTCCCGATCGTCTCTCGATAACCCAAGTTTGGGCTATAAATATGTCAGCGATGTTTTCTTCCGAGAATATTAATTAATATTTAGTTCTAATTGACTTATATGTGAATGCGGTTGGGAGAAATAGGCTAGATGTTGGCCAGAGCTTCGTCCGTTAGTCGGATAACCCGAAATAAAGGTATGTAAGCCGGTTTCTTCGGCAAGTTAGTAACTTTAGCCTAGTATAATGCGATTACCTCCGTAATAAATTCTCGGAGTTGAATGTGTGAGGATTTTGTGCAAATTCGGTAAACTGTCTTGCGTTGTTATATCATATTCGATCCGAAAGTTTGTAGACGGCGCCAAATAGCGAGATATCATTTTAGACTCAATATAGCCAGTATGCATTTAGCAAGCATGTTTTATAATATGACATATATTGAGAATAAAAGTTAGTAAGTAAATCGGACAGACGAGATAGTAACAGCTCGGTATGGCCATACGGTCGGATGATATCTTGGTTGCGGTATAGCCATACGGTCGAGGATAATATGCGCTACGGTTTGGCCCATAGTCTTATAAGTTTCCCAGTTCGGTATAAAGAAATATGAAAATCGGTATAACACAGAAAGAGTTGAATAAAAATCGGAGACTCTGAGATAGTATTTTTCGGTTTAAACATGCTTGCTATATATGTGATTATTGATTGTTGAGACTTGATTGTGTCGTGAGGGCACCTTTGAGCATCCTCACCACCTGGGTTGTGAAAATGTTGTGTAAGCCCGCGAGCGGGTGGGTATACGTCCTCCAAGGAGTGGCATGCGGGTCAAGCGTGGGGACGAAGATAGGATGGCTTTCCCATAGCGGTCTGATTCCTACGTTGTGCGCATGCGCCCGAGGAATTTGAATACGATTCACGATTCTGAGATACGGTGCGGGAGTCCTCACAGGGCTCGAACACGATTATTTATATGAGGCCATAGCCCGAGGCGGAGACCCGGGGCGGTAGAGGTGCTCGTAGTTAGTAGATGAGTGGAGTGACTTATTTTTGGATGGTTTTTGGCCGGGTAGGGGTATATAGGTGTTTGATTGGTTGGCACCTTCACATAGAAATGTTGGTATTAGTTGTGCTTGTTATATATATGTATTTATATGTTATATAATAGATAATAGACAGCAGATTGCCACGTCAGCGAATGTGCTCTACGCCTCATTCCATGATGCTGAGAAAAGTTTTATTGATTAATTGATTCTTTGGATCAGTTATTTCATGCATCAGCTTCTACTTATGTTATTTTATATTGGATGTATTTAGTTGCTTTGCATACTCGGTACAGTAAGTACGCCCGTTAGGCTTATTTGCATTACTTACTGCGGTACTCATAGACGAGAGGCCGTCCCTCGTGATTCCGGTTAGTTTATTGGGTCATCGGCTCCTGTCATCGAGCTAGACGGCTAGAGTCCATTTTCTTTCTTTTGTTATGCAGTATGTAGGTGTTGGCCTGTCCCAGTCATTTTATCGACTCATAGAGCTTGCGGGTGGATATATACATCTCCTTGTGGTTAATTCTTGTAGAGTCGTGTGAGGCCCGTGCGTTTTGTTTAGTTGTTTAGCATTGTTGATTGTGTTGGCCGTGTGGGGCCATAATCGATAGTAGTGTTTGACCTTCTTTGGTGCGTAGATATCTGATATTCTTTATGTTGATTAAGATAACTAGGCAGCATGGTGACCTTGTCGACATATTCTTTGTCTGATAAAAATGGCGGACTAGTGACACCTGCCACGAGTGAAAGGTTAGATACGGCGGGAGAAGGCACCGGCGGGGGATGCCTCGGCTTCATCTGAGTCGGCCCGATATGAGGGCGATATAGAGAGCTTCATCACGGCCCTCTCGGCGAGTCCCCCTCTCACGGGAGCCGTTTGGCATGACATAGCCTCCAGATAAACACGTACCTACAAGTCGGATTAGGAAGTTCTGTGCCCAGATGGTTATGTTGGCACAAATGATGGCCACACGGCTTGATCGGTGCCACTTGTAGCGCGGATCCATCGGGTGGATCGCGGTTCGAGGTTAGGGAGTTTTTGGCCTTGGGTCCCCCACAGGTTCACGAGGGTCGAGATCGGGCGAGGACCCCCGGGACTCTAAGATCGAGATGCGAGAGAATTTTTCAGGGTTATGCATGTGACCCCTCTGAGGTGATTGAGATGGCGGTATTTCAGTTGCCGAGACATAGCGGTATTATGGTACGAGAGTTGGGAAGGCCTCGAGGAGAGATGTTGCCCCAGGCACAGTCTGACTTCTGGAGGCCTTCTGGACCGTTACTTGCCATGGGAGATGGCGGGCCGGATGGATCGGTTGCACTTGGAGCGAGGCGGAGCGTACGAGAATATGCTACAGGTTTGACTCCTTAGCCGCTATGCTCCGGCTTTTGTGGATACTATGCCGTCCAGAGTTCACCGGTTCATTATGGGTCGAACCCGAATGCATTGAGTGTGCATGATGGCTACATTACGAGAAGATATGGACATTACCCTAGTGCAAGCCTTTTGGACTATTAAGGGCCTTAGACCGGCGCAACGAGGCGATGCAGACAAATTAGGAGCGAGCCGCGAGGTCGTCCCGGATGAAATACGAGAGGAGAGTTCAGAGAGGACCCGAGGCCACGGTTGCGAGCGGGGCCCCTAGACTCCCACCTCCGCCTTGTGTGGGGAGTAGATTTGTTAAATCGAGGCGATCGGAGTGCGGTGGCGGTTCTCGTCACGGTATATTCCCCTTGTGAAAAAGGTAGAGCGACGATTCACACCTACACGCCCTAATTACGGCTGACCTCACATGGAGCTTGTAGATATGGCTCCTTAGGATATTATATATATGCGGGCGGAGGGCCTCGGATGAGAGATTGTGCGGCGGGGGCCAAGGGCGAGACAGTCGGGACGGGGGATCCGCGGGGCCACGAGCTCCAACGGCCTCGGCGGGGCGTAGGCCCTCGGGTTCGACGGCGGGTAGAGGCCGAGGAGATGAAGAGCCTCTAGCTCAGTGCGGGCTCAAGCCGTACCTATGCACTACCGGGACCTGAGGACTCGGATGCGTCTCAGGAGATGTGGTAACGGGTATGATGAGTATTTGTTCATACCTTGCTTATGTACTAATTGATCAGGGTCACGTTGTCATATGATACCCAATTTGTGGCTTGAAAGTTTCGTGTTGCACCGAGTTGTTACGGCAGCCCTTCTCAGTATCTACACCCATTGGTGACTCTATTATAGCTAGCGAATTTATCGAGGTGTACGGTAGAGGTTAACATTAAGTCAGGAAAATCTGATGGTCACGGTAGAACTAGAAGGGATTTCAATGCCATTATGGGAATGGATTATTCGATCTAGTGCTATGCTAACGCAAAATGTTGGACCAGGACCGTCCAATTTCACTTTCCGGGGGAGGTAGTGTGAGTGGAAGGCAACCTCGGCTAGCCAAGGTAGGTTTATTTCCTACCTTCGATTAGAAAATTGATAAGGGATGTATTTACCACCTAGTCGGGGTTCAGGATGTTCGGGTAGAGTCTCAGGCACTCCCGATGCATTAGATGGTGAGTGAATTCCACACGATGTATTTCAGACGAGCTACAGTATTCCCGAAGAAATAGATTTTGTGTCGACTTGCTACCGAACTTTCATTATATCAATTCCTCCGTATCGTATGGCTCCTACAAAAACTCGAGAGAGTTAAAGGAAGCCGATTGAAGGACTTGTTAGATAAGGGCTTTATCGAGCCAGTACTTCACCGTAAGTGCGCCGGTTCTATTTGTGAGGAAAAAGGATAGCTCGCTCCGCATGTGTATAGTGCAGGCAAGCTGAACAGGTTATAGTTAAGAATAACTATCCGCTTCCCGAGAATAGACGGTTTGTTTGATCGATTCTGAGGCGAGATAGTTTTCCAAGATTGACTTACGGTCCGGATACATTAGGTACGAGTTCGTGAAAGAGACATTCCCAAACGGCTTTCGGGACCCGATATGGACATTTTAAATTTCTAGTCATGCCCTTTGGGTTGACCAGATACTTGACAATATTATGGACACGATGAACAACACCTTCGGACCATACGGACACATTGTGATTGTGTTTGTTGATGATATTACGAGGTATTCTCGCTCACGAGGAAGACCACCGGAGGCTCATTTTACGGATAGTGCTTGATTCTCGGGGACCATCGGTTATATGCTAGGATTCTCCAAATGTAATTTTGGCTGAACTGAGTAGCCTTCTTAGGGCACATTGTCGGATCTTTGGTATACGGGTTGACACGCGAAGAAAATAGAAACGATCAAACATGGCCTAGGCCTGCCACTCCGACCGAAAGTCCGTAGTTTTACAGGGTTAGCGGGATACGGAGATTGTTGAGGATTCTCTACTATATGGCGGCACCTACGGCCAGGCGCGAGAAAGTAGTAAAGTTTCGGACGAGGCATGTGAGCAGATACCAAGAATTAAAAAGCAGATTAACCTCGCTTCAGTGTTAGCATTACCGAAGGTACGAGAAGGTTATGCGGTGTCTTTACTTGACATCGAGCATTGGGTAAGCGCCGAGATTTCCGAATGGCGAGGATGAAGTGCGCAACGTAAAGGCCGCTTCTATGCTCCGGATATTTTAGGGCTCCACCCATTGATTATGAATACTGATACATTACGCAGATTATTCTCACCGGTGCGACGAAAATGTACCATGATATCAAGGAAATTTCTTGGTGGCCAAGTATGAAAAGAGAAATACCCGAATTTGTAGCCCAATGCCTAAGCGCCGGCGAGGTAAAATTGGAACACAGAAACCGAGGCGGAGTTAACTTCAAGACTTTATAGTTGTGCCTCTCACGGAAATGAGAGCGGTGAACATGGATTTTGTAGCGAGGATTACCCCGTACCAGACATAGGCATGAATCCATTTGGGTAATAGTTGTGGTATGAAATCGGCCCACTTCCACCGCTTGATGAAAGCTACTTTCTGCTTGTGAGGATTATGAGGATTGTATATCGGAGAAATAGTTAGGTTACACGTGAGTGTCGGTATCAATTATTTCGGACGGGGAGCACAATTTACAGCTAGATTTTGGCGGTCATTTCATAAAAAATTAAGAGACGCGAGAGATTAATTTGAGCACAACATTCCACCCTCGAACAAATGGCGAAATTTGAGCACTATTCGGAACGCTCGAGGACATGCTCCCGAGGTGTGCATGCGAGATTTTGGAGGAGTACACCGGGACTAGCATTTGTCGTTAATTGAATTTTACAATATAATAATAGCTATCACTCAACTATCCGGATAAGGCGCCTTTGCATTATATGGGAAAAAATGCAGATCGCCCATTGGGGTTTGAAGTGGGAGAGACAGCACTAATTGGGCCAGACATCATTCAACGGAGTCGGAAGGTAAACAAACGCCTCTTGTGCACATAGCCGCCGAGTCATATGCGTGTGCGAGGCGTAGAGACTGGAATTTGATGTGAATGGCCAGGTATTTCTAAAAGTATCTTCGATGAAAGGGTGATGAGATTCGGCAAGAAGGTAAGCCCAGTCCGAGATTTGTTGGGCCTTATCAAATTCGTGTGAATAGGCCAAGTGGCATATGAGTTGAACTTGCACTCGAAATTAGAATCCGTTCATCCGGTCTTCCACGTATCTATCTTTGAGGAAATGGATAGGAGACCCATCTAGAGCGGTTCAGTTCAGGATATCCAGTTACGGAAGGGCTGGCCTATGAAGAGGCTCCGGTAGCTATCTTAGGCAGACAGTTCGTGAATTGAGAACCAAAGATATTGTATTGTCAAGATGCTGTAACCAACGAGGCAGGAGTGACTTGGGAGGAGGAGGAAGATATGAAAATCGAGATATCCTCACTTATTTCAGCATAGTCGATCAAGAGATATGCTAAGTATTGTTATTTTATAATATATATGTATAAATGAGATAATCGATTCCAATCTTTCATGTGATGAATACTATAGTATTATTATTAGAATTACTGTATTGGACTTTTCTACATTTGGGGTCTTTGAGATAGTCCATATTACGGGAAACTCTGCAAATGTTTTCTAGAAATAAGTTGAGTAAGTTGGGAATACCTATAGATGAAGTTTACATTCGAGGATGAATGTTCTTAAATGGGGGAGAATGTTACACCAGGTAAATTCTTTACATATAGATGGTCTATTTGCATGTTGGTTAAGAGTTTTAGAATGCCATACATGGCATGCTAGAAAAGGGCAGGAAAGATCGGACAAGCACCAAGTCGGTGCGTCGCAAGGCAAATGCGCTTATAAATCGCATTCTAGGAATGCGACCTCATCCGCATTCTAGGAATGCGACTTATAAATCGCACATCCACGAATGCGACTTATAGTCCCAGTATATATATACCCCAACATCGGTTTATTTCTTAATACTTCATAAATTTCAGTACATGAGAGAATAGAGAGAGCGAGTTTCCTTTATAAATTTCTTTCGATTCTTAGTCAAGCCTTGATTGAAACTCGAATCAACATGGATACGAGGTATTTTGCGCGAGGGCATTCCTACTGGATTTAGTTTCTTGAAATTTAGTAGAAGCAAATCATCGTGCTCTGCAGGCTAAGGTAAGTGGAATTGCTTCAAATTAGTGTCAATATACTCCTAGCCTTAAAGTGAATATTTCTCCCTTATGGACTTTCGAGAAATAACAAGTTTTCGACCGTCTCTCGATAAACCAAAGTTTGGGCTATAAATATATCAAAGCGTGTTTTCTTCTTGAATATTGGTGTATTTAGTTCTAATTGACATATATGTGAATGCAGTTAGGAGAAATAGGTAGATGCCCGGCCGAGCTTCGTCCATTAGTCGGATGTCAGAAGTAAAGGTATGTAAACCGATTTCTTCGAAGCAAGTTAGTAACTTTAGCCCTAGTATAATGCGAGTAAACTCCGTAATAGAATTCCCGTAGTTGAATATTGAGTTTTGTGCAAATTCAGTAAACCTATCTTGCGTTGTTATATCATATTCAGTCCGAAAGTTAGTGAACGGCGCCAAATTGTAAGATATCATTTTGATTTCGGTATAGCCCCGGTATGCGTTTAGCAATCATGTTTTTATAATAATATGACATATTTAGAATAAAAAGTTAGTAAAAGTAAATTAGACAAGCAGATAGTAGCAGCTCTGATATAGCCATTCAGTGAGATGATATCTTGGCTACAGTATAGCCATCTTGATCGGAGATAGTATCTTGGCTACGGTTCCAACCATACGATCCTTATAAAGATCCCAGTTCGGTATAAAGTAATATGAAAATAAAGTATAACACGAGAAGAGTTCGAATAAATCGGAATACGAGATAGTATTTTTCAATTTAAACATGCTTGCTATATATGTGATTATTGATTGTTGAGACTTGATTGTGTCGTGAGGCACCTTTGGCGTCCTCGCCGCCCTGGTTAGTAGCTGTGTCCCCCAGCGGCGGTGGGTATACGTCACTCCAAGGAGTGGCATGCGCGTCCCGCTGTAGGGCGAAGATGGGATGAAGCTTTCCCATATCGAGTGATTAGCATAAGCGGTCACAGTTTACCTGTTTGCGCATCACTTGAGGAAGCAATTTGAGATACGATTACGATTACGAATACATGATGAGCCGCAGAAGTGTGCAGGTCGTGCAAGTAATATAGTGGCTCTTTTAAAACAGGAGCCTCCAGAACCCACAAGGGCAGGGACTACGAGGTGAAACCTTTTCAAGTGCTAATTTACTACAACTATAATAAAGAAGACAACAGTGTAAAAAGAGTTTTGTATTTTTGCAAACTATTTTTATAACAAAATAAAATGTTTATACGGTTGAATGCGAACTATGAATATGAGCATCTTTGAGGCTACAAGAACATGTAAAGAAACTAACTATCGGTATACATGGTTTATCTTTTCCCCAGGTTGCTAGTCGGAACTTATGCCTTCAGATTAAAACTCTCGTATTTAACCCAACTTAGAATCATGAAGCCTTCCACCTACATTTACGTGATGAAAGAAATTCATGTTCTAGCCATACAAACCGACTCCACACATGACTAATACGACTTTAAGGTATATTTCTATCACGAAGGTAAATCGGTCCCAATTTTCCCAAACAAAGAACAGATCATATCCTATTAATTCCTAACTTTCCAGTTTCTTGCCCTCTCGGGTGAAACCGGACTCTTTGGATTTACATTAACATTGGCCAGATATTAACGTAGTAAGAACAAGAATTAAATAGAACAACCATGAAGAAAGAACAAATAAACCGACAATTCAATAATCACATTTCAATACAATAGTTCATAACCTCGGCAAAGAAAGGGAATTAGCCCTCATTTGTGGATTGAACATCATTAAATGAATGGAAATCCCATGCAAACAATTGAAAGAAGAAGAAAGGGATAGAAAAGCCCACAAATTTTCGTCTCCCTGTTGCCGAACATAACCCACGTTCTTGCTCCACCAAGTGAATATGTGAAAATAAACCCAATTATTGCTATTTATAATCGTAGGAATTGTTCCCGAATAACAAGCAACGTGTCACCGGAGTACAGCGAACATTGCCTCAGTGACACGGCCTTGGAGGCCTTAAAATGCCGAAAATCGGCCCACAGACCTGCACGCGTTAGCGGCGTGGCACGCTCTTTGGGGCAGCGCGTTGCACAAGCTTGGTATGAGCCACCTTGCCGTGGCACGTGCCAACGATGCGGGGAGCATGTCTTGGGCAGCTGCCAGTGGCACTCACCCGACGTGCGGAGTGGGCTGTTTGGGCCTCCTCCTTGCCGACGTTTGCGTGTTTATTCCGTCTCCCAGCCTCTACTTCACCAACTCATGAATTAGCTCCTCAAAAGTCATCAAAAACCTACAAACAAAGGCTAATCATGTTGTTTAGCACATATCTTCACTTTTGTATAAAATCACATGAAAATGTATCAAATAAGCTTAGACAACGACTAATTTAAGTTGTTAAGCGTATCACGGGACCTATCATTATTTCCCGTGATCACAGCCCCACACGTAAAAAGCCTTGTTAAGTATCAAACAACCTTTTTACATCTCATGTAAATAAAGACTCACACCTAACTAATCTAGCAAGGTAATTCCAATTACGGCTATGATGATTATTTAAGATACAAGCTAAAAATAAAAACGTCACGCTTTGATCAATGAAATGAAACACAACTATGTTAAGACTACTTAACCTCAGAATGCGACTCTCACTCGAAGCAAACTCATGCAACTCAACTGATTAAGAGATCCCACGTGAACTATATCCTTCATTAAACATGTGCCCTCACGGAAAGAGAGTTACCCAATTTCACACGTAAAAACACTTTTTATATCACAACATGTGTGGGTACATAAATAGAATTTCACTCACTCTCACAAGAATTCACATGCACCATGTAATGACCCATAAACTTTATAGTGTTCCCATGCTCCACTAATTTGGGGATGTACGAATGTAAGATCAAGTATTAGGACTTTTTAAGTTGTAATGTTCTCGGGTGTAGGTAAGAGTCTTGTGTGATCGATGTCAGTGACTATCTTCCCTGGCGCTTTCAATATATCACGCCCTCATTGCGAACTTCCCTTCCCTTACTTCACCCTTTTATCCTTGGTAGTTTTCTTTTTCCTCTTTTGCTCCCCCCATTTCTTTTAGGCACTTTTAGCTCATTAGTAAGGAGTTGTATAAATAATTTTTTCATTCATTTGTTTTCTTACTCCTTACTAATAATCACCCCATTTTTACCAAGTGCACCTTTGGCCTTTCTCACTTCTTACAACTTCCACTTTTCCTTTCTTTAAATTCTTCTCACTCCTTTCCTCTTTCAGATTTTTCTTCTTTAAGCGCTTAGGAGCTTTTTGTATCAAATTCAAGGTTAATGAAATAAAAATGGTTAAACACATTGCGGCTATCAAAGAATAGGCTAAGGCTCGATGGTGACTAGGATTATTATTTCAAGGTAGATAAAATGAGGGATAACAATTAGGTTCATTCAAAGAAATTCCTAAATCATCTCCTACAATTCACATCCTTCATTTCGTTTATAAACACACCGAGACAAGTTCTAGACATTCCACAATAGCGAGAATACTCCAAAAACCTTACACTCATGGCACATGCTCAATTCCAAGACACATTAATGGAGACTCTTACTCGGCTAATCACTTAAATTTTAAAATTAGCTTCAATCACTTATCGAGTCAAATTCAAGAGCCTAAATTAATGCTCAAACAAAGTTATACACTTGCGTACTTTAACACTACATATACTTGCATCTTACAATCATATATAGCACATAATAAGAATATGAAGCATCCATTAGCTACGGTTCAAAAACCAAAACCTATTGACTAATTTTTCCTCCAGACGGTCGTCATCCATCCATCGTGGAAAATGGTCCTAACTATGACTAAAAAACATTATATACAGAACAAGAAAGAAAAAAATAAAAATAAAAATAAAAATAAAAATTTTATTCTTCGGTTCAAAGACCCCCGTCGGAAAAGAACCGACAAGAAAAACCAACGAATTTGATGAATTCATTCTTGACTCACAACAATTTTCAAATTTCTCCATATATATTTTTTCACTGGCTTATTATATTCACCAAAAATTTGTTAAGCCTGAATTTTTTGAAATTTCCTTGAAATTTCCCTCACACACTTAAGAAATTATGCTATGTATACTCATAGCATCTAATTAATATTTAAAAGCGTGAGAAATACTCCTGAGGCCTTTAGGCCTGGCTAATAGCATGGTTTCCTTCCACTTTCGTAGGTGGGTGTTGACCCCACTTTTTCTCTTCCATGCTTGTTAGCTTCCCTCCTCCAAGGGTACTCGGACTTCCCCTCCATCGCTGCTTAACTTTCCACCAAAAACAACAAAAAAAGATGAAAATAAATAAAATCGTAAAATGCAAGAAATTAAATGGTACCCGTGGTACCCATGAGTTTTACCCTCCCAAGCGGGCGCCTAATTTTACGTCGCGGCACGACGTATTACGTTTCACAGCTTTTTCCTCCACGTAGCAAGGATATGAATCTCACCCTAATTTCTTCTCTAATTTTCTTTTATGCTTAAAGGTGGTGGCAAAAATTGTAAGGACCAAGTGGTAGATGTCGCCTTTGGCGTTTATTGGCTCTTGCGTAAGTGATCATTACATCTATTAGGCTCGATGGGAATTTGAGAATATATAGGACTTGGTCCTCCTCTTGACATTTCTCCCTAAGCTCGGAAGACTCTATTTCTATGTCGTCAGCAAACTTAAGAGTAGAAAAGTGCCGAGTAAGGTCCAATGCATCTTGGTTCCGAAGCGCAATGCTTGACTTCCTTACTTGTATACCTCTTCTTCGCATCAACATCTATCTTTTCAGTATTGTCTAATGGGGTATACTCTATCTCTTCTCCCTGAGCGAGTTTTCTACAAGTATGAGCTCATCAGGGGACACTCAAGAGGTTCTAAATGTCGGGCTTCATGCGAAAATTCACCCTTGTCTTCCTCTTGTAATTCCTCCGTTATTGCCTACAAGCTGTCACTTGCAATTGATCCACAATGACCTTAGCACATCATCTGCAGCAATTTAGCATCATCCTTTCTAGAATCTCTTACGCATTCTCCTCTTCGACTTATCAATGTTGCCATTACGTCCTTCATTGCTTACGATTGCTCAGGGTTGTTTGAGCATGTCTTCTAATCGGTCTTGGCGTCCCAAATCCTCATTTTCGGCATACTGTATTCATCAAAAACAACGAAGGATTATAGTAGGGGCTCGGGGAAGGGTAGCCTGCATTCGGACGACCATCCCAATGGCCATCTTGACACCACATATGTTGCATGTGTTACAATGTTGCCACCGGTGGTGTCCTCAAAAATTGAGAAAAGGTTCGTCAAAAATATGAATATTCACCATTTAAATCATTTTGCGTTCCAAGATGTCATGTCAAGAAGGGTATTCCAAAGGCAATCAAAAATATTGAAAATAAAATAAAATAAATAAAATCAAAAACAGTTGTCAACGCTTGTATAGAATTCGTTAACTAACACTTCAAGAAAATTACTACCAATTGCCGAGTCCCATGACAACGGCGCCAAAGCGATAAGCCCGCAAGTGTACGGGTCGTGCAAGTAATATAGTGGCTCTTTAAAGCAAGGTATCGAACCCACAGGACTGGACTACGGGGTGAGCAGCTTCAAGTGCTAATTTACTACAACTATAATAATGAAGACAACGGTGTAAGGAAGAGTTTTGTATTTTGCAAACTATTTTTATAACAAGTTAAAATGTTTATACGAGTTGAATCGAACTATGAATGTGAGCATCTTTGAGGCTACAAGAACATGTAAAGAAACTAACTATCGGTATACATGGTTTATCTTTTTCCCAGGTTGCTAGTCGGAACTTATGCCTTCAGATTAAAACTCTCGTATTTAACCTTAGAATCATGAACCTTCCACCTACATTTTACGCATTAAGAAGAAATTCATGTTCTAGCCATACAAAACCGATTCCACACACATGACTAATACGGCGTTGGTATATTTCTATCCACGAAGGTAAATCGATTCCCAATTTTCCCAAACCACGAACAGATCATATCCTATTAATTCACAGCTTTCAGGTTTCTTGCCCTCTCGGGTGAAACCGGACTTTTTGGATTTACATTAACATTGGCAGGTATTAACGTAAGTAGAACAAGAATTAAATAGAACAACCATAGAAGAAAAGATGAAATAAACCGGCAATTCAATAATCACATTTCAATACAATAGTTCATAACCTGCTGAAAGGAATTAGCCACTCATTTTGTAGTTGAACATCATTAAATGAATGGAAATCATGCAAACAATTGAAAGAAAGAAGAAAGGGATAGAGAAAACCCTAAGAATTTTCGTCCTCACAAGCTACTGTAAGCACGTTCTTGCTCCACCAAGTGAGAATATGTGAAAATAAACCTAGTGTGCTATTTATAATCGTAGGAATTGTTCCCGGAATAACAAGCAAAATGTCACGGAGTGCAACGCGGAGCATTGCCTCCCGTGACACGGCTTACGCGAAGGCCTTCTAGAAATCGCCCCGAAAATCGGCCGGCGGCACCACGCCGCGTTAGCGGCATGGCACGCTGCTGGGGCAGCGCGTTGCACAAGCTTGGTCGCGGAGCCACCTTTCCGTGTACATTTCCAACTTAGCAGCAGTGTCTTAGAGCGACACACTTTGCCGTGGCACTCTAGCAAGCCTTGCAGTGGGGTATTTTAGGCCTCCTCATAGAAGCGTTAGCGTGTTTATTCCGTCTCAAGCCTCCCTACTTCACCAACTCATGAATTAGCTCCTCAAAAGTCATCAAAAACCTACAAAACAAAGGCTAATCATGTTGATTAGCACATATCTTCACTTTGTATAAAAATCACATGAAAATGTATCAAATAGCTTAGACAACCACGACTAATTTAAGTTGTTAAGCGTATCAGGACCTATATTATTTCCCGTGATCAATACGATGCGAGTCCTCGGGCTCAGAGACACGATTATTTATATCGATGGCCAAGCATTTGGGAGCCAGTAGGTAGAGGTGCTAGTAGTTAGTAGATGAGTGGAGTGACTTATTTTTGGATGGTTTTGACTAGGGTAGGGATATAGATTGTTTAGATTAGCTGGCACCTTCCAGGCTTATGGGGGATGGTATTGGTTCTTGGTTGTTATATATATGTATTTATATGTTATATATGAGCTAATAGACAGCAGTGCTTGCGTCGGCAGTATGCTCTGCCTCATTCACGGTCTGAAAAGTTTGATTCGGATTACGACGGTTCTTCGGATCCGATTATTTCACGCTTTTCAAAGCTTCTACTTATGTTGTTTATATTCGAATGTATTGATTTTCTTTGCATACTCGGTACCGGTGGTACGCGCCCATTTGGAGCGCTGCATTACTTACTGCATGTACTCATAGACGAGGAGGCCGTCCCTCGTGATTCCGATTAGTTTATTGAGTCACTTGACTCCTATCATCCAATTTGGACGGCTAGAGAGTCCATTTTCTTTCTTTTGTTGTACGGTATGTGTAGGTCGGGGCCTTGTCCCGGTCATTTTATCTGATACTCATAGAGCACGGTGTATATATACATCTCCTGTGGTTAGTTGTAGGTCTGTGAGGCCGTGCGTTTTTGTTTAGTTGTTTAGCATTGTTGATTGTGTTGTGGGTGGAGCCCAGCAATACGATAGTAGTGGTGACCTTGCGGTCACATAGATATACAGTATTCTTTATGTTGAGATTCTGAGATAACTAGACGGCATGGTGACCTTGTCGGCCGCGCCATTTTCCTATGAGATGTAGGATACGGTTGGCGGCGTTTTATACGGGTAGTTTGTAGGCGGTCGACGGAGAATTTGTATTCACCAGTAGATTATATAGCAGTCGATTCGGGAATCCGAGATAGATTCATCCCAGACACCGAGATGTGCTTAGGCTCACCCGGCTTAGCCGGTCAGAGTCCTAATAGGGCACCGAGGCGATCATACCCCCAAGGCGGGCGTGACAATTTACATCATAATCTTTCAACAACTCAACCGGCTGGCTGTTGCCCGCAATTTCAACTCTTTACAGGTGAAGATATACGTACGCTTTTATGATCAATGAAAATATCCACATGAAAGCCATAAAAAGTAATGTCCCCTTATATTTAGGGCGTGGATCCTTGCGGCTAGTTCCGGGTCATGGGTAGGATAATTCTTCTCGTGTTTCCTCGGCGGCACGGAAGCATAAGAAATTACTTTGCCATGTTGCATCAACACACATCTAACCCATTATCCGAGCGTCACAACAAAGCTGCATAACCCTCGTACCTTCGCAGTGCTAACCTTTGGGGCGGAGGTCAACTTGTTTTTCAATTCCGGAAACTCTACTCACATACCTCTTTCCTTGAAACTTACTACTTTTTGTATCGGTTTAGTCGGAGAGTGGCGCTATGATGGAAATCCCTCAACAAATCATACAGCCAGTACCCTTCTAATCCCGAGCTGTGCCTCGGTCGAAGTATTAGTAGTGCAGGCCCTATTTTCTTGCTTCTATTTTACGTAGTATCTATCGTATTATACCAACCTCCGACACGATGTGACCAAAAAGACTACTAAATTGGCAGATTCACCTTTAAATTGGCATGGTGTAGTCATCTTGATTTATCATCTTAGGAGAAGCTGACAAGTAATCTCTGTATAGCTAAGAGCTTATTTGGCCTTCGACGCATGTAATGCTACTCTCTGTTAGGATAATGTATGACTATTTGCACACCATGTGCATGTATCTAAACGAGGTTCCTAATAGTGATCTTGATCTCTAATAATCGGCTGAATACTTGTGAATAAGCTGAATAGGCGGTTGAATGGCCCGAATCTTCTGATAGTCTAACAATGCTCTAAATGTCCTATTAGGACATACGTAGCTCATGCATAGGCTGTGAGATTAGAGACTGACTAACTACTTTGTTCTTCTAATTGAACATTTGTAGGAAATTTGGGCTTAGTCGGGCTTACTTTAAGACGATCGGTCTAGAATCTTCATAGGGAACCTACCGATTTCCTTGTCTTAGTAAACAGCTTTGTGCTAGCCAGTACTTCCAATTCCTTATGCCTTGTGCGTATGCACTCGGATGCGTGTTTTTGGAAATTCTCGATCTTACGAGCAATTTTGTAAAGACTAGCCTTCTCCTAAAACTCTATATCTGAATATCTTACGAGAACCGGTAAGTCTTGTTTTATCACTGACCACGTGTGGATCTCCTCCTTGAGGCCTCACGGTTTTAATCGTGAGACATTGGGTGACTTGCGGGGTTTTCTACATGATAAGCTGCTAGGTTGACTAAAAATTTTGACTCTCACCTACAAAGGTGGGGAAAGCAATGTACGGCTACCAATATGTTGGAGAATCCCTCTTACATTACCAACCTTTGAAATATGATTAGTCGGTTTCATCACGGTTCTAGCATGGCCAATCACATTAATGATCTTTAGGGATTCTCCTGCTAATGGGAGTGCTAGCCTAGTCGTTAGGCCAGTCTAGCTGCGCTGTATCATCTAACAACCTTATTTAGACTACTAACTCTTGTGAGCCTACGAAGTCTAGATCGGCAACAAGCATGTAAGTCCATTAACTCAATAAGCGGGAATTGAAGTTTCCATGGCTTTATACGTAAATCACACTTACTTTCCCCCTTCTTGGTGAGGGTCTGCTTGATGACGATCTACCTATGTGGCTAATAACCCCTATTGGTAGCTACTCACAACATATACATCATGTGTATATAAATATATCAACAACTATGTACCATACATACACATACGGGTTTGTAGTAATACGTAATCTACGACATGCTTTACTAAATTTCATACTACATGATATCTTTTGCTTCTATAGTCTAATAATATCTCTGTCCTCTCGTACCATTTCATTGGATTTTAGTATTATTCTTGAAACAACAACACGCATTTTAGCTATGATGTTGCTATTCGAAATTTTGCCACTCTTACAACGTGGGGTCAACATTCGAACCTTATGGTCTTACTTGAGTGATATATTAGGGCAGTATTTGTCTCTTTGACTTGATCTCGAGCCGTACTAGATTAGAATCTCTGTGTCGGCGGTCTCTTAACTTCCCCCTAGGCGGACATACCATAACATTCTGGACTATAAGTTTACTTTCTCTAGTACATCGGTCAAGAGATTAGTCCTTAATATCGATGTTCTCTCAAATGCGGAAATTGGTTCTATTTCCCCTCAAAATACGGTATTCACCTTCTTGCCCTTATCTTGCTTAAGCTAGCTCTAGGGTGAAAGGTGCACATACATTGTCAATAAGGTTCTTGGTCAGGAAAGTGTCGGCCTATACTTCTTCTAGTTTGCGGTCGGGCCGTCGGATTCATATGACCTCCCTACCTTTTCGATCATCACAAGCTTGAAATCATAACTATTATCTTGCAGGTATATGTCATTATTAGCGTGTTATGGTGGACTCGGCCTTGTTCGACTCGAACTTAACTATTACTAGGAGTTCATCAGAAGATCTTTTACACCCACTTTAGGTAAGCTAATAGTCTTGCTCGCTCTTTTGACTTATTAAGCGTGAGGAGTGTACACACAACTTACGTAATCATAAGGGCTCCTTACTCCTTCTAACATTTTACGGAATCAACCAATCCACCTTCACTTCTGTTTACTTTGGGCAACATCACCTCAATCCTATGCCTTTTGCTATACTAGAATCAAAACTAAGAGGTAAGAATGGCCTTTTCTTAATACAACGAAACGAAGACATGGGCCCGTACCACAATTGAAAGGATGGAGGTGGGAATCACGTATTTCCCTATCTCTTTCTCAAATCTCTCTAGATAATCTAATATTATCTATCATCTTAGTCAGGATCTTATATATCTAACAAATAAATCAACTCATTAATATGTATGCTTCGACTTCCTACTCTTAAGTTATCGACATATCTTTGAGGCCCGGTACCGATAAAGATATCGCATCGGGAGTCCCTTTGATACCTCCTCTGGCTGGCACATGGTTACCCTGCAGCATTGGATAGTGCCCTCTTCTGTTGCTATATCCAATCTTTTTACTGTGATAGGATTTAGCTAATCGACTTTGTATTTGTAATCAAGAGTATGATAAATTTTAGGGACTCAACCCGTATCTTTATTACCGCTCTATAGCACGTTGAGTAAGAAAAAGGAGTAACCATCCTATCATTCCTTGCGGTATACACTTTTATAGTACATGTGGTGCTGGCTACATCCATGGATAGACTCTACTTAGAACGGCTTGTAGACTCCACGGAATACGATGCGCTCGATACCAGTTTGTCACACCCCGCCTTTAGGTATGGTAAGCGCGCAGTGCCCCTCTTGAGACGAAGCGCTAGACTACTAAGCCTAATCACATCTGGTGCTGGATGGCCTCTAACTCTAATTCAAGGAATCAACGGGCTATATAAATTTGTAAATACATCCCCGACCGCTAGACCTATAGCCACACAGCCACAACCACAACTGACTAACTAGAACCACATAAGCCCATAAGGGAACATGCGGGGCGACAAGGCCACCATGATGTCTGTTATTGAATCAAATGGCAGGAGCTAAATTGCTACGTGACCAACAAGGTCACCACTACCAACTGAATAAGGCCCCACACGACCATCATAAACAAGCTAAGACATACACACGAGTCACACGACCGAGTATAACTAACCACGGGGAATAAACAAGCTACAAGCCTCTAAGAATGTAAGATAGTCGAGACGGGGCCCCCGGCCTACCCATAACGTACAACAAAGAATAAAAATAAACCTCTAGTTGTCTAGCTCAGGATGACGGGAGGCGTGACTCAATGTCTTGGATGGAATTACGAGGTATCATCTCCTCGTCTCACAGTACCTGCGAGCAAGTAATGCGGCGCCCCAAATGGCGTCGGTACCACTAGTCACAAGTATGTAAAAAGAAAACTGAGCATAGCTGAATATAAGCAATATCTTGGTAGTTACGAATAGCGAGAAAGTAAGTTTGGCTATGCCGAGTGGTGGGATGCGAAATAAACATACATCTTGAAGGTAAGGTAGAAGCATACTGTCGACGATGGCGACACACTGTTATCTATCGGCTAATAAATTACATGTATATACATATATAACATACAAGGACCTATACCAGCCCCCATAAGCCGGAAGGTGCCAGCCAACACACAATCTATATACCCCTACCCGGGTCAAAACCATCCAAAAGTAAATCACTCCACTACGCCTACTAACTACGAGCACCTCCCTGGCCCACAGGTATGCGGCTTAGGCTCTCTGGGCCCCGACTATAAGCGCCATCGAGTGGAGGACTCACCCATGGCATGGCTGTGTGTATACGTATGCTGTATCATGTCCTTTGGCGCAAGCACTCGACTGGGTATGCTATAATGCTATCTTGATCGACGCTGATATAGAATGCCTAATCCATCTTCGTCCCTCTCTAGGTGACATGCCACTCCTTGGAGTGACGTATCCTCACCCTCGGCGGGCGTCGACACAACTATTAACCTTGGGGTGGCAAGGCTCTAGGGTGCCCTCATAGCACAAACGGATCTCAACAAACAATAATCACGTGCTTAAGCAAGCTGTTTCGATCTAAAAATACTATCGTATTGATTTATTTCGAACTCTTTTTTACATTGAGCGATTCTCATGCGAGCTATACGCTATATGAAATATTATCGAAGGCATCGATGTTTCTTTACTAACTTTTATTAAGATACAACATAATAATATAAAACATGCTGCTTCGAATTCATACGAGGACTCAATTATCGACTTCTAGGTTCCCTCTTCTAGACTTTACTTTGTTTACTATAATGGGATTTCTATCTTGCCCAAGAACTAGCTTTACATACCTCCATTTCGATTTCCCGGCTAATTACGTAATTCGGTCAATATTCCGCTATTTCTCCCCATTGCATCCATATATACATCAATTAGGAATAAATACATTAATATTAGAAAGAAAATATCACTTTTAATATATATATATATATGGCCCAAACTTTGACTTATCGAAAAATAGCCCAGAAAACTCGCTATTTCTCGAAAGTCGAAGGAGAAATACTCACTTTAGGGATAGGGTATATTGACACTAATTTAGACAATTCCACTTACCTTAGTTCGGTAGCACGACGGTTCGCCGGCGAATTTCACGAAACTAAATCACCAAGAATTCTCCTTGCTTCTTAATACCTCACTACCCAAGGTTATAGAGTTTGGACGTATGCGGCGTAATCGAGGAAATTCCTCAAAATCTCGTTCCCTCTATTTTACTTGGTTCTCTCACAAAATTATAAGAAATTATCACTTAAAACCGAAGTTTGGAGGCTTTTATACTTGGGGCTACACCTCACCTCCGTGGAGGCGTTGGCCATCAGCGGTGAGCCTCCGTGACACGTACTAGCCATCGTGGAGGTGAGCCTCCGTGACACTCGGGCGATGAGGAAGTGCCGGCTTCCTCTTGCAATGGTTCGGCGTGTAAGCTTATCGGAGTCTTTCCGGGCCTTTTCCTAGCATGTATGGCATTCTAAAACTCTTAACTAACATCTGAATGGCCATCTACATGTCGAGAATTTGCGGGGTGTAAAACTCGGTAATTTTATCACGACCCAAATGTACACCTGGATCGTAGACATGAGATAAGGAGCCCTAAGAGACCCCAAGTCAACACATGGTATGAGTATATGATCACGGGAAAAATATAGGGCTAGTGTTACGCTTTATAGCTTAAATTAGTCGTGTTGTCTAAGCTATTTTGATATATTTTCATGTAATTATATAAAAGTGAAGATATGTGCTAACCAACATGATTAGCCTTTGTTTTGTAGGTTTTGATGACTTTTGAGGAGCTAATTCATGAATTGGTGAAGTAGAGGCTTGGAGACGGAATAAACACGCGAGCGTCGGTAAGAGGAGGCCCAAAACAGCCCACTGCGCGTCGGCAACGCGTGCCACAGCGGGCGAGGCTACCCAAGACAACCCCCTGGCTCGTTATGACGTGCCACAGCGGGGGTAGCTCACGCGACCAAGGATGTGTGACGCGCTGCCCAACAAGCGTGCCACGTTACCATCGCGGCAAAGGTGCTGCCGAGGCCGATTTCGGGTTTATTTCCGGTGAGCTTCCGCGATGCCTCCGTGTCACGGGCGTGCTCCTTGATACACTCCGTGACACGGGCCGTTCCCTGACAGGCCAAATTATGCAGGTTCTCCATTTACTATAAATCAGGACGCTTAGCTCTAATTCCATTTTAGTCACGATTTTGTGCAGGAAAACTGCATAGGAGTGAAAGGAAGTGGGAGAACTCATGCTAGGGTTTATCAAATTCCCTTCTCATCTACCAATCTCATGTAAGTATGTAGTTTAGGAGTAGATTAATAGTAGTTTAGAGTAGTTTTACGAACATGAATGGCCAGAACCCTTCCTCTAGGGTTGAAGCCATGGATTATGATTGTAATTCTATGATGTTGTTTTGGAATTGAGTTATTGATTGTTATTTTAGGTCTTGCATTCTGCTTTGTTGGTTGTTTTTATGATTGATCACCCTTAAGCATATTTTTTAACAGGAAATAGCTTGAGAAGGCATTACCTAGGTCGGGACATGAGAATATGGGAGCATGAAGTAATCTGGGAAGAGGTTAGTGTTTGGATAGAAATATATCTAACACCTTGCTTGGTTGACACCGCGAGGGGTTATGAAAGACCAACTTGGGATGTCACATCACCACCTCGAAGAAGTAGTTGTGCGGCTAAGTTGAGTTAAATGGTTAGACGTACGAAAGTCCCTAATCGTTTCCACGTAAACCACAACATAATTGATTGCCCGCGACTAGAAAATTAAACTCCTCGCTCACAATGCTGCGGTAAGGGCTAGTTTCGTGTTTAGAGGCTCGAAAGACCATGAACATGCAATTCTAATTATGTGAAATAATAATTGATAGTCCCATGCTTATTCCATTGCAAATCGTATTATCGCATGATTATCGGTTTTTGACTCTATGTTGCTCCTAGAGCACTTTCAGAATATGTCGTTGACCCAAACTTAGACTTAAATATTCTTCAAGCGAAAATGTCTATCACCAACTTGCTTTAGGTATTTAGATCACTAGAAATGGATAGTTAGAGATGAGTCCGAGTCTCGCTGGGTTCGACATTCCCGGTTCTTAAAAGAGCCACTATATTACTTCTGACCCGTACACTTGCGGGCTCATCAGTATACATATAATTCAATCACATAAGTGGAAAATTTAACATAAGAAAGTGTAAAATGTCATAAATACGGAGAAAGGACAACCAAAACCCATACATGATGGTTAGATACAGCTGGTAGGCGAAAAGCCTCTAATCATGAAAGGCGGGTTGATGGGACAGCTCCCCAACTAACCCAACAATTATGAAACTGAAAGAAAAGCATAGATTCTAAGAATATGGCCCTCGAAACTGAGGACTCACCAAATGCAGCTAATAGCAATCTTTGAAACCTCTTGAGGAGGTTGAGCCGAGTAGGGTCATGTATCATGAAACGATAGAGCATAGAAAGTATACGGTTAGTACTTGGAGATATGCGAAGTATGCAAAGGTAAATTAAACAGGACATTTAAAATATAGAAAATCATAAATGATCTTTGGGTAGGACATCATGCTTATATCATAAACATCGAGAACATAATGTAAGGCTCAAGGTTTTCAAAACATTCGTAATGAAATGTTACTCATAATCATAAGAGAGAAAACTTCATTAAAAATGACTTGAGCCAATATACATAATCATCAACATGCATAAATCATGAGCGATAGAATTCTCTTAACCGACGTACCCCCATATGAGCACACATGAAGCTTAGGCTTGTAACCTAGTCGAGAGGTATTCCGTGCCTTGCCAGGCCAGAACCATGAAACTTTGATATAACCATGAAAAGGGTCATTTAGTCTAGGGGCAGTCAAGAAAGGGGTCCCAACATACCGATGGTGGCGTTGTTCATGAGATCTGGGGCGGGAACTAGGCCTAGAACCTACTCGGTGTTCGATACTACTCCCCCAAAGAAACATATATAGTGCTCATAATATAACATGCATGAATTCATGGGCTAGTTAAATCATGATAATCATCAAAATTCTTATACATACGTGAACTAGTCATGAAACGAGGCCCATGAGTCGGCCAAAACATAATTCATGATTCAAAATGTTCATATTCTCCACTTGTAGATCACGCATATAGCTTGAATTTCATAAAATCATTATAGGTAACATAGATAAATCATGATTTAAATCATAATTCATGTTGGGCCTATAAATATCATCAATGGGTAATTAGATCATAAATCCTTTCATCACGGGGCACATAATTAGGCTTAAATACATAGAACTTCCAAATCAATAATATTATAATTGATTTAAATCACAAAAGAGCGATTAAAATCCATAGATTATGATAAGATTTTAAATTCACAAAACCCATAATCAAATCATTAGATTTTAAGTAAATCAAGTCGAAACCCATGGCTTTTCATGAAACTTTTGTAAAAAAAATCATAGAGGAGGGCCATGGGTTTGGAAGAAATCTCCATTGAGAATCCTATATACACTTGGATTACTAGTTCTAAACCTCTCTTGATAACCCAGAATAAATTGCAACAAATTGATGAATGTTAAGCTTCAATCACTCCTCAAAATCACTCCCTCAATTCCCCTACCTTGCGTGCATGAATGAACGAAGGGAAAACAGAACTTAACCCCTTTAAATTTCTCTATGCATAAACCAAAACTTTGTAGTTTAGGCCTTAGGATCTTAGATATTTATGAAAAAGCCCTTACTAAATCGCAGGAGAATAACTGCCAGGTGACCCTAACGGGTGACCTGACGACTCGTTACGCGCCCAAATGATTCGTTACTTGGCTCGTCGGGTACACTGCTTTTCAAACTCCTGGGGATCATAACGATGGACACAATGACCCGTTAGTGGTGACCACATGTGAAGTACACTGCCTCTCTTACAATAATTTACTTGAATTCCAACCGAAACACTAATACCACGACTTGTTGCCCAGCATGACGAGTCGTGTCCTCCTCCCGTTAAGTACTCTGGTTGGCCTCTTCTATTTTTCACACACCTTTACCCACGATTGACCTAACGACTCATGGTGAATGACCACGAGTCGTTACCTCGCCCGTGGGGAACTCTTATCCTCCAACTCCTTGCTCTTCACTAGCCTTCCCATGAGCCACCTGACGACTCGTGGGTTGATCTCACGAGTCGTCCAATGACTTGTTTTGTGCCTGCAACTTGAATTTTCAGCTTTTCCCCATTTCAACTCTCGAGTTCGATCTTTGAGTTCTCGAGGTATAACACCTTAAGGTAGGAGACAAAGCGACCTACAAGCACTGCTGAACTACCCATCCACTCTAGGACTGGCTCACCTGGGAATCAAAACACTACTTATCTGGTTCTACAATTAACTTAAGCATAGAAAGCATACAACTAATCCATGCCGAAGATAACATCAAAATCTATCATATCTAACTCCACTAAATCGGATGAGGTGACTTACTGAAGAACTATGACAGGGAAATTTATGTATACTCATCGAGCTACAACTGACTCACGGATAGGAGTAGAGAGTGAGAATGGTTCTAAGAGGATTTCGGGACTCACACCGAAACTAATAGCAACATAGAGAGTCATAAAGGATAATGTGGCTCCTGGATCTGCAATACATAAATATCAATATGGAAGACTCATGTCACGACCTGAACATACACCCGAATTGTAGACACGGGACAAGGGACCTCGAGGGACCCCAAGTCGACCCATGCCTCATGCATACAACTAATCTAATTCAAATACGCGGAAAAATAATCATAAAGCTATAGCAGAAATGTAATCATAACATAGCATCAGAAATACCAACGTTTACACAGCTGAATACTATATACTTTTTCGAAAACCTCTAAAACGTATGATGGGTTGATGGGACAACATCCCCAACTAGCCCAACCAGTACTGAAACATAACAACATGAAAGTCTATCAAACGGCCCTCGGAACATGAGGACTCACCAATAAGCTAGTATTGAAAGTTGGGATGGACTACGAATGAGGATGAGCCTGAGATTCGGACCCTGTATCATGAAACAATACAACATAGAAAGTATGCGGTCAGTACGTGGAATGTACTAAGTATGCAAGGTAAGTAAAATGGAAATTTTAAAAGTAAAGTAAAACTCATAAATAGATATAGGAGAAGGACGTCAAGCTTGCATCAAAACCTTCATAGTAAAACATAAGGCTCAATACTTTGAAATCATTCATAATCATTCATAATCATAATCATAAATAAATTTATCATAATATAATTTGAGCCAATAACATAAGTATAAAAATGCATAAAAATATGTAGAACAATGGGAAGACTCTTCATAACCGACACCATCATGGTAGAGCCTTTCATGATGCCCCAGTGTCTCGCTCAAGTGGGCAGAGACGACCCTGGCTTGCCAGACGAGGGTCGTGCATAAGGCGTGATATCACATTTGAGGGGATCATTATCAATAAAATATATCATTAGAAAACCACAGTGGCATGTGGTTATGAGACACCGACGTAGTCCTTTGAATGCCGGGTTGCTCGATGCTAGACACGGCTCCCAAAAATATGCATATAGGCTCATACATAAATCATTAACATCATGCATAAAAATTCATTGGCTAAGATATAACATTTATCCTCATTGATCCCCTTTAAAACATGCTTAGCCAAGAATCAAGGCCTTTTCTATCGGCCAACATCATAAATCGATAAATCATGAAATTCATTTCGTAAATCATAAATCATTCTTCATCATATGGGAATTGTTCAATGCTTCCTCATACTCAATTCTTCCAAAATATGCTCATTAATATGGGTAACTTGGATTCATGCATTTCCATAATCAATAAACTTAAAATAATTTATATTCATCACAAATCATAATTTCCAAGAACTTCCATAAACGGGAATTTTGGATTCAAAAGCTTGAAATATGAATTAAAGAAAATAATAATAAAACCTGTCCATCATTCATAATTTAGTAATTAAAACTCAATTAAATCATACCCATAAAGAGAAATTACATTGTCATGCTTTTGGTAAAACCCCATGGAATTTGAGTAGAAGAATTCATAAATTTAATCAAAATTGGGCATGGTTGAAGAAGAATTTCACCCATTTTAAAACCTACATACCTAGGAATGGATGAACTTAAAGCTCCTTGAACACCCACAATGAAAATGAAGAAAAAATTTGGGGAAGAAGGCCTTGAATCTCCCAAAACCTCTCTAGAATCCTTGCATGAGAATGGGCATGCCTAAAGGACTTAACTCATATTATCATACTCAGAAAATATCCAAAACGACGTAATTTAGGGGCTAAAAATGAGGAAAGGTCAAAAATACCCTTAAAATAATTTCCCTAAAATCTGGCCCGGACTGACCAACGACCGACCCAACGGGTCGTGGCAGTATACCACGACTCATTGTATTGAATCATCGGGTCCACTGCCTCATGACATGTCTCAGATCTTTCCCACGACTCAAAAGGATGAGTCGTTACAACAAACCACAGGTCGTTGAATCGACCGTCGTCAGCCCCTTGACCAAATCTGACTTCTCTTTCCACGAGCCTCACCACGACTCGTGGTGGCATCCAACGATTCGTTGTCTCCATCCGTTGCATGCACTGGAAACCTCAATCAACCAGTAACGTCTTGAAACAATGGGTCGTTGTCTCACAGCACGGATTATGGGATGGCCTGTTGCTTCCTCCTCAGCTAAGTTCAGTCCTTCCAACGACTGGTAACAACGACTCGTCCTTCCTGACAATGAGTCACTACACCGTCCATTGTCACCACTGCTTCCCTGACTTCCCAAACCACTACTATATATGACGACCCGTGGTATCCTACCATGAGTCGTAGGGTCATCCGTTCTGTAATATTTTTGCCAGTTTTCTGCACTTTTCAATTTTAACTCTCGGGTCTATTCTTAGACCTTTCCGGGGTATTACAACTCGTAACATACCCGTGACCACATCTGGTGAACTCTCCTACTCCTGGCGAGATGATAGTGCATAGAACTTGTTTTGGCGTTAGCCGCCACCTACACTAGAAGATGTGTCATGCTGATGTGGGCGAGCTTCTGGAGCTTCTAAAGTGGTGGCTAGGGCACGGTCCCTATCGTCACCCAGTCTGGCTCCAACTGGTTTACCACACTAGGGTAAACAAAAAATATCTGAAAGAAACTTTGAGCTTAAGAAGAGCATGGTGCAGCTGTTACATTCTAGTGGCCAGTTCACTGGAATTACTCATGAGGACCCACAACAGCACTTACAGAATTTCCTGGAGATCAGTGAAACTTTTGTCCCCACCAGAGTGTCAACTAACTATGTACGACTCATACTCTTTCCATTTTAATTGTTGGGAGAGGAAAAAAGTGGTTGAAGTTTGAGCCACCTAATTCCATTACTTCTTGGGACGACCTAGCATGGAAGTTCCTCATCAGATTCTTCCCTTCAAGAAAGACTGCCAAGCTCAGAAGTGAGATATTAAGCTTTAAACAGAGGCTGGAGGAGAACTTATATTTGACTTAGGAGAGATTCAAGTCATTGTTGAGAGACTTCCCCCATCACCAGCAGTCCAATGAGGTGTTAGCTCACACCTTTGTAAAGAGTCTAGACCCACATACAAAGATTCTATTAGACTCTGCATCGGGTGCGCAAGCACCGAAGAAGAGACATGATGAGTTGTACACTCTATTGAACAGGATTGCTCAAGGAAATCCAGAGTGGTACAGCGAATCATTGACAGGGGTAGGAAAGAGAGCAACAGGGCTGATAGAAGTGGACAGTGTCAATGCCTTAACAACACAGCTAGCATCATTTTCAGCATTAGATGATGACTTAGTTCAACAAACTAAGTATGAACCAACCACAAGGACAGGTTAATGAAATTCAGCAGGCTCCGAGTTGGTGTGAAATCTGTGGTAATAATGGGCACAGTGCAGAATCTTGTAGGGCCAATCCTGAATCAGTCAATTTTGTAGGGAATGTTCAGAGAAATAATCAGACTTATGGGAACATCTATAGTAAAAATTGGCAGAGTCACCCAAATTTCTCTTAGGGTGGAAATCAGTGTCAGAGCTACCAACAACCTCAGCAACAGCAGATTCAACAGCAAAATAGGCAGAACGGTGGCTAGTCAAGCGGTAGTAACATTGAGGAGATGTTGCTGAAAATCATGGCTACTTTGACCCAATTGGTAGAGAATCAGGCACATATGGCATCAGACTTTAAAAATCAATAGTTCTCCACCTGCAATCTAGAGAAGCACATGGGTCAATTAGTAGCTGCTCAGCACAACAGACCTCAGGGAGGGTTCCCAAGTGACACAAATACAAACCCCCGATACGTCAATGCCATCAATCTGAGGAGTGGTAAAAAATTAACTGGTGCACCACCGAAAGAAAAGAGAAATGAGGTGCAGCCGGAGCTGGTTAGATAGAGTCCATCTACTGACAAGGGAGATAATTAGAGTGCATCAAAACAAAATGCACAATCATCATTGCAGCCAACACAAAGACTACTGCCACCCTTAAGAAGAGCAAGGAGGAAGAATTCTTTAAAAAGTTCTTTGATATTTTCAAAAAACTTCACATCAATTTGCCCTTATTAGATGTTTTGTAGGGAATGCCAAAGTACGCTAAGTACTTAAAAGATGTGGTGGCCAATAAATTTAGGTCAGTGGATGTCCAAACAGTGGCACTGACTGAGGAGTGCAGCTATAGGATAATGAGCAAGATGCCAAAAAAGCTCAAGGACCCAGGGAGTTTCACCCTCCCCATACAAATTAGTAAAGCTGATGTGATAAGGGCTCTTTGTGACTTAGGGCCAGCAGTAAATCTAATTCCCCTTCTTTGTGACTTAGGGCCAACAGTAAATCTAATTCCCCTATCTTTTTTTAACACCTTGGGGTTGGTTCAGACGAGGCCCACAAGAGTAATGATGCAGCTGGTCGACAAGCCCACAGTGGCACTAGAGGGAATAATTGAGGACCTTCTTATCAAAGTGGGTAAGTTCATCATACTTGTTGATTTCATCATTCTTGACATTAAAGTGGATGATAAGGTACCCCTGATATTGGGACGGCCATTCTTGGCAACTAGAGGAGCAATCATAAATGTGAAAGCAGGTACCCTTAAAATGAGGGTCAATGATGAAGAAGAGATCTTCAGAGTCTACTAAGAAATCAACCTACCCACACACAATAGAGATCTTTGTAAGATCAATGTGTATTTAGATGCTAAGAGTGGGGTGGAAGATTTCATTGGTCCACTATTGTAGGCGATGATGACATTTCAGCCCGAACCGGATGGAGGGAAAAAATTAGAAAAGAAGTTGGAAGAAGAGAGGGATAGAGTGGAGGCTGTTCCCTCTAAAAACAAGAAGAAAAGAAGATGGTTTTCAGGATAGTCCACATCGTGCCGCGAC
>JACEIK010000757.1:14286-48344 GCA_018107945.1 Datura stramonium
ATTTTGAGTATGTTCTGGTCAGCTGTTATTACAGGTACAGGTGGCTATAGGCCCAGATGGCCGGAGGCTGTGTTTACAGCCGTTATATAGCCCTTTGTTTGCAGAAACCTGAGATAGAGCTAGCCAGGCACCAGATGTGCCTCGGTCCACCAGTTAGTAGTCTAGATCCTTCTAGGGCATCAGGTGCCAGTCATACCCCCCAAGGCGGGGCGTGACAGAATTGGTGAAAGATTTTCACCGGCTTGCGAGGCTGGGAGTTAGATTGATCAATTCAACCGATGGCGTTGTTGTTGTGCATAACGGGTCAGAATCTTCCTTGGTAGTTGATGTTAAATCCAGGCAAGATGAGGATCTAATATTGAGAAAGATGAAGGAGGCGATGTAGAGTCAAAAAGTGGAGGTTTTCTCCCAACGGGGAGATGGTGTGCTACGATATCAGGGTCAACTATGTGTTTCAGACGTTGATAATTTGAGAGTTTGGATATTGCAGGAGGCACATGGTACCAAATATTCTATTAATCTAGGATCCACGAAAATGTACCGGGATATGCGAGAGATCTATTGGTGGGATGGTATGAAAAGGGATATTGCGGAGTTCGTAGCAAAATGTCCAAACTGTCAGCAAGTAAAAGCCGAGCATCAAAGACCTGGAGGCGTACTTCAGGATATTGCCATTCCCACTTGGAAGTTAGAAGAAATCGATATGGACTTCATTACAGGTCTGCCTCGTACTCGTCAGAAATACGACTACATTTGGGTTGTGGCGGACAGGTTGACCAAGGCTGCACACTTCCTACCAGTCAAGACCACGGATTCAGCAGACTATTATGCTAAGTTGTATATTCGGGAGTTGGTTCGAATTCATGGAGTGCCCTTGTCTATTATTTCAGATCGAGGTACTCAGTTTACTTCTCAATTTTGGCGTTCGTTTCAAAAGGTGCTCGGGACTCGGGTTAAGCTAAGCACAACTTTTCATCCTCAGATGGATGGCCAAGTAGAACGAACCATTCAGACTCTTGAGGATATGTTGAGGGCATGTGTTATGGATTTCAAAGGTAGTTGGGATGATCATTTGCCCTTGATAGAGTTTGCTTATAATAATAGTTTCCACTCTAGTATCCAGATGGCACCGTTCGAGGCTCTTTACGGGCGAAGGTGCAGATCTTCCATCGGATAGTTTGAGGTTGGTGAGGCAGCTAAGGTAAGACCAAATTCGGCTGATGAGGTGATGGTGAAGGTTCAGTTGATAATGGACCGGTTGAAACCCTCTCAGAGTCGTCAGAAATCATATGCTGATATGAGGAGAAGAGATTTGGAGTTTGATGTAGACGACTAGGTGTTTCTAAAGGTATCTCCCATGAAGGGAGTCATGTGGTTCGGAAAGAAAGGTAAACTCAGTCCCCGCTATGTTGGTCCCTACCAGGTTGTGAGAAGAGTTGGTAAGGTGGCGTATGAGTTGGACTTGCCTTCGGAACTAGCTTCAGTTGTATCTCTTTTGAAGAAGTGCTTGGGTGATCCAGCCTTGGTGGTTCCGATAGACTGCATTGGTGTGAAAGACGACCTCAGTTATGAAAAATTTTAGGTTGAAATCTTGGATCGACAAGTTCGAAGGCTGAGGAACAAAGAGGTAGCTTCAGTTAAGGTTTTATGGAGGAATCAACATGTTGAAGGAGCCAAGTGGGAGGCCAAAGCGGATATGATGGCCAATACCCCAATTTGTTCCCTACTGGCTCCAGCTTCAGTTTGAGGTATCAACTTTTTGCCCTAAACCTCTATTCAGTTTTTCATGCTCTATTCATGCGAATAAGTTTGTTTTATGAAATGATATATGTGTGTGATGTCTGAACTCTGACCAGCTATGTGGTTCTCTTCAGGGGTAGTCGTTCTATCAGTTTTCGACTTGAATGTCATTTATTAACATCTATATATATATGGTGATTGTTGTTTCTGGGTTTTCTGCTTGTTTAAAACATTCGAGGATGAATATTCCCAAGGGGGAGATATTGTTATACCCCGGGAACCCAAGGATCAGGTTCGGAAGTGAATTAGGAGAAAACTGGAAAATGCTGCAGCAGCTGCAAAACGGGTCACTTAACGACTCGTGGCGAGGCCAAATGAGTCATCAAGTGACTCATGGGGAAGACTAGGGATGATGAAGGACTCGAGGTCCTCACGGGTGATGTAACGACTCGTGGTTAGTCACCACGAGTCTTCATGTCAGTCGTGGGTTGGTCCTAGAGGAAGATAGTGAAGCTTATCCAGTGTACCTGACGGATGGTACCTAATGAGTCGTCGTTAGTCCTAACGACCCGTTAGGTGGGCCTTTACCACGCCAGTTGAAATTTCTTGAATGATGAGGCAGTGTACTTGACGGGTGAACCAACTAATCGTGTGCCCTGGTAACGAATCGTCAGGTCGTCCGTTAGGACCCCCTGACAGTTTTTTTCAGCGATTTCAGTAAGGACTTTTCTGTAATTTCAAAGTTCTAAGGGCCTATACTACGTCATTTTAAGCTCGTAAGAGGGTTTTAAGCAAAGATAAACCCCATTTCTTCATGCATGTAAGTTTGAAGGTTTGAAGGGAAGAAATTGAGGAGAATTTCAAGGTTTTCAAGGGAAATCTCAGCTGGGTAATTAGGAGGAGTTGAGATTCTTCATTCCCAGGTACGTAAGGCTATGAGTGGGTGCTTTCTTCCACACCCATGCCCATTCCTTATCAATTTGTGATTAATTTGTGATGATAAAGTATGAGTTTTTATTCAATTGCATGATTCTTATATTTCTACTCATGGGTATGATTAAATTTAGTTGATATTAATGATTTATCGAGCTTGGGTGGATTCTAACTTAATTTCTTTTACAAAATTATTTTTTCTAAACAATTGAATCTAAAACGCCCATGTGTGGGGAGTTTCTAATATAATGTGATGATGATGGAGTAGATGATGAAAGCATGTTTTCAACCTTACCCATGATTTTGATGATGTTTTCAAAGAAGATTAAATAGACCCATGTATGGTGAAGCTTTGGGTAGTGCTCAATGTTTAGTATGAACGACGATTTTGGCGAATTGACTATATTATTTCGTTTTGGAGTGAAATCTCCCAAATTATAATGTTTTCAAATAAATTGTATGACTCAAAGCATAATAAGGTTTTGGGCAAGGCCCTTATGTTGATGATGATGAAGTGATCTTTCTAAAGTAGCCTTACCACATGGTTTTGGAGTAAAGCCTCCCACTATTCTTGAGCTTGTGGTATGTGTCATAGTAAAGCTTATCATATGCATGAATTCATAATTGAGATGTATTTTGTCATTAAGCTTCATTTCACATGATGTTGAGTATAAGCATGATTCTATTCTAAACTTTGTCGAGATGACATTGTTGAGCTTCATATTCATATGATGTCTAATGCATGCATGATTTCATAATGAGCTTTGTCAATAGACAATGTTGAGTTTCATTTCATACGATGTTGAGTTTATGCATGATTTCATGTTGAGCTTCGTCACTAGACAATGTTGAGCGTTATATTTATACGATGTAGAGCATTGCATATTTTGGGAGAAGAGTCTAGCACAGAGGGTGCTAAGGGTTGACTACCCTATGCCCCAGAAATACACGCCAACGTAGGTTGATTCTATTATATTATTGGGACCTCTCTTGTGAGCTATCCCCGGTCCGATTTTCCCTTCATCTTGATATCGATATCATGGTAGCATCCCTAGCCCTTGCAAGGTTTTGAACGGCCTGCCCAGTTGAGTGTAATAGTCAGGACCACGTAAGCTCTATCGTGGTATGTAGGTTAAGTGAAGAGTCTCCCATTTTCTATATCATTTGAATTTGCATATCCATTACTCATGATGATTATCTTATTCATGCATGTTTAAAAAGCAGGGTTGAGCTTTGTTCAGCTTTTGAGATAAATGTTATGATTTAGCTTTGAGTTATTCTATTCAGTTATGATATTCTAAAGCCATGCATGAACATGTCATGATAAAGTTCGATTTCAGAATTTATGCATGTGGTTTTCTACTTAATCTTAAACATTATTATATGTATGAATGGATTTAAATGATTTATATCATCCAAGCCATTTTACTTACCTTGCATACTCAGTACATTCCACGTATTGACCTCATACTTTCTATGCTGCATCGTTTCATAATGCAGGATTCGATTCTCAAGTTCAGCCCCATTCGTAGCTGCTTATTAGAGTTAGCACCTGTCTATTTTGTGAGTCCTCATCTTCCGAGGACTAGACTTTCAGTTATCTTGAGTGTATTTTCAGTTTCAGTATTTCTGAGCTAGTTGGGGGTGTTGTCCCATAAGCTCGTCCAGATTAGAGGCTTATCAGAATTAGACATGTATTCAGCTTCAGATGTTCATTCTGTTTTTATGTTAAGTTAGACTTCCGCTGAGTTTATATTTATGTTTCCTTTATCTTTATTGAATGAGTTAGTGAATGCTTGCGCCATGGGTTGACTTTGGGTCTCTCGGGGTCCCTTTTCCCGTGTCTACGATTCGGGTCTCCTCTCAGGTCGTGACAAAGGCAAATTCCAATATTTGCAACCGTTAAGAAGCAATTAAACCTAAGGGAAAAATAATATATCCGAAAACCCCATTCAAGATTCACTAAGTATTTTACCTATGTGTGTTAATTCATCATGGTTCCCAAAATCCTAGTTATGGGATTAGCTACTCATGCGTGAAGAATACAATTACAAAATAGAGAAGAAATTATAATTGCAACTTACAATATATCGTAGGAGAAACCACTCGTATTGAATAAATTAGCAAAATTAAAGAACAAAAATCCAATGTTGTTTTAATCCTCCAAATTCAAGAACAAAATTATAAACTTCCTTTGTTGAACCTTTATGGCAGTAATAATACCCAAAAATACTGTTCAGAGTGGTATAGTTGCATAACGTGTAAAATAAACCTAAACAAATTATTTATAGACATGAAACAAATTGTTTCCTAAGTCAACTAGGATTCTAGTGTCGGTAGGTACCACGGTCAGTTGGTAGCTTCAATGGGTTGCCGGAGTGTCTGTTGTTCCAGTCGTTTCTTCCCTCAGACTTTTCTTCTTTCAGCATCTGGCCTTATACAACGGTTTTTTGTGAGATCCTATGAGCCGTTGGTCCAGTCCGTTGTTTCCTGGCCTCCTGATCATTGTTTCTGAACCTAGAGGTATGAGTACTCAGAATGACCCGTCCTTAGAAGGTACGACCCATCTTGTCTGTCCGTTGGATGCAACCTTCTCTTAATCATTCTTCTATTATTCTTTCCACGACTTGATAGGACAGTTCGTTATAAGTTCACACGATCCGTAGGAACCATTTGTCGTATGAGACTTCATTTTGACATTCTCTCTGTTTTGATCCACGGCCGATCAGGACGGTTCGTTGTAAGCTAGTACGATCCGTGGGTTTCAGCCGTTGCTTGACACCCTACTTAACACTTCACTGAATTGACTGCAACGGCTTACCAGGACGACCCGTAGCAAGGACCAATGGTCCGTAGTTCAGCTCATCTGAGACATTTTTTTCTGTCTCCTGTCCTTTTTCTCAATTTTTGCTCCCACGGCCTATTTTACCTGCAAAACTACCAAAACACATTATATCCACATAAATGTACCAAAATTCATGCGCATTTATAGAGTTTTAAGCGTCGCTTGATCTTTGGCATAATTACGTGCCCAAGTGCTAGTTTATAAATTATTTTAGTCAAGTTTGTCAATATAATTAAGTATATTCTCATGTGATTTTTAATATTTATGTGCATAAATAAACCAATATGATTAGCCTTTATTTTTTAGGTGTATTATACCAAGGATGAGGCTAAAAATGATGTTCAGCGCACAAGGGAGAAGCATGGCAATGATAGCACTTGAAGGCAACATGACATGTCAAAGGGAAGGCTGGCCGCGCTAGGTAGCGTGCCACACTGTGCGTGCGCCACACCGAGTGCCGTGCCACACCCAGGCTGCATGCGTGAGGAGGCTTCCAAGACATGCCCTGCACAATAGGTAACGTGCCACGGCAGGTGCATGGCGCGACCAGTTGCGTGCCACACTGGGCGACGCGTAGGTGCCTCGCACAAGGCTTGCCGAGAAGATACATTCCAGTGTTGCTGCGTGTTTGCTCTGTGCACAAAGGAGAATTGGAGCGACCAACTCCGTGACACGGAGACAGTACATGGCCGGATGGAAAGTGCAATTCTTTATTTAGTATAAATTAAAACCTTAGCTCCTAAAATCATTTATCACGAAATTTCTTAAGGAAATCGTAAAGGAGTGAAGGAAGAAGTGAAGAACTCTACCTAGGGTTCCTTAATTTTCATTCTCTTTTAATTATTCTTGTAAGTACTTTGCTTGAATCATGTTTTTGAGTATTCGTACGAACATGAGTGGCTAAAACCATCCTCTAGGGTTGAGGCTATGTAATATGATTGTAAATGCATGAACTCTTCATGGTTTGAGTTTTAGTTATTGTTTTGTCTTACATTCTTTGATTATTAATGTTTTAATGCTTGATCACCATGAAAACAAACCTGTTAAGCATAGGTAAAAGATCAAAAGATAACCCTAGGCTAGAACATACGAATGTAGGTAGCAAGTTCTTGTCTTCAAGATAGGATTCGCAGTTAGAATAGAAATTATACCTAATTTCCCTTGCTTGGTTATTAAAACGGGAAGAGCTAGACACCGACTTAGAATTTTCACATCACCACTCGTAGAAGTAGTTGTGAAACTAAGTATGGTTAAATGATTAGAGGTACGAAAGTCCATAATCAAGGGCGCAATTTCGTAAACCATATCCATGTAGTTAAATTGCTCAAGAATTAGGATGTCACATCCCCGCTCAACGATGTAGGTGTGAGACTAGTTTGTCGTGTTTAGAAGCTCGAAAGACCATGAACATAGCATTTTAATTATGTGAGACAACAACCAAAGTTTTCATACTTGAACCATTATGAATTGTAGCATTGCATGATTATTAGGCCTCAAATCTAGTTGCTTCTTATATCGTTTCTGGAGTATTTTGTGATCACCCCAAGACTTAATTAGAATTTCCCAAAAATTTCTATAATCAACACTTGTGAAGGTTAAAATTAACACTTGAACTTAATAATTCACTGGATTTGTCCAGTCCCTGTGGCTTCGATATTCGGCTCTTAAAAAGGGCCACTGTATTACTTGTACGGCCGCGTACGCTTGCGAGTGAGCTAGAGCGAAATAAGTTCTTGGTGCCATTGCCGAGGACTGGTGAAGTTTAGAGAATTTTCTTGTTATTGTGTGATTTTTAATTTCCTTAAGTGTTGAAAAACTTGGTCTTAGTCTGCTATATTGCAGGTAACAGGTTGTCCTTGCAGGGCTGACAAGGAATAGAGAGCTGGTGGAACCATTGTTGGAACCTGAACGCCAACTGCATTTGCTCAGGAGGGAAGCTCTAGAGTGAAACTTGAAAAGATTACAAGAGTAGTTGCAACAATATCCACCAGTTGGGCAAGTAGAGTTGTTACCTGACCAAATGGCAGCCCGACCAGTTCGCGAAGTGGCAATCCAGCTAGCAACGAATGTGACCTCCAGTATCTGTAAACCGGAGCCCGGAGGGAACTTTGAATTTAAATAAAATATGGTGCAACTATTACATTCGAGTGGCCAGTTCACTGGGATGACTCCTGAGGACCCACAACAGCACTTACAAAACTTCTTAGAGATCAATGAAACTTTCGTCCCCACCGGAATGTCAACTGATTATGTTCGACTTACACTCTTTCCATTTTCATTATTGGGAGAGGCAAAGAGGTGGTTGAAGGCTGAGCCACCTAATTCCATTATTTCTTGGGACAACTTAGCAAAGAAGTTCCTCATCAGATTCTTCCCTTCAGGAAAGACTGCCATGCTCAGTAGTGAGATATTAAGCTTCAAGAAGAGGCTGGAGGAGAACTTGTATTTGGCTTGGGAGAGATTCAAGTCACTGTTTAGAGATTGCCCTCATCACCAGCAGTCCAATGAGGTGCTAGTCCATACCTTTGTGGAGAGTCTAGACCCATACACCAAAATCTTACTAGACTCTGCATCGGGTGGGCAAACATTGGAGAAGACTTATGATGAGTTGTACACTCTGTTGAACAAGATTGCTCAAGAAAATCTAGAGTGGCACAATGATTCATAGAGAGGGGCAGGTAAGAGAGAAGCAAGGCCGATAGAGGTGGATGGTGTAAATCCTTAGCGGCACAGCTTGCATCATTTCAACATCAAATGATGACTCAGTTCAACAAACTGAGTATGAATCAACCACAGGAACAAGTGAATGCAATTCAGCAGGCTCCCAGTTGGTGTGAAATCTGTGGCAATAATGGGCATAATGCAGAATCTTGTAGGGCCAATCCTGAATCGTGAATTTTGTGGGGAATGTTTAGAGAAATAATCAGAATTTTGGAACACCTATAATAAGAGTTGGCAAAGTCACCCAAAATTTTCATGGGGTGGCAATAAGAGTCAGAGCTACCAGAAACCTCCACAACAACAGTATTAGCAGCAGAACAGGCAGAATGGTGGCCAGTCAAGTAGCAGCAACATTTAGGAGATGTTGTAGAAAATTATGGCTACGCAGACCCAATTGGCAGAGATTCAGGCGAGGATGGCATCGATTTGAAAACTAAGCAGTTGGCCACCTTAAATCTAAAGAAGCAGATGGGTCAACTAGTAGCTGCTCAACACACCGGACCTCAGGAAGGATTACCCAGTGATACAAATACAAAACCCCGATAGGTCAATTCTATCAGTCTGAGGAGTGATAGGCAATTGGCTAATGCACCACCGAAAGAAAAGATAAATGAGGTGCAGCCTGAGCTAGTCAGAAAGGGTCCATCTACTAACAAGGGAGATAATCAGAGTTCTGTGCAACACAATGCACAATCATCATTGCAGCTAGCATAGAGACCACCACCACCATTTCCGCAAAGGCTCAAGAAGACCAAGGAGGAGGAATGCTTTAAAATGTTCTTTGATATTTTCAAATAACTACACATAAATTTTCCTTTGCTTGTTGTTTTGCAGGGAATGCCCAAGTACGCTAAGTACTTAAAAGATATGGTGGACAACAAAGTCAGATTGGTGGATGTCCAAACTATGGCATTGACTGAGGAGTGCAGCTACAGGGTAATGAACAAGATGTTGAGAAAGCTCAAAGACCTAGAGAGTTTTACCCTCCCCATACAAATTGGTAAAGCTGAAGTGATAAGAGCTCTCTGTGATTTAGGGGAAGTAGTAAATCTAATGCCCCTATCTTTTTGTAACACCTTGGGGTTAGGTCAGCTGAGACCAACACGAGTGATGCTGTAGTTGGTAGACAAGTCTCAAGTGGCACCAGATGGAATAATTGAGGACCTTCTGATCAAAGTGGGTAAGTTCATTATACCCGCTGATTTCATCATACTTGAATTTAAAGTTGATGATAAGGTACCTCTGATCTTGGGATGACCATTCTTGGCCACTGGAGGAGCAATTATAAATGTAAGAGCAGGGACCCTAAAAATGAGGGTCGATGATGAAGAAGAGTTTTTTTGAGTTTACCAAGAGATCAACCCGCCCACACATTATAGAGACCTTTGTAAGGTCAGTGTGTTGTCAGAGGCTAAGTGTGGGGTGGCAGATTCCATAGGTCCACGGCCGTAGGAGATGATCACATTTCAGCCAGAATTTGATGGAGGGCTTAAGTTAGAGAAGAAGTTGGAAGAAGAGAGGGACAGAGTGGAGGATGGTCCCTCGAAAAATAAAAAGTGAAGAAGATGGTTCTCTAAAGGGAACAATGATTTGAGGATGTCCTGAGAAGGATAGTCCATGTCATGCCACGACGTAAAGTCAGGCGCTGCTTGGGAGGCAACCCAAGGATACCACAGGTACAATGGTACTTTTTCTTTTATTTTGATTTTGTTTATTTTCACTTGGTTGTAGTTTTTGGTGGTGAATTAAGCATAGGTTGAGGGGAAGTCTGAGTACCCTTAGAAGAGGAAGCTAAAGATCATGGAATAAGATGAGTTGTGGTCAATGACCCACTTGTGAAAGAACGAAAGAAAACATGCTGTTAGCTAGGCCTAGAGGCCTCAGGGAGTATTTCTCACCTTTTTTATATTTTAATTGGATGCTTTGGGGGACATAACATATTTTAGGTGTGGGGTGAGGGAAATTTCCAAATTTTGTGCTTAATAATTTCGGGTGGAGTTAGTGCTTGATATGGTAGTGGTTGATGAAAATTTTTTGAGTTAAGCATAATTCACCCACCCATTGGTTTTTCTTTTCGGTTCTTTTCTGACGGGGGATACTTTAAACCGATGAATAAAATGTTTTTGTGTCTGTACATAATTGGTTTAGTCATAGTTAGGGACTTTTCCTAATGATGGATGGATGACGGCCGTCTTGAGGGAAAATTAGTCAATAGGTTTTTATTTATGAACCCTTAGCTGATTGATGACTTGATGTTCTTGTTATGTGCTATACATGATTGTGAGATGCAAGTGTTGTTAATTTTGAAGCATGTGAGAAGTTGTATAACTTTGTTCGAGACACCTAGACTCTTGAATGTGACTCTATGTGCTTAAAGCTGAATTTTGCATTCTTGTGATTAGCTGAGAAGAGTCTGCTGAATTTGTCTTGAATTGAGCATGTGCTGTGAGTGTAAGGTTTTTGAGTATTCCATGCTATTGCGTAGTGTCTAGAAGTTTCCTGGTGTGTATATAAGAAGAAATGAGGATGTAGATTATAGAAAATGATTTAGGCATTTCTTTGAATGAGCCTAATTTTTATCCCTTGCTTTAGCTACCTTGAATGTCTGATCCTAGTTAGCCCCATTGAACCTTTAGCATATTCTTTTCTAGCCACAAAATGAGCTTAATCCTTCCTTTTCATTACCCTTGAATTTGGCTCAGAACTCCTAAACACTTAAGTGAAAATTCAAAAGAAGTTAAGGAGTGAGAAGAAAAATAGTGGTTGTGAGAGTTAAAGAAAAGACTAGAGGTGCACTTGTTTTTAAAAAAATGAATAAGAGTCCGTAAGGAGTAAAAGAAGAAAAGAGCCAAAGAGAAAATTAAAGAAAAATTTCTTAAGTACTCCTTACTAACTGCTTAAGTGTGCCTAATGAGATGGGAAAACAAAAGAGGAAAATGGGAGAGAAAAGAATAAAGGTGAAGTAAGAAGATGGAAATTCCTAAGGAAAGTGTGATGTATTAAAATCTCTTAGGGAAGATAGTCACTATTATTGGCCATAATAGTACTTACCCGCCCTTAGCTTACATTACAACCCATTAAGTCCTACTTGATCTTACTTTCATACATTCCTAAATTAGTGGAGTAGAACACTAAAGGCAAGCTTATGGGTCAATGCATGTTGCATGTGAATTCTTTTTGAGAGTGAGAGTATTTCTTATTCATATACCCATGCATGTTATAATTCGAAATCATATGAGTGAAAATGGGTAACTCTCTTGTTGTGAGGGCACATGTTTGATGAAGGATAAAATTCATGTCAGATTTCTTGATTGGTTAATTTGCATGAGTTTTTTGAGGATTGAGAGTCGATTCTTGAGGCTAGGAAGTCTTTACATAGTTATATTTGATTTTAATGGTTAAATCTTGCATGCTCTATTTTTAACTTGCTATCTAAAACAATTGATGTAGCCTTAGCTTGAATTGTCTTGCTTCAATTAGCTATGTGTGAGTCTTCATGTGCATGAGATGTAAAAGAGTTGTTCGAGGACGAATAAGGGTTTAAGTGTGGGGTAGTGATCTTGGGCATAATTACGTGCCCAAGTGCTAGTTTAGAACTTATTTTAGTCAAGTTTGTCAATTTAATTAAGTATATTATCATATGATTTTTAATACTTATATGCATAAATTAACCAATGTGATTAGCCTTTATTTTGTAGGTTTATTATGCCAAGGATGAGGCTAAAAATGATGTTCAAGGCACAAGGGAGAAGCATGGCAATGATAGCACTTAAAGTCAACATGGCATGTCAAAGGGAAGGCTGGCCGCTGTAGGCAGCGTGCCACGCTGTGCATGTGCCACGCCCAGCGCCGTGCCACACCCAAGCTGTGCGTGCGAGGAAGCTTCCAAGACATGCCCTGTGCGATAGACAATGTGCCACAGCAGGCGCATGGCGTGACCAGCAGCGTGCCATGCCGGGTGACGCGCAGGTGCCTCGCACAAGGCTTGCCGAGAAGATACATTCCACTGTTGCTGTGCATTTTCTCCGTGTCACAGAGGCAAATTGGCGCGACCAGCTCCATGACACGGAGGCAGCCATGGCCGGACAAAAAGTGGAATTCTTCATTTAGTATAAATTAAAACCTTTGCTCCTAAAATCATTTATCACGAAATATCTTTGGGAAACCATAAAGGAGAAAAGGGAGAAGTGAAGAACTCTACCTACGGTTCATTAATTTCCATTCTATTTTAATTATTCTTGTTAGTACTTTGCTTGAATCATGTGTTTGAGTGTTTGTACGAACATGAGTGGCTAAAACCATTCCTCTAGGGTTGAGGCTACGTAATATGATTGTAAATGCATGAATTCTGCATGGTTTGAGTTTTAGTTGTTGTTTTATCTTACATCCTTTGATTATTAATGTTTTTATGCTTGATCAACATGAAAAAAAATGCGTTAAGCTTAGTTGAAAGAGTAACCCTAGGCTAGAACATATGAATGTAGGGAGCAAGTTCTTGTCTTCAAGATAGGATTCACGGTTAGGATAGAAATTATACCTAATTGCCCTGCTTGGTTATTAAAATGGGAAGAGTTAGACACTGACTTAGAATTGTCACATCATCATTCATAGAAGTATTTGTGAAATGGGCCCCACACGACTAACAAGAATCAACTAACTGAATATTATCATCTGCAAGCCTCTAGAAGTGAAGATGTTGGTCGGGACAGGGCCCTGGCCTACCCAAATGCTATACAAATAAAAGATAGATAAATCTCTACAACCTGGCAACTCCGAATGAAATGAGCTGGCCAAACTGCTAACCCTGAATAGCTGCTAGGAGGTCTCACAATCTGTTTGTCTAAACCTGCAGGCAAGTATGCAGCGCCCCATAGTTGGGCGTCATTTCAATATGTACCGAATATGTAAGACAGTAATGAAAATCTAAATAAACACTAACAAAGAAATGAAAGTGAATATCAAGAAGGAGTAGAAGATAACCTATAAACTTTTTTATTCATGACCTGCATCCAGTAAATCACTACACGTATATAAGCTGAAACTGTACAACTATATATTCATAGGTTATGGCTGGCAAGCAAGTATACAAGCAAGAATCTAACCTGGCCCCCATAAGCCTAAAAGGTACAAGCAACACAGAAATAACCTACCGGACCCCCATAAGGACTGACAAGTACACTTCAATCTATATACACCTATCCAGGTTCCTATGATTCTACTGGTGCTATAGCCAACTAACCTGGCTTCTGGGTCCGCATCTGAGCCTGCTAGACTCCTGTAATTGTGTCTGAGCTCGGTGGGCTCCTGTAACTGGACCCTGGGCACACAAGGCTCGACGAGGGTCAGTGATGTCGATATGGCATAAAAGAGGTCCATACGTAGATGGATATAACTGTGGCCTAGGACTTAATATGGTCTCATTAGATATTATATATCTCCTTGGAGCGATCAATAGCCCCGTAGGAGATAACATTATCATATAGCTCCTCCGAGTGATCAACAACCCCGCAGGTGATAACACAGTTAGCAACCCTGAAGTTGGTCAACGGAAGGCTATCTTAGGTGGGGTTAATCCAAACCAATATACTACACTCTAATATCAAACTAGCCACTCAAAAGGCATATCTGGCTCTTAAGGCCTAACACAACCACTACTCGCCCCTAGGATAGTCTGTATGACTGCCAACGTGCACACTCCATGTGCTTACACCTAATCAGAGAGTTCTGGTAGTGATAATAATCTGTAATGGTCTAGACCGGATAGGACGAGATATGGAGTGGCCTAAACAATACTATGAATGTCATGCTAGGACAATGATAGCTCATCAGAGAACTGTGAGGTTGCAGACAACTAATTACTTAGTTCCTTTGCTTAGAACAACTGTAGGGCTACTACTAATCGGACATGCTCCTGAACAGTCATCCCCTAACCCTTCACAAACGGCTTACTATAATTCTTAGCCTGAAGGTAATATTACACTAACATGGTTCTAGTCCCTGAGACCTTAACTTGGTCTATTCAGATTCCCTATGTCTTTGCTGGATGATTCTTAACTTCCTACGCAAGTCTATATAGACTTAGCCAATCATAGCAACCTGTACCTGAGTATCTTATAAGAACAAGATGGGGTGTTAGCCCTGCATTCAACTACTAATAAGGTTCCCTCCGTAGGGTACCCATGGGTCTATCTGGCTCGTACAATTGGGATAACTTCCTGGGAAACCTGCATGACAAGCACTAAGTCGACTAAAACTAACCATCACTAGCAGTAGCTAACTAGATGGAAGGCTTTCACTCATTTCACCGGGGTAATTCGGGTGCCGCTGACTCTAGAGTAGGACCATCCTATTCAAATTCTAGCCCTCGAGGTGTGAAGGTACGCCAATGGCCGCCTCTGGGCAAGCTTTACTGTCTATACGGGCATTAAACTGAATGTTATGTCGCCCGTCTACGCTCGATGATGTCCAACTTACCAAATCAGGCCCAACAACTAACCCTAAGCTTCTAAGGCCTTGGCATGATAGTAAAACATCAAAATCATACTAACATAGTGAACAGAAGAACAATGGGCTTATTACAATGCTTCTAGCGTACGGTCACATCTAACATACTCTTTCCCGATGAGGGATACTGTAATCTATTCTCAATACGTTTTCTAACAGCCAGCCACAACAACTATAAGCATTGTCTACAAGCAGCAGCTAATACAACACATGGGATTGTTATCTACGTTCAGAAACATAGGTCGTATCATTTTACGACGAGAATAACTTGCTGAAGGAATAAGCCTTAACATACCTCAAATGTTGATTCTCATTTATTCGGTTAGTTCAACCTGTAGCCGGCGATTTCATTCAATAGTGGCCTTTATACTGAGAAAATAAGGCAATTTCAATAATAGGAATCGGTGAATAATGTTATCCTTCAATAGGTTTAACTATAACTTCAACTTCATTTCATTAAGTCGAAAACTTATAATTTCTCGAGAGTTTAGAAGGGAGAAATGCTTACCTATTTCCTATGGACATTTAGAATCCAATTTGGAGCAATTCTGACAACCTTTACTCGGCGGGTTTCTGGTGGACCGGGTGAATTTTCAAGACATAACCCGTAAGCCTAGAACTTGTTACTCGAAGTTTATTTACATTTGGATGGAGTTTGATAGAATAATTCAATGAAAATTAATCGAAACCCACATTTCCTCTCTTATTCTGGCCGAGGAAAGTTTGAGAAATGATTTAAATTCAACAACAGGGCATATATATAGGCATAGGGCGGTGGAAGGGGGGGTGCCTCGCGCTGGCCAACATGCAGGCAAGGCTGGCGTCTCATGCCGCCCATAGTGTAGGCAAGGAAGGTGCCTTGCACTGCCCATTGTGCAGGTAGGGCTGGTGCCTCGCACAGACCCTCGCTGCCTGGCCTCACCCAACCCTTCTAATCCACTCGATTATGTCCTCGCTCGTCCTTCCTTCGAGGCTCTTCCCGCACGCATCAAGCTCTCGTTGCTCACAATAAGCCCACGTGCATACGCACTAGTCATTAACATCTTACGAGGTGTAACATCCTCCCCCCCTTAGGAACATTCGTCCTTGAATGTAATCTTCAGGTCTAAAAAACTCAACTCTTTTAACTAATGCCAAAAATTTTTTGGCAGGGTCTCCCCTGTAGTGTGGACTATCTAGAGAACCTGAAATGCAGAGAAGTCCAACACAGGCATCTCACAAGATGCTACTTGCAACTAAAACATAGGTCTGCCACATATATGTAAACAACTAATAATAACGGTAACCAAAATCAACTATATAGCATCTAAAATAATCTCGCTTTAACTTAAATTGTCTGAGTCTGTATATCATCATCGTAGTCGCATTATTCATAGTTTTTCAATTTATTTCTTCTATATTTTCGTCCCCCTATGATACCATAATAAGCTACAACTTTGGTTCTCAAGATAACTCTTGTAACTATTAGAGTCCCTATGTGGAACAGTGCTTTTGTACCTTGAACATCATTAATTGAATTAATCTGAAACAAGGTCTTCTAAGTGCTTGTGTAGTGTTGATGAACATATCCTAGCTCTGAAGATAACTCTATCTCATAGGCCACTTGGCCAATCTTCTGGAGGATTTGGTTAGGCCTAATGAATCTAGGGATTGGCTTGCCCCTCTTATTAGATCTCATAATGCCATTTATTGGTGAAGTTTTCAGGAATGTCCAGTCACTACTTCAATCCTTAACTCCCTACACCATACGTTAGGGTAGTACCTCCGATAACCTTGGGCTGCCAGTACATCTTTCCCAATAAGCTGAACTTCCTTTATTTGGCTGATGTATTAGTATGCCCGGTTCAACTATCCCAAAATTACCCATTTTAGGTCATCAAATAGGGGCCTGCATTTCCACTCATAAAAGATCTCCAAGAGTTTGAATCGAGTTCTATGCTTGATCATTTGTCTGGGGATGGGAAGATGTACTCAAGTTAATCTGCGCCCCAATCCGACCTAACACCCCTTCCAACACCTAATGGTGAGTTGTGCCTTTCTTCCAAAACTGATAAACACTGGGGCATCATGTAGTCAGACTGTTTCTTTAGCATTCAACTTAGCGCAATCTTTAACCAGAATGTAATTCTGACGGGCAAGAATGAGTTGACCTCACTAGCTATTCGACAAGGATTCGATAGGGCTAAATTTACACCTAGTACAGAGAAACCATGGAGCTATATTCGTTCTAACTATTCTCCACTTCCATGCAGGTGTAGATATCTCCTGAATTAGCCTGCTTGGTTCCTATTGCCCAGCCTTCTGTGGCTGGTCATTGGAGCTCTGTGCTATGACTCAACAATATCTTCCCTCTTCCTATGCCATCAGTAGGTCTCTCTTTACAACCTGATGTGTTTTTGTTAAACTCTGGGTGGAGGGAGTAATGGACATGGTGCACCTTTGCTATAGTCTACTAACAAGGTCCTGCCATCTTTGAAACACAGGGTCGACCTCTCGGTCTCACGACTCTGCACCTTATTACGTCAAAGGTCGATGGCTCCCTGCTGGGCCTTGTCTCTGGGCTATACTAGATTAGAATCTCCGTGCCGTCACTCCTTTTCCTCCACAAATGGTGGTAGTGTTGTGATATTCTAGGTTACAACCTCACTATCCTTTAAATGTCAGCCCGATGCTCATTCCTTGACATTCAGCGGTGGTCCCAGGCTCTATCAACCTACTACAACCTGGAGGTGATTCTGTTTTCCTCTAGAGTTAGATACTCGTGCCTTCCCCTTACTTCTATAAGCTGAGATCTAGGGTTCGTGCTCCATGCACCAAACTGGCAAGGATATTACTAGCAAAATATACCTACCTATATCATTCTGACCTACACTCGGCCAATTTCCCTCATGTAGTCTCTTTGTACTGCGACATTACAAACTAGGGTCGTAGCTACTATTCTTAAGTCACTAGCACACTGTGAGGGTTAGTCTATTTCTGAATTAAACCTTGCTATTGCTGGGAGTCCGTTGCTTATGGATTCTCACATGTACTTGGTTGCTACTAGCAATCTTAACTGCCCTCCTGATTTATTACTGGGAGGGTCTAGATAACTTTGTAAAATCTAGGGATCTTAACCACTTTCTAATCCTTCTCGAAATCAATAGTTCTAGCCCTCCTTTACTATTTATTCTGGGCAACATGGCATTGATACTTACGCATTGTGTTTTACTTAAGGAACAAGGTGGGAGGTGGAGAATGACCTTATTATTCTATAGTGGGGCTAAGGTGCAAATCAATAAACTCTAAAGATGGAGGTACAACCCTCAATCCTTCGCATATTTTAGATAACCAGCATTTACTACCGCCCTGACTAATTCTAAACATCTACTAGGTAATCCAAATCATATATATACTATACTCCTGACCTCCTATTCCGTGGCTGAAGAAGGAATTGGTGTCACGACCCGAACATTGGCCCAGATCCAGACATGGGACAAGGAAACCCAAGGGACTCCAAGTCGACCCATGGCATGGACATAACATCTAAGTCAATCATAAAAGCGGAAGATCAACATGATAAACTTAGAGGAAGTCTGAAATAAGCATAACATCAGAAATACACACGAATCTGAAGTTGATTACATTCTATGCATGAAAAGCCTCTAATACTGACGAGTTCATAAGACAAGTCCCCAACTAACTCTCTAAGCCTGAATCTGAATACATAAAGAAAACTGATAAAGCATGGTCCTCGGGAGATGAGGACACACCAATAGATATGGGATGCTAACTCTGAAATGTTGGCTAAGGGCGAGGCTGAGTCTGAGTACCGGGGCCTGTATCATAAAACGATATAGCATAGAATATGCTGTCAGTACGTGGAATGTACTAAGTATACAAGGTAATTAAAACTACTTATTTAAGTAAAATCATTTAAGACATGCATATTATAAAACATAATCAAAACAAGAATCTGGGAATAGGGCTTGCATGCTATAGTTATGAAATCATGATCTGAACATAACATAACATCATCAGTGAAATGAATGACACAAAGCTTAAATCTTCTAATCATAAGTAAAATTGAACATTGGGTCAAACCTCTTAGAACACACACACATATATATATTTCATGAGTGATAAACATGCATAACTGAAATTATGAGGAACAATGGGAGACTCGTCTTATAACAGACATACCACGATAGAGCTTACGTGGTCCCAATTATCACACTCAAGTGGGTAGAGCCCTCTAAAGATCTTGCCAGGGCTAAAGACGAAATCATGATATCGATGTCAACCTCGGGGTCTAATTATGGTAGGGGATAGCTCACAAGGAAGTTCCCAAAGTAATATATATATAAGTAATAACCTGCGTTGGCTCGTAGTTCTGAGGCATAGGGTGATCGACCCTTAGCTTACTCGGTGCAAGATACTACTCCCAAGAACATGCATATGCTCTCTATCATTTTTCAACGAAGCTTACCGTCGTCTATTGACGAAGCTCAATAATTAAATACATCTCAAAGCAGAAATTATATATGAGACTCTTTAGATCAAACCATACCACAAGATGAAAATAATTGGGAGTCTTCATTCCAAAAACGTGTGGTAAGCTTAATGCGGGAGATCATAAATCATACTTGAACATATGGGCATTTCCCAATACTTTAACATACTTGAGAATACTCAATTCTCTTGAAAACATGATTATAAACATGGGTAACTTAAGAACATGCTTTTCATCAATAATATCTCATCATACTTGAACTTTTTATCATAAATCTCAACTTTCATGAACTTCTCATAAACGAGCATTTTGATTTATAAAGTTTGGAATATGATTTTAATGGAAAACAACGTAAAACTTGCCCATGAGTCATAACTCAATAGTAAAAACACATTTAGATCATACCCATGTAGAAAATTAGGAATTTCATGCATTGGGTTAAAACCCCATAGAATAAACATATGAATTTTCATGATTTCGAGAGAGATTGGGCATGGGTGTGAATGGATTCACCTACTCATAACCCTACATACCTGGGGAAGATATNAATCACACAAGCGACACGTGGGCATTGTCCATAATTTCAATCTCATAACCCTACATACCTGGGGAAGATATGATTTTACCACTCCTTGATTGCCCATTGAAAGATTGAAGAAAAGTTTGAAGAAAATCTAACTTGATCACCTCTTAAACCCTTCAATTTGCATGCATGGATGTGAATGAGCCTAGGATAGATTTTCCCCTCATAAAATACTGCATTTCGAGCTTTAAACGACGTAGTATATGACCCTAGGGCTTAGAAATGTTGAAAATACCCTTAATGAATTTCATGAAAATTCTACACTGTCAGTGAAAACGATCGATCCTACGGGTCATACCTTGATACCACAACTCGTGGTATCCGTCCATTACATCCTATGCAAATTTTTAACTGCTCACATTATAATACCACGGCCTAACAGGATGGGTCATTACGTCAACCAATGGTCCTTTGAATCCTCCCGTTACTTTCCCTAATGACCTACATCTGGACTTCCCACGAGTCAAACCACGAATTGTGCCTGCTTCCCTGAGTTGTGGTTTCTATCCATCACCTCGACTGGAGATTTTCCTGATCCTTCCCACGGTTACTCACCACGACCAGTTGATACTCACAACGAGTCATTCTACGACTCGTTACTCCCTCCTAGACTAAGGACCAGTCTCACAACGACTCCATCCAATGACTCGCTACATCAAACCGCGGTTCATTCCTTGACCCGTTACTCCCAACTCTGAACCTACAGTACCTCACCACGAACTCACCAATAGGTCGTTGGTGGCACCAACGATCGGTACCATGACCCGTTCTGTGAAAATTTTCCAGATTTCGGTCACTTTCCATTTTAACATCCCAGGTCTAATCTTAGGCACATTCAGGGTATTACAATATCTCTCCCTCAGGAACATTCATCCTCAAATGTGGGAAACATACAGAAAAAAGAGAAATGCAATCATCATACTCAATTACTGATTATATAAGCTGAAACTGACGGAATGACTAACTCCGATTTAAACTACATGACTGAACTGGATTCGTGAATAATACATACATCCATATACATGAAAGAAACTGGGGTACATGAACTGAACATGAAACTGTATAGAGTTTTAGGACAAAAAAATACTAATACCTCAAGCTGGAACTGAGCCGATAGAGAATAAATATGGGTATCTAGCCATCATGTCTGCTTCGGCTTCCCACGTAGCTCCCTCAACATGCCGATTCCTCCATAAAACTTTGACTGAAGCTACATCCTTGTTTCTTAGCCTTCGAACTTGACGATCCAATATTTCCATCGGAACCTCCTCATAAGTAAGGCTGTCTTTCACTCCAACACTGTCCACCGGGACAACTAGAGTTGGATCACCCAAACACTTCTTTAAGAGCGATATATGAAAAATAGGATGAATGGAAGCTAATTCTGAGGACAACTCCAATTCATATGCCACCTTGCCAACCCGCTTCACAATCTGGTAGGGTCCAATATAACGAGAACTGAGTTTCTTTCTTTCCAGACCTCATCACTCCCTTCATAGGAGACACCTTTAGAAACACCCAATCTTCAACTTCGAACTCTAGTTCTCTTCTTCTCACATTGACATAGGACTTTTGGTGACTTTGAGTTGTTTTCAACCTTCTCCATATCCTCATGGACTGAATCTGGCCCTATCATTGCAGCTTCAACAACTTCAAACCAACCAATAGGCGATCTACATCTTCGCCCATAGAGAGCCTCAAACAGAGCCATCTAAATACTAGAATGGTAGATGTTATTGTATGCAAACTCAATACGAGGAAAATGATCATACCAACTACCATTGATGTCAATCACACATGCTCTCAATATGTCCTCGAGAGTCTGAATTGTCTACTCCGCTTGACCATCCATTTGCGAGTGAAATGCTGTATTGAGCTTAACCTGAGTGCCACGCCCTTTTTGAAACGATCTCCAAAACTGAGAGGTAAACTGAGTACCTCTGTCTGATATGATGGTCAAGGGCACTCCATGTAACTGCACTAGCTCTCAGATGTATAATTTGGCATAATCCTCCGCCGAATCCGTTGATTTGACTAGTAGAAAATGAGCGGCTTTGGTCAACCTGTCTACAACAACCCAAATGGAGTCATATTGCCGACGAATGCAAGGCAACCCTGTTATGAAGTCCATATTAATTTCTTCCCACTTCCAAGTAGGAATACTGATATCCTGAAGCACACCTCCCGCCTCTGATGCTCAACCTTCACTTGCAGATAGTTTGGACACTTAGCCACAAATTCTGCTATGTCCTTCTTCATGCCATTCCACTAATAGACTTCTCGTAGGTCACGGTACATCTTGGTGGCACCAGGATGTATAGAATACCTGGATTCATGAGCCTCGTGAAACATCATTTCCTTAGATCATCAACATCTGGAACACATAAGTGACCCTGGTATCGAAGCACACTATCCCCCCTTTTGGAGAAGACCTCTACCTTTGGATTCTGAATGGCTTCCTTTAACTTTACCAAAATAGGGTCCTCGTCTTGTCTAGCTTTTACATCAATCACTGAGGAAGATTTTGATCCATTCTGAAGAATAACATCGCTATTGGTCGAGTCAACCAATCAAACTCCCAACTTGCAAGTCGATGAACATCTTTCTACAGTTCCTTTCTCCTCTCATCCATATGGGACACACTTTCAATAGAGAGTATACTAAGTGCGTTTTCTACTACATTAGCCTTGCCCAGATGGTAAAGGACACTTATGTCATAATCCTTAATTAGCTCCAACCACCTCTTTTGCCGATGATTGAGATCCTTTGGGTAAAAATATATTGTAGGCTCTTGTGGTCCGCAAAACACATCCATATAGACACCATAAAAATAACGTCTCCATATCTTCAAGGCGAATACCACCGCCGCCACTTCAAGATCATGGGTTAGGTAGTTCTTTTCATGCACTTTCAACTGTCTAGAAGTGTAAGCTATAACCTTTTTGTGCTGCATCAATACACACCGAAGTCCGATCCTTGAAGCATCACAATACACCACAAACCCATCGGTGCCCTTGGGTCGAGTTAACACCGGTGTGGAGATAAGTCGAGTATTCAACTCCTGAAAGCTTCTCTCACAAGTATCCGACCATTGGAACTTCACTTTCTTTTGGGTCAATTTAGTATATGGCGCCACAATGGATGAAAAGCCCTCAAAAAACCTTCGATAGTAGCCAACTAAGCCCAAAAAACTCCGGATATCTGAAGGATTCACCGGTCTAGGCCAATTCTCATTGCTTCTATTTTCTAAGAGTCAACCTTTATGCCCTCACTTGATACCACATGGCCCAAAAATGCCACTGAATTTAACCAAAACTCGCACTTGCTAAATTTAACATATAATTGGTGATCCCTGAGAGTCGGTAATACCACCCTCAAATGAGCGGCATGCTCCTCCTCGCTCCGAGAGTATATCAGGATGTCATCAATTAACACAATCACGAACATATCCAAGTATGTCTTGAACACCCTATTCATCAAGTCCATAAAAGATGCAGGAGGGTGATCGAACCTTAGCCTACTCGGTGCTAGACACTACTCTCAAAAACATGCATATGCTCTCTATCATTTTTAAAAGAAGCTCACCATCTTCTATTGATAAAGCTCAATAATAAAAAACATCTCAAATCAAAAATTATATATGAGAAGCTTTAGCTCAAACCATACCACAAATTGAAAATAATTGGGAGTCTTCGCTCCAAAACTGTGTGGTAAGCTTAATGTAGGAGATTATAAAACATACTTGAACATGTGGGCATTTTCCAATACTTTAACATACTTTAAAATACTCAATTCACTTGAAAACATGATTATAAACATGGATTACTGTTATACCCTGGGAGCTCAACGATCGAACCCGGGAATTAAAATGGGGAAAATGCAAAATTGATGTTGCAGGCATAGGACGAGTCGTGAGATGACTCGTGAGGACAGCCCACGAGTCGTCAGGTGACTCGTCGGGAGGCCAGTGAGGAGGTTGGGAAGTTTGAAGAAAAAGGTCCCCATGGGTGTGGAAACGACTCGTGGTCAGCCGTGGCGTGAGGGAGAAGAAAAGGGAAGGAAGAAAAGCAGTATACTTCACAGGTGGTGACCAAGAGTTGTGGTCAGCCACCACGATTCATGGGGTCCCCCATAGCCAGCCAGATGAGAAATCCCGGAGAAAGAGGCAGTGTACTTAACGACTGGTGACCACAAGTCCTGGTCACCCTTGACGAGTCGTGAAGTAATTCTCTACGAGCCCAGGAGGTTTGACAAGGCAATGTACCTGACGAGCAAGGTGACGAGTCATCGCCCTGGACCACGAGTCGTCAGGTCGTCCGTTAGGACCGCCTGACAGTAATTTTTTACAAAGTTAGTAAGGGATTTTTTGTAATTTCTAAGTTCCTAAAGCCTATACTATCTTTTAAGGCTCGTTTTAGTGGGTTTTAAGAGGGGAAAACCTATTCTAAGTTATTCCTTCTATGCATGCAAACTTGAGAGGTTAAAGAGGTGATCTAGAGAAATTCTTCAAGGTTTTCATTCAAATCTTTCTAGGGAAATTAGAGAAGTAGTAGAATCAATCCCTTCCAGGTATGTAGGATTATGAGTAGGTGTCTTCTTCCACATCCATGTCCAATTTCTACCTAAATATGGGAAATTCCTATGATCAAGTATAGGGTTTCTACCCAAATGCATGAATCTTAAATTTCTTTACATAGGTATGAATTAATTATGATTCTATTATTGAATTGTGAAGCATGGGATGATTTTATAATGATTTCAAATAAAAATTATATTTCTTGCCTTATGAATGTTGAAGCCCATTGATGAGATGATCATGAAAAGTGAGATTTACGAAGTATATGTGAAAATGATGAGATTTTATGATGAAAAGCATGATTTGAAGCTACCCATGTCTATAATTATGTTTTTGATGATAATTGAGTATTTCCAAGTACGATAAAGCTTTGGGCAATGCCCATATGTTAAGTTTAAATGATGATTTTTCCGAACTAAGATTTCCACATTGTTTTGGAGAGAAGACTCCCAAATTTCATATTCTAGCTTGTGGTATATTTTGAGTTGAGTCTTCCTATGCATAGCTTACCACATGGTTTTGAAGCAAAGGCTCCTGAGTATGTATTCTACTTGTCGTATGTTTTGAACTAAAGCTTCTCATATGCATGATTTCGTATTTGAGATCTATTGATCATTGAGATTCATCAATAGACAATGTTGAGCTTCATTATATACAATGTAGATCATTTAAGGTTTTCTGGAGAAGAGTTTAGCACTGAGCGGGCTAAGGGTCGATCATCCTATGCCCCAGAACTACGCGCCAATGTAAGTTGATACTGTTATATTATTGGGACCTCCCTTGTGAGCTATCCCCAGCCCTAATCGCCCATGAGCTTGATATCAATATCATGGTAGAGTCTTTAGCCCTGACAAGATTTTGGACGGCTCTGCCCACTTGAGTGTAATAGGGGGGACCACGTAAGCTCTATCGTGGTATGTCAGTTAAGTGACAAGTCTCCCATTGTCTATATGATTTAGATTTGTATATTAATTATTCATGGTTATTATTTTGTACATGCATGTTCTAAATATAAGGTTTGACTCAATGTTCAGCTTTTCTATAAATGTCATGTTTCAGCTTTGAGTCATTCGAGTTAGTTTGATGTTATAAAGCTATGTATCATATGTTATGAAAAGATCATGATTTTAGAAGAGAATGTATTCAATCCCTAGTCTCAGTTAATGAAGTTTATGTTTTAACTACTGCATTGTCTTAAAGTGATTTTACTTACTTTAGCAGTTTTACTTACCTTTCATACTTGGTACGTTCCACGTACTGACCGCATACTTTCTATGCTATATCATTCCTAGCTCTCAGGTTCAGCCCCACTCTTAGACAACTTATTGGAGTTAGAGTCTGCTTATTGGCGAGTCCTCATCTTCCGAGGACCAGATTATCTATCTTTTCTTTATGTATTTCAGTTTCCATCTTGTTGAGTTAGTTGGGGTCTTGTCCCATCAACTCATCATGTTTAGAGGCTATTCAGACATATGTATGTATTCAACTTCGGATTTCATATTAGTATGTTATATATAAGTAAGACTTCTGCTATGATGGTATTGATGGTTATTCAGGTCTTGATTGAGTTAGATGTATGCTTATGCCATGGGTCGAATTGTGGTCTCTCGGGGCTCTTTGTCCCGTGTTATGATCCGAGGCTCCGATTGGTTGTGAGAAACTTGGTATCGGAGCAATAGGTTTGAAGTTTCCTAGGGTGTCTAAAAGCCGCATTAAGTAGAGTCTTTTTCATTGGTGTGAAGTGCGCCACACTTATGACGAAGAGGCTATGGGACGTTTAGGAAATGTTCCCTTCTTTTATGATCTATGTTGTGCGATGAAAAGTATTTCTATCATTTAAATTCGTGCTATTCACGATTGCAGAGTCATGGCTCCTCAAAGAGTGAATGCAAGGAGGAATGGAGGTGGTGAAGGCCACGAGAATGGCAATGGTTATGGGCATCATCCATCCCCACCAGTTCAGGAGCCTCAGGCACCGGAGCCAGCCGCTCATGCTGAGTCCTGGGATGCTATTCAGATGCTTTCACAGGCCTTGACCGCTCAGGTCAATCAGCAAGCCATTGCGCATGTTCTACAAAACGACAACGCAATGACGGCTCGAGTTAGAGACTTCTTGAGGATGAACACGACGGAGTTCCTTAGGTCCAAGGTAGATGAGGAACCACATGAGTTTGTTGATGAGATTGTCAAAGTCACCCTGGTTATGGGGCTGAATGGGGTTGAGTGTGCTGAGTTAGCCTCTTATCAGCTGAAATGGAAGGATAGCAGGGTCGCAGGAGCAGGTCCGGTCACTTGGAAGAGTTCCAGGTTGCGTTTCTAGACCGGTTCTTCCCTCGGGAGATGAGGGAGTTGAAAACAGCTAAGTTCGTAAATTTGAAACAAGGGAGAATGACTGTGTAAGACTATGCTCTTGAGCTCACTCGCCTATCAAAATATGCCCCCGAGTTGGTAGCCGATCAGAGGATGCGAGTGAGTAGATTCTTCCATGGGATAGCGGGTTATTTGGACAAAGATTGCAGGACTTCCATACTTCACCAGGATATGGACTTCCCTCACATAGTGTTGTACGCCCAACAGATGGAGGCGGCACATTCGAGAGAGAGGGAGGCCAAGAGGTCCAGGACTGAGGGCCACAAATTCTCTCAGTAGAGGTCTGATGTTGAGCACCGTTAGTAGACTCACCACAGATCATTCGCCCCAGCTTCAACAGCATTGAATGTGCCATCCCCACCTAGAAATTATCAGAGAGAGCGAGCGTCAGGCTTGAGGGGTCAGAGCAACAGAACCACAGATTCCAGCATCCCAGCTTGTCGCAGGTATGGTCGAGGGCACAAAGTCTGGTAGGTTCAGGTGCTTCTTTCGGGGGTAGCTCAGGAACATGCTTAGAGATTGTCCAGCAGTGAGGCAGGATCAGGTTGGTGGATGAGGCCCAGCTTCTAGTTCAGCAGAACCTCCCGCACGCTCAACACATCAGGGGGCATCTACTAGCACAGTTGGTGATCAGCGTCAGAATAGATTCTATGCTTTCGCATCCCGTCAGGAGCAGGGGGTCTCCCCGGATGTGGTCAATGGTATGTTGCGAGTTTTCCATATTGATGTATATTCTTTGCTAGATCTGGGAGCTACCTTGTCTTTTGTGACACTTATGTGGCCAGTAGCTTCGAAGTCAGCCCCGATGTCTTGTTAAAACCCTTCTCAGTTTCCACTCCAGTAGGTGACACAATTATAGCTAGACGGGTGTATAGAGGTTGCCCAGTCTCATTCCTTCATAAGGTCACCTCAGTAGATCTGATAGAGTTAGTCATGACCGATTTTGATGTTATTGTTGGCATGGATTGGCTATTTGTATGCTATGCTTCAGTTAATTATAAAACCCCAGCAATAGAGTTCAGATTTTCGGGTAAGCCAGTCTTAGAATGGAAGGGTAGTTCAGTTGTGCCTGTAGGTCAATTCATTTCCTACCTTAAGGCTAGGAAGATGATTTCTAAGGGTTGTATGTACCATCTAGTTAGGGTTAAGGATGTCGAGTCCAAAACCCTGACTATCCAGTCAGTTGTAGTAGTACATGAGTATCCATAGGTCTTTCCTAATGATTTGCTAGGTGTTCCTCCCGAGCGGGAGATTGATTTCGGTATTGATCTTTTTCTCGAAAGGCAGCCTATATCTATCCTCCCTACAGGATGGCTGCAGTAGAGCTAAAAGAGTTGAAGAATCAGTTGAAGGACCTATTAGATAAGGGATTTATTAGGCCGAGTAAGTCTCCATGGGGTGCACCAGTGTTATTTGTCCGAAAGAAGGATGGTTCACTTCGAATGTGCATTGACTACCGACAGTTAAACAAGGTCACCGTTAAGAACAAGTATCCTTTACCCAAGATTGATGACTTTTTTGACCAGCTTCAGGGTGCCAAGTGTTTCTCCAAGATTGATCTCAGATCCGGGTATCACCAATTCAGGGTTCGGGAGAGTGACATCTCGAAAATTGCTTTCAGGACTCTGTACAGTCACTACGAATTTGTTGTTATGCCTTTTGGACTAACGAATGCTCCTGCATCTTTTATGGACTTGATGAACAGGGTGTTCAAGCAATATCTAGACATGTTCGTGATCGTTTTCATTGATGACATACTTATATACTCTTAGAGCAAGAAAGAGCATGCCACTCATTTGAGAGTAGTGCTTCAGACTATCAAGGATTGCCAATTGTATTCCAAGTTCAACAAGTGTGAATTTTGGTTAGACTCCATGGTATTTTTGGGCCATGTGGTATCGAGTTAGGGAATAAAGGTTATTCAGAAAATTGAGGTGGTGAAGAATTGGCCCAAATCGGTGAATCCTTCAAATATTCGGAGTTTCTTGGGTTTAGCTGGCTACTACCAGAGGTTTGTTGAGTGCTTCTCATCTATTGCAGCACCTTTGACCAAGTTGACTCAAAAGAAGGTAAAGTTCCAATGGTCGGAGGCTTGTAAGAAAAGCTTCCAAGAATTGAAGACTCGACTCACTTCAGCACCAATGTTGACCCTACCCGAGGATACCGATGGTTTTGTGGTATATTATGATGCTTTCAGAATTTGACCCGGGTGTGTCTTGATGTAGCATGGGAAAGTAATAGCATATGCTTCAAGACAGTTGAAAATCCATGAGAAGAATTACTCGACCCATGATCTTAAGTTGGCTGCGGTGGTGTTTGAATTGAAGATATGGTGGCATTACTTGTATGGGGTCCACGTGGATGTATTCATGGTTTAGAAGAGCTTACAATATGTGTTCACATACAAAGATCTTAATCTTCGGCAAAAGAGGTGGTTGGAGCTACTAAAGGACTATGACATGAGTGTCCTTTACCACCCGGGTAAGGCTAATGTGGTAGCAGACGCACTTAGTAGGCTCTCTATGGAGAGTGTGTCCCATGTGGATGAGGGAAAGAAGGAGTTGGTGAAAGATATCCATCCACTTGCAAGGTTGGGAGTTAGATTGAGCGACTAGACTTACGGCGGTATTGTTGTGCAAAATGGATCAGAATCGTCCTTGGTGACAAATGTGAAAGCCAGAAAAGACGAGGATACGGTGTTGGTAAAGCTGAAGGAGGCTGTTCGAAGTCAAAAGGTGGAAGTCTTCTCCCAAGAGGGAGATGGTGTGCTGCAGCACTAGGGCCGTCTATGTGTTCTAGATGTTGATGATTTGAGGAGACGGATATTTCATGAGGCCCATGGATCCAGGTATTCTATCCATCCGGGTGCCACCAAGATGTATCATGATTTGTGGGAGATATATTGGTGGAACGACATGAAGAAGGATATTGTAGAATTCGTAGCCAGGTGCCCGAATTGTCAGCAAGTAAAGGTTGAGCATCCAAGGCTGGGAGGTGTATTTCAGGATATTAGCATTCCCACTTGGAAATGGGAAGAGATTAATATGGATCTCATTACAAGATTACCTTGTATTCGTCGACACTACAATTCTATTTGGGTGGTGATAGACCGGTTGAACAAGGCTGCACATTTCTTACCAGTTAACACCATAGATTCAACGGATGATTATGCCAAACTATACATTCAGGAGTTGGTTTGATTACATGGAGTGCCCTTATCTATTATCTCAGACCGAGGTACTCAATTTACCTCTTAGTTCTGGTGGTCTTTTCAAAAAGGGCTTGGGACTCAAGTTAAAATCAGCATAGCATTTCATCTGCAAATGGTCAGGTGGAGCGGACAATTCATACTCTCAAGGACATGTTGATAGCATGTGTGATGGACTTTAAAGGTAGTTGGGATGATCATTTTCCCTTGATCGAGTTTGCTTACAATAACAACTATCACTCTAGCATTCAGATGGCACCATTTGAGGCTCTCTATGGGCGGAGGTATAGATCGCCCATCGGATGGTTTAAGATCGATGAGGCATCTATGATAGCGCCAGATCTGATTCATGAGGCTATGGTGAAGGTTCAATTGATAAGGAACAGGTTGAAAACCACTCAGAGTCGTCAGAAGTCATATGCTGATGTGAGGAGGATAGAGTTGGAGTTCGAGGTGGATGATTGGGTATTTCTGAAGGTATCTCACATGAAGAGAGTCATGTGGTTTGGGAAGAAAGGAAAACTTAGTCCCCGCTATGTTGGTCCCTATCAGATTATGAGAAGAGTTGGTAAGGTAGCGTATGAGTTGGACATTCCCTCAGAGTTATTTTCCGTGCATCCCGTGTTTCATGTATCTCTTTTGAAGAAATGTTTGGGAGATCCAGCTCTAGTAGTCCCAGTGGACAGTGTTGGTGTAAAGGATAGACTTAGCTATGAGGAAGTTCCGGTAGAAATATTGGATCGTCAGGTTCGGGGCTAAGAAACAAGCAAGTAGCTTCAATTAAAGTATTATGGAGGAATCAACATGTTGAAGGAGCTACGTGGGAAGCCGAAGCGAATATGATGGATAAATATCCACACTTATTCTCTACCGGCTCAATTCCGACTTGAGGTATTAGTTTTTCTCTATGACTCTATTTAGTTTCATGTTCAGTTCATGCATGGAAGTTTCTTTTATATATATGGGTGCGTATGTGATTTGTGAATTCAGTTCAATTGTAGATTTTTAATTTGAGGTAGTCATTCCATTAGTTTTTGGTTTAAATGATCAGTAATTGCATATGATAATTGCATGTTTCTATTTTCTGCTTGTTTCCAACATTTGAGGATGAATGTTCCCAAGGGGGAAATATTGTTATATCCCGGGAGCTCAAAGATCAGACTTGGGAGTTAAAATGGGGAAAATGTAAAATTGATGTTTCAAGCACAGGATGAGTCGTGAGAAGACTCTTGAGGACAACCCACGAGCCGTCAGGTGACTCGTGGGGGAGGCCAGTGAGGAGGTTGGGAAGTTTGAAGAAAAAGGTCCCCACAAGCGTGGAAACTTCTTATGGTCAGACACCATGAGTGGTTAGGTCAGCCGTGGGGTAAGGGAGAAGAAAAGAGAAGGAAGAAAAACAATGTACTTCACGGGTGGTGACCACGAGTCATGGTCAGCCACCACGATTCGTGGGGTCCCCCGTTGCTAGCAAGATGAGAAATCCCAAAGAAAGAAGTAGTGTACTTAAGGACTGGTGAACACAAGTCGTGGTCACCCCTGACGAGTCGTGAAGTGATCCGTTACGAGCCCAGGAGGTTTGACAAGGTAGTGTACCTAACGAGCAAGGTGACGAGTCGTCGCCCTAGGCCACGAGCCGTCAGGTCGTCCGTTAGGACCACCTGGCAGTAATTTCCTGCAAAGTTAGTAAGGGCCTTTTCGTAATTCCTAAGTTCCTAAAGCCTATACTACATTGTTTAAGGCTCGTTTGAGTGGGTTTAAGAGGGGAAAACCTATTCTAAGTTATTCCTTCCATGCATGCAAACTTGAGAGGCTGAAGAGGTGATCTAGAGCAATTCTTCAAGGTTTTCATTCAAATCTTTCTTTGGCAATTAGAGAAGTAGTAGAATCAATCCCTTCCAGGTATGTAGGGTTATGCGTGGGTGTCCTCTTTCACACCCATAACCAATTTCTATCTAAATATGAGAAATTCCTATGATCAAGTATGGGGTTTCTACCCAAATTCATGAATCTTCAATTTCTTTACATGGGTATGAATTAATTATGATTTTATTATTGAATTGTGAAGCATGGGATGATTTTTTAATGATTTCAAATAAATATTATATTTCTATCCTTATGAATGTTGAAGCCCATTGATGAGATGATCATGAAAAATGAGATTTACAAAGTATATGTGAAAATGATGAGATTTTATGATGAAAAGCATGATTTGAATCTATCCATGTCTATAATTATGTTTTCAATGAAAATTGAGTATTTCCAAGTATGATAAAGCTTTGGGCAATGCCCATATGTTAAGTTTAAATGATGATTTTTCCGAACTAAGCTTACCAATTTGTTTTGGAGCGAAGAATGTCAAATTTCTTATTCTAGCTTGTGGTATGTTTTGAGTTAAGTCATCCTATGCATATCTTACCACATGGTTTTGGAGAAAAGGCTCCCTAGTGTGTATTCAGCTTGTGGTATGTTTTGAACTAAAGCTTCGCATATGCATGATTTCGTATTTGAGATGTATTGATCATTGAGCTTTGTCAATAGACGATGTTGAGCTTCGTTATATATGATGTAGAGCATTGCATGTTTTTGGGAGAAGAGTCTAGCACCGAGTGGGCTAAGGGTTGATCACACTATGCCCCAGAACTACGCACCAACTTAGGTTGATACTATTATATTATTGGGACCTCCCCTGTGAGATATCCCCGGCCCTAATGGCCCATGAGCTTGATATCGATATCATGGTAGCGTCCCTAGCCCCGACAAGATATTGGACGACACTGCCCACTTGAGTGTAATAGTCGGGACCACGTAAGCTCTATCACGGTATGTCAGTTATGTGATGAGTCTCCCATTGTCTATATGATTTAGATTTGCACATTCGTTATTCATGGTTATTATTTTATACATGCATGTTCCAAAAGCAAGGTTTGACTCAATGTTCAGCTTTTCTATAAATGTCATGTTTCATCTTTGAGTCATTCGAGTCAGTTTTATGTTATAAAGCTATGTATAGTATGTTATGAAAAGATCATGATTTAAGAAGAAAATGCATGTAAGCCCTACTCTTAGTTAATGATTTTTATGATTTGACTACTACATAGTCTTAAAGTTATTTTACTTACTTTAGCGGTTTAATTTATATTGCATATTCGGTACATTCCACGTACTGACCGCATACTTTCTATGCTATATCATTTCATGATATAAGACCCGGCTCTCAGGTTCAGCCTCGCTTTTAGACAACTTATCGGAGTTAGTGTCTGCTTATTTGTGAGTCCTCATCTTCCGAGGACCACATTATCTATCTTTTCTTTATGTATTTTAGTTTTCATCTTGTTGAGTTAGTTGGGGTCTTGTCCCATCAACTCGTCATGTTTAGAGGCTATTCAGACATATGTATGTATTCAGCTTCGGATTTTATATCTGTAGGTTATATATAAGTAAGACTTCCGCTATGATGGTATTGATGGTTATTAAGTTCTTTATTGAGTTAGATGTATGCTTATGCCACCGGTCGACTTGGGGTCTTTCGGGGCTCCTTGTCCCGTGTTACGATCCGGGCCTCCTTTCGGGTCATGACAGTAACTTGAGAATATGCTTTTAATCAATAATATTTCATCATACTTGAACATTTATCATAAATCTCAACTTTCATGAACTTCTCATAAATGGGCATTTTAATTTATAAAGTTTGGAACATGATTTTAATGGAAAACAACGTAAAACTTGCCCATGATTCATAACTCAATAGTAAAACACATTTAGATCATACCCATGTAGAAAATTAGGAATTTCATGCATTGGGTTAAAACCCCATAGAATCAACATATGGATTTTCATGATTTGGAGAGAGATTGAGCATTGGTGTGAAAGGATTCACCCACTCATAACCCTACATAGCCGGGGAAGATCTGATTTTACCACTGCTTGATTGCCCAATGAAAGATTGAAGAAAAGCTTGAAGAAAGTCTAACTTGATCACCTCCTAAACCTTTCAATTTGCATGCATGGATGTGAATGATCCTAGGACAGATTTTCCCCTCATAAAACACTACGTTTTGAGCCTTAAACGACGTAGTTTAGGACCCT
>JACEIK010000757.1:53153-74643 GCA_018107945.1 Datura stramonium
CTTACGGTATATAAGAAAAATAATAAAAAACTAAATTTTATAAGGAAAAAAAAAGACATGCCGACCTGAAATATTTAACAAGAAAGTAAATTTTATAAGGAAAAAAAAAAAGACATGCCAACCTGAAAATATTTAACAACAGGTGAATGAAATTTTTTTTTTGTTTAAAAAAAAATAATTTAATTTAAATTTAAGAATTCTGTAACCCGCAACCACCTCGCAACGTAACTGCATAAGTCCACTCCTGTCCTGCCCCACATATGATTTAAACCTGGATCGCTCCACATCCACACCGCCCCATTATCATCCCTGCAACGAAGAAATCGGTAGTGTGCTATATTTATCTTATTTCTATAGGAGTACTTTTAAACCAAAAATAAGTGAAGGCCATTTTTATTCTGTTTTCTATAGTTCGAGGGTGTTTTAGTACATTTGCGTTTTTTTATGCCTTTTTGGGTTTAATAGGTACATTCTCACTCCAGAACATTGAACGATTGAGGTCACGCAGAAGAACTGAAGAGTGACAAAGATGGCAAAGTCCTCGGCGACCAAAGACGCCCAAGCTCTTTTCCATTCTCTCCGCTCTGCTTATGCTGCAACTCCGACGAATCTCAAGGTAACCGTCTCTCTCCTCAATTTCCGTGCAGCAATTTACATACATCTTGCATAAACAAATTTTCAGATCTATACAGTTACAGTTGGGTCCTAATAGCATTGTTTTTTTCGCCACAGATCATTGATCTATATGTCATGTTTGCGATCTTCACTGCCTTAATTCAGGTATTATTTAACAACTCTGCTGTTATTGCTATAGATCCACAACTATTATGTTGTTACTGTGTTTGTCTTGGTAAAACTTTGGATGATCCACGTTCTCATAGCTGTTAAATTGCTACTGGCGTTTGAGATTTTAAATTGAAAATGCATGTTATGGGATTTGAATACTGATGGCTTAATGATGCCAGTTCAAGCATTACCTAGCTTAATTTGATCTTGGTCTAGTCTTTGGTTTCATTGAGCATCCGATGCATTAGAGATATAATTTTATTGCTAATGGTGGCAGTGGCTTAGACATAATTTTTTGGGGAAGGAGGACGTATTATAAGGAGAAAGTGGGGTTGGTGGTGGTGGTGGGGTATTATGTTTTATATTTTAAGGTTTCTCTCTAAAATTTCTAGAATATTAAGGGGTAAAATTCTAAAATGTGAAAGCTAGGAAGGGTGGCTGAACCATAAAATCCACAAGCTATGATAGTTGAGCTTACTGTTCTGCAGTTCGCAGGAAACAGTATAGGAATTTCTTTTCAAGGTGGTACTGCTACTTTCACTTCCTCTATGTTGTTTTATCTGGCTAATATGTTTGTTAAGGCTTTATTAGAGAGTGGGTATCAAGGTCATTGGAGAAAGCCAGCCTAGAAACAGGAACAATCATCAAATAACATAGAGATTTGAGATTACCTATGAAAGTGCTAGTCTGCAAGACAATCAATGATTGAGTTTGTGTTTCCACTGCTGTAAATTTGAAGAACTAAAATGATTTCTATTAAAATAATCAAGGTTTCCCCCCTACTCTTAGAACTTAGTTCTTCGTTTTGAAGGTTGAAGAGAAGTTGTAGGAGATGATTCAAACTGCGGCGCTGCTTTCCTTTCCAACTACTGTGAAGTAATATGGATTTTTTGGAAGAATCTTCATGGTGTGCGACACGGTTAAAACCATTAATTCGTACCACAGAGTTCCACAAGCCATTCACTATTCATTATATCTTTTCTTTTTTCTTTTTAAAATTTGTAGGAGGAACATTAATGCAATATAATGCATTTGTTGATTCACAATCAGCAGCATTCTATTGCCACCAAGGATTTGGTTCAGGGGTAAGGATGTAGCTTAAGATGTGTTGATTGGGTGCACGTCACGAGTTCAAATCTTGCCACTTATGCAAAGTTTGGATTTAAGTGGCGCGCGGTATATGAGTGGACCCATAATTCCTTGAGTTTTGAACCTGTGGGTCAACTGAGGTTGAACCAACCAACGTGTAGGGGTTTTCTTGGTAATAGTGATGTTTTATTATCTTTTTCCGCTTTGAAATTCTCTTTGTGCTTGCTATTGGCAAAACTAATATTTTATTCACTTAAAAGATTAACCCTATCACTGACTCGAAACTTGATATTTAAGTGAGAGCAGGGTAGAGGGAAGGGGTCATACTCTTCCAATTTTCTAACTTGGCTTAATATCTAAGGTATTTCTCAGTAAAATAAATGTTAATCTTTTAGCCCTTAAGAATAGCTTATAAAGTAAAGGATTTTTTTCTGCATTTGATGATTAGAGGAAATTGATCTCGTCTCATGAGTTCGGTTGTCAGTAAAGAAGATCCAAATCCAATCCTATCAATTGTGCAAACAACACCAATGAGGTTAAGCCTTCATTCATTTTGTTTAAGAAGGATGCGACATATACAACATCTTTCCATAGACTTTTTCTTGCCTGAATGAAAATACAATAGATGAATGGTCATTCCCTCACAAATTCTTTATTTGGATATCTTTGCTTTGTTCGATCAAAAATTCCGTTGAACGAAACCTCGTGCTAAGGATAAGCCTCATTTCTAGGAAGCCCGCTGAGCCTTCAATCATATCACTATTGTTAGATCCTTTGGTCGTGTATTAGTTATAGCCAACCTCTTTCTGTCCTCCTATCTGATAAGCATGTGCTTCCCGTGCTGATCCCGAATAGTATTTATTCTGAGAATCTGTCATTTTGGTTTGTTGTGAATAGTTGGCCTAATCAGAGCTAATGTGGGAGGTCTAGAAGGTCACTGTTCCCTTTGTACATCCAATGAAGAGTCATTTGGGTTGTGTCAATTCTGTCAGGACTTCCAACTTTACAGTCCGCCAACATGGTCACCTCTCATGGATTTTCCTGTTAGTATTATCTAGTAAATACCATCCTATTCCTCAATTTCATTAATAACACCACAAGACAGTGTCACCATACAAGAGTATGTTTTTAAAATAACCTCTCAAAATATCCGGCCAACTGTCTGTACTATATACAAATATCCTCTTTTCAGTAAATAAAATGGAAATAAAGGTCCCTTGTCTCTTCATAATAGACTCCCTATTTCTTTGAAAGTTCTTCTATTCCTTTATTTCCATGACATGCATGTCCTTGCTAGCATCTAATTTCAGGTCTCCACCTCTCCAATGCTTCTGTCAGATTCTCAGGATTAGGCTGATATTTGACACAGGATGCACCAACAATAGTTCCACCATGAACTAATTATAACCATCTCCTTTTCAAGCGTCTGCTGTTAAAGATGGCTTTCAACGTTGCATGTCATGTGAAAAAAGATACTTTCTTTGGTACCTTTTTCTCCCATATTGATTTCTAACGTGTGTTAAATCAGCAACTGTGAAAAGAAAAGAATAATATAATTCTAAGGCGGTGATCTTTTCCACATTACTCTATCTTCTTCCCCAAAGCAGCCATGCCCATAAATATTCTTAAAAGTTATTTACGTTATCCTATTCCGTTCTTTTATGTATCTCCTAAAAAATAAATTTGACAATACTTGGCTCCCTTCTCTTCTGAGGAGTTCGGCTACTGTTGCTTCTTTGTTAGTTATGTCAAATATAATCGGGCAAACTCATCTTTGGAAGTTGGATCCCAGTACCATGCATCAAATCAAATTGGATTTGGTTACATATCCTTACCATAGAACTGATGAATTTGGAAAATTCAGTCCTTTCCTTCATGTATCCTCTCTGTAAGCTCATATGCCTCCCATTGGAACCATCGATTTTGATGACACCAGCATCTAGTTACAATCACCTTCATCCATAATGTATCCATTTGATTTGCACATATCAACTTCTTTCTCTGAAGAGTTTGATTAAATATTACTCAGGCCACCCAAATCTAGAGGGGCTATCACCTTATCTTATTCTACCAATGGTGTCATTTTTTCTCCTTTGTATCATATCATAAAAAATCTCTCATTAATTTTTCAGCTTTTCTTGAGAGGGATAGTGAATAAGGGACATAAAATAAGTACAGGTAAGTGCCATCTTAATGAGGGTGATCTTTCCTCGTTGCTAAATACTGCATCTTCCACCTGTCCAATCTCTTTTCAATCTTGTTGAATCACTGGTTGCCAGAGTTCAGTATCCATAATTGTTCTCCTCCCATATGGCTGTGTTAACCCTTGGATCCATAAAAAACAATAACATGACTCCTACAAAGCACGCTAGTTTAGCTCCTATTTGCCCAATGGTGCCATACCAGATCTTTTACCTTCTCCCTGCAACTTTCTGTTCTTCTGCAGTGACGGACAATAAGGATTGGGCAAACCACCCCTCTGCTAAAGAGTACATGCAAAATTGAAAATGACAACCAAAAACACTGTTCGATAATCACAAGTACTCACACACACACCCAAAAAAAAAAAAGTAGAGGGTCCTTTACCACCTCCCTAGAGTTTTGCATAAAAAAGCTTATCAATATTCTTTTGCAAAAATTCCCATATTTATTGCCGATTTACAGTTTGTATTGTCTCCAAGAGCACTCTTTTACAAAGTCACTACTTTCTTTTTCTTTGTTTTCCTGTTCTTCCTAAGGTCTTATCTCTGTAAAGGTTAAAATATTTGTGAACCTGACAGAGTTGTGTGAGAAGATCATTTTCCTGTAATTTGTTATTTGAATGTGCCTTCTTATGGGAAGGTGAATATAATGCCACTCTCCAGAAGAGGCAGTGCCTGTCTAAATAGATCCTCCAGCTCATTTATTCGTTTCCAATTTGAAGAGTGAAAGACATGATTCAGTGTCTGAAAATTAAGATTTTTGCTTGATTTGCTTATTGATTTGTTTTATTCCATCTGGTTGATGGTTGGCGTGTTTTTCACTTCTACTGGCAATAATCAGGTAGTATGGCTATTGTTGGATCATTCCCATTCAACTCTTTTCTTTCTGGGGTGCTTTCTTGTATTGGCACAGCAGTCCTTGCTGGTGAGCTAAGTGATTGCAATAGATACACTCCATTTTTTGGAAAAGGTTAATTTCAACTGATTGATTAGTATCTTTCATGGTTTGTCTTCGGATCCAGAAGCAAAGAAAGCAAGGAATTCAAGGTAATCTTTTTGTGGTCTTTCATTTTACAGTTTTACCTTGAATCTCCCCTCTACTTCAGTTGTGTTAAAAGATGCTGTGAAGTTGGAGATTAAAGAGAGAAATATGAGGCAGCTGGGCTTATGTTTGTTCTTTCCTTTCAAATTACTAGTGCTTACAGAGTATGTCAATGAATCTCATCACTTGATATTTGGTCCACCATTGCAGGATTGCCTCGGAACGTGCTTTTACGAATTTTGTTCTCTGCAATTTAGTGCTCCATTTGTTGATCATGAATTTTCTTGGCTAGATTGAGGCACCAAATCTCGAATATGTTGCGTTTACAAATCTTGGTGATTTATATGTAGAATAATATAATGTCAATTGTAAGGATTTTTGTTACGCCTTTAGAAATATTAAGTTTCTCATGCATGAAACCATTAACATTTATGAATCTTTTAAGAGTATCTATCAGTGAAGTAGACAAACTTTGGCCCTTTACGGAGTTCTATAGCCAAAAAAAGGCGAACTTTTGGGTATCAGAATTCTTTCCTTTTCTTTGCCAAGTGGACCGAAAAGGTGACACAGTAGCCTGAACATATAGAAAATTCTAACACATGATCATAAGTATGAATTATGTGTGCATATCCTAGGCAATAACGTGTGGTGGGTGAATAAGTGTTGAGAATTTAAGCAGCGACAAATGCTAGGTGTTTTCTTCTTTTGTGTCTAGATTTGATGGTCAAATTATTCGATACTTTCTTTTCCATGTTTCATTTGAGGAATTTCATTACTTCCGGCAAAAAAAAAATTGACCGTGGACTTTGACCTGCAATCTTTCTAAGACTTGTGAGTTTCACAAGGGCCTATTAGGTGATTTGTCGAGAAAGACAATTGACCATAGTTCTAATCATTTAATTTGCCAAGTCTATGTAGGTTTCTTGCAATAGTGATTCATAGTTTTTTAATCATTTAATTGGTCAAGTCTATATAGGTTTCTTGCAATAGTGATTCATAGTTTTTTAATCAATTGATTGGCCAAGTCTATATGGGTTTCTTGCAATAGTGATTCATAGTTTTTAATCATATAATTGACCAAGTCATATAGGTTTCCTTGCAATACTGATTCTGTAATGGTAATAACGGAGGTTCCTTATATAGTCTGTTAGTCTCTATTAATCATGCACAGATTTTTCTACTTCATGTTGCTAAGTTGTGGCACAGAAATTTCTTGACGACTTCTACTGCAGAGGCTTTCTTTGTAAACAGAGTTTCCACGACTTTAGCACTTAGGTATGCAATATAAACTTTACCTGCCTGCATTTCCTCTTGGGTTGTCAATTGTTATTATGGGATTCATCAGGCACGGTGGAAAAATTTTTTTAGGAAATGTTTTCTAGAAAAATTGGTGTTATTTATTTATTTATATATTTGTGTCCTGTATGTAAAAAAAGAAAGATATTATTTCGAAAGTATTTGTATATAATAATTTAGATAAATATTGTGAGAGACGGGGCTGGTAGGGATAAAAATGAGGTGTCTTTGAGAAGGGTTAGGAGGAATATAATAAATGTGAAATTTGTTTTATTTATTTTTAGCAGGAAGTCATTTTTCATACTGAACACAGCGGATACCGTGGTGATGCTTCATATTAGTAAGAATAATTTTTTAAAAAATAGCATAAATAATTTTAAAAATTGATAAGGTGATTATGTTTAGAGTTTGATTGGTCGATAGTTTTTCTTTACGTTTTGTTAATATTTGTTTTAAATGAACAAAGCGAGTCATGAAAGCAACTTTTGATTGAAGGTTAAATTGTTCGTTTTATGTTGAGCACATAATGCATGAATTATTAGTTCATATTTTGTATTACTATACTATTAACAAATTAACATTTAATATAAACAATATCATTACAAAAAAGCAATGCATTATACAACAAAGTTGTATAGTAAAAAATAGAACATATGATACGGGTTATTAGTTAAATAACTAACACTTGTGAAATCATATTCGAGTTATTAATGACGTGTTTGAGGCATTAATAAATTGATATCGCACATCCATAACTTAGCATTTATTTATTTGTAGTTGGTCGTCCAAACAACAAAGACTCATAAGAATTAATTAGGCTCTTTAGTGTTTGTATTAGTCAGCAATTTTTACATCAAATGCATCGAAAAGAAATATATATATATATATATATATATATATTTCGATTATACGTTTTCTTTTAAGAAGAATAATAATAATATAGTTGAAACTTTTAAATATAATATAATATATTTAAACAAATTATTTCTTTTAAATAAATTATTTAATTAAAGACGGATAGAAGATATTTCATTGAAGAGAACAGAGGCATACCGTAATATTGTAATTGCTTAGATTATCTCATTAAAGAGGGATAGAAAATATTTATTAAGGAGATTACCATTTTAATCGATGAATGATAAATAAATGTATGATAGTCAAAAATATATAATTTTAAAAAGCGTTTAAATAAAAGATCTGACAATAAAAATAACGAAAGAGTATAAATTTATTATATTCATTTGAAAAATGAATTTGAAAATAATTAATTATTTAATAATAAAGAATAAAATAAAAAATTGATAAATTATTTCTTAATTTTTTAAATTAGAAAAAGAAAAAATTAAAAAAACAAAAAAAACATTTGAGATAGTCAGTTATATGAAATTGGAAATTAAATTATGATTGAAATAAAAAGTGATAGAAAAAATATTTTTAATTTAAAAATATCTTTAATTTTTTTAATTTTTTTAATTTTTTTAATTTTTTTAATTTTTTTAATTTTTTTAATTTTTTTAATTTTTTTAATGAAAATTAATAAAAAATATATTAATTAAACTCTCTCTTTACATATAATATAACAAAATCAGAAAGCAGAATATGATATCATGTTTGTGGTTGTGAGACCATTGTTCCGTTGGAGATAAACGACAAGTGTTTAAGAGTTTGGGATTAGCGATTTAAACCAAGTCAATTTTCAGAGACTTTCTAAAAACTCTGGTCTGACATAAATCTGATTTTTGTCTCAACTCTAAAACATCCTATTCTACTTGGGAATTTTTATTTTTTTTTTACCTTGTTGATTTAGTTGCATAATTAAGTTTTGGATAATCATTGCAAATTGCGACAAAGACAAATTACTTAGATAAGCTAATATTTCATGTTGCTCTTATTAGAATTTAATTATTTTCTCAATAAAATTAGTGAGGATTGTAATTTGACTAATTCAACTTTATTAGTATAGGTACTTTTGAAAACATATAATAATTATTTATTCTACATTCTAAAGCGATTTAAGTATTAAAAGTAAAGTTGAAAAAATTAAAAATAACTTAATATTCTTTTTTCTGTTTTTATATTTTTAAATTTAATCAAATGCAATATTCACATTAGTCATTTTTTCCTACGAGGCCCCATGGTGTGCAACTTTGCATAGTTTAATTTAATCGCATTTTCTCTTTTATTAAAGGTGAAGTATTGGTTGAACATTCACATTGGAAGTGGTTTGTTGGAATAGTTCTATTAAGTATTTTTCAATTTATTTGACAAGTATTTCACGATAAAGAATGATACGTCTTTTATTTGATAAATATTTGGTTACATTATTAATATTTTTATTTTTTAATTTTGAATTTGAATTGAATTGAAATTGAATTGATAATTGAGGTTTTTTTATTTATTTTATTAAAAAACTATTAAAAGTTATTAAAAACTCATTCAAAAATTAATAATTATAAAATTATAAATTTCATATTTGGTTAATTATATCACATAAATTATTATGCAATAATATTCTTTTTGAATGTTCTTTCCTCTTTTATATTGGAGGTGGAGGTTAAAAGTGGTTAGGGATGCCGAGAATGGTGAAATCTCATATGCATTTTAAACTACACAATTTAAAATTTTAATTTTGAATTTTTAAATTTTTTAATATTTGAAATTAAATAAATAGTTTTTAATTATTTAAAATGATCTTTTAGTTATGTAAATTTTTAATCAAAAATAAAAAAATTCTTTGTTTGTGCCTTTTTGTTGGGAACTAAGTATAAGTTAATAATTGTTTTCATATCATATAGGGAACAAAAGTATATTTTAAATTATTATATTTTAATCAAAATTTACGTAATTTAAATTTAGAGAAGGTGAAAAGTATTCATTGAAAAGTTGTATATAATGCAATTTTTTTTAAGATTTTTATTTTTACATTTATGTAGTTAACATATGCAATGGTTGCCAAGGGCAATTTGTGAAATGATTTTTTTAATTTATATTGCTTGAATTTTTTTAGTATATTTTAATCATCATGTTAATATAGTGTAATATTTACTTTATTTATTTATTATATTAATTAGAAATTTTTAATATGTATTTATTAAATATAACAAATAAAAAAAACATTAATAGAGTATAAAATTAGATAAAAAGGAAATAAAATAAAAAAATTAAAAAAATTAAAAAAATTAAAAAAATTCATAATTTAACACTTAAAAATAATTTTTAGTCAAAAAATTAGTCAATAACAATTATATATCAAATATGAAAAAATACTTTTCAAAATGAATTAGCCAAATAAAAAATTATTTTCTAGATATTGTGCGGAGTTGAAATATTTGAAGTTGAAATTTTTTTCTTAGAGTTTATCACAGGAAGCAGCTTAGGCGTGTCAAGATTGAAGTTGAAAAATTAATCAAGCTTAGGCAGCGCTTTATGCTTTAGGTGTGAAACTACGAACCAAACAATAATATTTTTTTGCTCGAAGTTTAAAATAGCTTGCCAAGGCCAACTTCAAATATTTTTGATTGAAATTGTTCACTGTAAAGGCCAAGCTTCAAACATTTTTTATTAACATTATAACTATGACAAGACTTCAAATATATACACACACGCGCGCACACACACGCTAAGGTTAACTTAGATACTTTTAATTGAGTATGGTATTGATGAAGTCTAACTTCAGACTTTAATAAATCACCTCATATGTTTAATTGTTTGCCAAAAATAATTTATCATTAGTTTGAATTTTTCCAACAATAATTGGTTTTAAAAAATTTTTTTCAACCACCATAAATTTATTATATTATATAAAGTGAAACAAAAACTAATTTAAAATTAAGATTAATTGAGAGTAAAATATGATAATTTTTAAATATTAAAAAAACAAAAAAAACATTTGAGATAGTCAGTTATATGAAATTGGAAATTAAATTATGATTGAAATAAAAAGTGATAGAAAAAATATTTTTAAAAAATAAAATTAAATAAAGGTAATCGAATAAAGATTTTACCACTTATGCCAATTAAACAAGAACAAGCTTATTGATAATGTCATCATCCTATCTATCACGAGAGCTCATGAGAGAGAGGTCAAAGGTTGATCGAGTAACGTCTGCGCATTTTGTTTGATGAGAGGCTTAGTTAGAAAATAAAGTAAATCTTCTTATCAGTATAGCTTTTAAATATGATCATGGCACGATTGCCCAGTGGTATCGGCGAAAGGATCAACATGTGCATACGTAGATATTGGGAGAGGAATTGTTGCATAATGTCAACATCTTATCTATAACAAAATTCATAAGAGATCAATGGTAAATGAATATGGCATTGAAACAAAATGAAAATTTCAAGTAATAAATCCACCCCAAGAAAGGAAATTATTGATACTTTGAGAAAATTTATTTACACTTCTAAGTGAAATGTAAAACTCTTTTTCTAAAAGGGTTTAATTTGCAAAACAATTCTACTCATGTAGGAGTAATAATTTAAATACAATGAATTCTTTTCTTCTGTTGGAGAAAAGGTGCTCGGTAGGGCCCAGAAAGGCCCTGTCAGACTATTGCCACTATTCCAAAAAAGAAGGCGTTACGGATGTTACACGTGTCCAGATAAGTCTAGCCTAGTTCCCACAAAAGCCAATGAAATAAATGAAAAAGGAATACTCAGATAACCTAGAAAGAAAGAAAAATAAAAGAAGAAAAAAAAAACTCAAATAACTGTAACACACACACAATTGAACATGGAAAGCACGTGCTCCCTCTCCTAATAAGCTCTTTCTCTCTCTCACACACACGCACATATTCATTTCCCTCCTTACTTTCTTTCCCAGGCCTTTCTCTCTCTAAAACCGTCCAGCCTGTGGTGATGTTGATCCTCTTGGTCTTCTTCTTCTTCTTCTTCATCCATCCTTTCTTCTTCTTCTTCACACATTCCTAGGACCTTATCTTCATTTTCAACTTGTGTAGCAGTAGGAGCGAAAGCTGGTGCTGCTACTGTTTCTTCTGCAGCAACTTCGAGGCTATTTCCGATTTCCTGCGTCGGCGTGAAATTGAGGAGTGTTGGGATTAGGAAGTTACGGTGTGCGATTTCTTGTGCTTCGAAGGTACGTGGAATGGATAAATGCTTGAAGATAGAAGTGCTCCAACTACTGCAGCTGCTGCGCCGCCGCCATCGCAGTTTCTGCTTCTGAGAACCACGACTTCCGCACTCCCGTGCCTTCCTTGACGCGCTCGCACTGGAGAAGGGTTTATCTCCCAACTTTATTCTCTTTTTTTTTCCTTCAATTTGAAATATGTTGTGCATTTGCGTGCTTTATATCTCTACTCTTGCTTATTTTCTTTTTGAATTTGAAGTATCTTGTCTATTTTTGCTATTTCAGTGCGGTTTATTTTCTCCTTACTCTCGTTCTCTGTTGAAATATCTTGTGCATTTTTGTACGTAATATGTCCGTGACTATTATGCTTATTCACGCTATGATGTCGTTTTCTTTTGAATGCATTGAATTTCTCAATATTCTTCACAACTAACAATGCTGAACATATGAGGCGCGTTATTACATTGCAGAAACGCTTATATGTTTTTTCTTTTCTCATATTTCTGTTTTTCCTACTCCTGAACTACCGTTTGTTTGTTGCTATGAAAGATGTGTTGAGCCCATAGTTAAGTAGTACTAATATTGCATTTAGCATGGAGTTTACTGTGAATTTTGTTAATTAATAATTGCTTTCTCTTACTAGACTAGTGAAACTCTATGTCCAAAGGTAAAATAAAGTGATAGAGGTCCTAGGTTTGTTTACTGTTTTGTTTTTCTAATATTCCTATAAAAAGAACTTGTAGGACAAAGTTCCATTCTAAGAGATGAATTGGTGAGCAGCTTTAGTGGTGGTATTAACGCAATTGATGCAGGTATAAAATTGCAATAAAATTGCTGTCTGTGGAGTTCAAACACCATTTCAATGATTCTTTTAACGCTTGATGCATAGAGTAAAAGTGTGTTTTGATCTTTCTAGTAATGTTTGATGATGTCTATTAGGACAGACTTACAGTAAGCTCAATGAGTGTTTCATTTTTGATGGTAAAGGATGTAATGTCTATGAAGCACATCAGCTAGGGTTTGTTGCTTCCTAACTTTTATAGGGACATCTCAAACGGATGATAACTGATAGAGACACACACATGACTAACGGTGCTACTATAATGTAACACGAGTCCATCTTGATGGAAGTGCTCGACCAACCCGTGGGTGGTGAAAGACTTGAGACAATTATAGGGGATGGGATGATGGGAAGTATATAAATTGAAGAGTAAGGTGAAGTAAAGATTAGGAGGTGGAAAACCTTGTTATGAACACCAAAACAAACAGGCAAACAGACAAACAACAGTGGATTCTTAGAAAATTAAGATGCTTTATGGTTTCAAATTTCTTTTTGCTTTCTCTTCCCCCCTGTGAAGGAGTTAATTGCTGTGGTAGAAGCTGTGAGTGGTTTGCACTCATGGAGATTCTGTAACTATTCCAAAAGATTGGAAGTACGACACAATTGCGATTTTTTCTGAAAAGAGGTAGGCAGGTTACTAATTGTGTTATGACATGTACATAGTAAAAACTTCATTCTCAGATCTAGAAAATTTTATTGATAATTTACCAGAAGTTGGTTAGGCAACAATCCTTTTTCATAGAAGTACACTTTGTTTTTAAATAACAAGCTTTCTCTCATTTGTTTTCCATGTTTGACATTTACTATGATCATATGTGAAGCTTTTAGTTCAGATCACCAATTTACAATTGTCATATTTGGGATATTGAAGTCACCGGTTAAGACTAAGTAGGCGTTTGGACATGCGATTTCATATCGCGATTTGAAAATATGAGATGAAATCAGCGTTTGGACATGCGATTTCATCTCATAAAACTCAATCATGAGATAATCCCAAATTCTTCAAAAAGTTTAATTTGGGATTTCAGAGCATGAGTTGGGGTTTTTTCGAAACACAAAAATTTAACCCACAAGTTTTATATTTTTGTAAAAAAAAAGTCCACCATTTTATATATACCAACTATATTTACCAACCATTTATTTAATAAATATAAACAGTCTTTTGTCAGCTATTATATTGGACATAAATAGTTTATCAATCTTTGTGAGTACCATGTGGAGGATTATACAAGTAGTACACTACAACTCATATTTAATTTTTACTTTTTATTGAACTAAGTTCTATTCTTAAGTTGTATTTTTTAGAATGGCTTTGTGATAGTGTATTATATTTTATTATGGTTTTACTTATTTGGTAAAATTGTATAAGAATTTGAGCAATTTGAATAGTTTTACAACTTGTGGGGTTTTTATGTTCATGAGAAAAAATACAACTTAAAAATCCCAAATTATATGTCCAAACAAACTTTCAAACTTCATCTCATATGATTTCATATCATGATTTCAAATCATGATTACATCTCGCATGGCCAAATGGGCCCTAAGGATATCGATTTTTGACATCTGTGGTAGTATCTTGTTTTTAGCACTCTTTACGAAAAAGTTATTGCTATACAATATCTCTCTTGCTCCCCTGTCTTTTATAGTCTTTCGTGATCTCTCCCTTTCTTCATTTGACTGCTCTTGTCTTCTGTATGCATGCATAATCTGTTCTATTATTGCTGGTCTGCAACGTATAGTTGGTTCCTTTTCTAGACACAGAATGGTTATTAAGGTGACTTTAGCAGCTTGGTAAAGTAATACTTGCTAGTTTTGCATTTTGACCTTTTTTTTTTTGTTTGTTGTTTTTGTTATATAAATCTCCTTTTGATTGACAACAAAGTCATTATTTTGTATGGCGTCGGATCTTAGTTTCGAGCTAGTTTACACTTCCATTTGTGGGTAACACAAGAACCCATGCAAGTATTGTAAAAATGAGTGACCTAGTTGGATCTTTATCGATAAGCGTCACCTAGTTGGATCTTTTAATAAGGTGTCACCTAGTTGGATCTTGACGGACATAACACACACTTATACTATGTTTGCATGTGGCTTCTAACTCGGGCTGGGGAATAGAGACAATTACCATTAGAAGAATTCTGTGGTCTATGTTATTCTTATAGATTTTCTTTTCGGAAGTAAGTAGTTTAAATATGAGAAGGATTAACTAATTTTTCTTTCGATTTTGGTCTTCAAGAATAGTTTGGATCTTACTTATTGCTTTACGGAGGATCTCGATTCGCTGTAATAATTATCACGATGTCATAATCGTTACTATCTTATTACATGTGAAAGATGTGCTTAATAGTGGCATAACGGGAAAGTCACAAAAACCATACAAAAACACTTTAAGCTAGTTAGAAGTCTCCAATGATGTATTTTTATGTGAACTATGTTAAATGGTATACGAATTGGATTGGAGTGGAAGATGATTATTCGGCAAGAAGTACATTTAAAAAATTGTGACTTGGCATAAAAGTTAAACTTAACATCTTTGTACAAAATAGGGGTCTTGAATTTCTTGTAAAACAAGATGAGGTATAAAAAGTTATGGTTCTCGGAAATGCTTCCTATGACTTCAATGAAGCGGTTGTACTTCACTCCATGATTTATTTTTCCCTCGCGTTTTTCTTGTGCTCCGTGATAACCAATTAGAGTTTCATGCCGGGGTGATCGATTACGAAAACCATCCATCTTGTAAGATTGATGGAGAAGTATAGGGATAAAAAGAAAGACTTACACATGGTGTTCATTGACTGAAAAGGCATATGATAAAGTCTCGGGAGTCATGCGGAGATGTTTGGAGTCTAGGGATGTACGGTGTACCTACGACTTATAATGGCGGATTAGGTAGATAAAAAGAAAGACTTACACATGGTGTTCATTGACCTAGAAAAGGCATATGATAAAGTCTCGAGGGAGGTCATCTGGAGATGTTTGGAGTCTAGGGATGTACGGTGTACCTACGACTTATATTAAGGCCGTTAGGTACATGTATTATGGGGTCAAGATCTGGTTTAGGACAATGGGAAGTGACTCAGAACACTTTTCGGACATGATGGGGTTGCACCAGGGATCAACCCTTAGCCTGTTCCTATTCGCTTTAGTGATGGACGAACTGACACAACATATTCAAGGGGAGGTGCTGGGGTGTATGTATCTGCAGGTGGCATAGTATTCGTTGACGAGACACGCGATGGAGTTAATGATAATGATAAGCGGGAGGTTTGGAAAAAGACCCTAGAGTCCAAAAGTTTCAGGTTAAGTAGGACTAAAAACAAAATGCATGGAGTGCAAGTTCAGTGACGTAGCACATGAAGTAGAGGTGGAGGTGAAGATAAAGGGACTAGTCATACGCAAGAGAAGAAGTTTCAAGTATCTTGGGTCCACAATCCGAGGAGATGGAGAGATCGATGATGATATCGCACATCGTATTGGAACGGGGTGGGTGAAATGGAGGATCGCCTCCAGGGTACTATGCGATAGGAATGTGTCGCCTAGGCTTAAAGGTAAGTTCTACAGAGTGGTTGTTAGACCAATCTTGTTGTATGGGGCAATGTGCTAGCCAAGTCAAAAACGCTCACGTTCAGAAGATGAAGGTAGCGGAGATGAGGATGCTCAAATAGATGTGTAGGCATACCCCGAGAGATATGTTTAAGAACGAAGTTGTACGGGGCAAAGTAGGAGTGGCATAAGTGGCGGATTAGATGAGGGAGGCGAGATTGAGATGGTTTGGGCATGTGATTAGAAGGTGCGAGAGGTTGGCTGTAGTAGGAGTTAGGAGAGGTAGAGGCAGGCGAAGAAGAACTAGAGAGGTGATTTGACGAGGACATGACACAACTTCGGTAACAGGACATGACCTTAGGATGATTTGGAAGTCAAGGATTAGGATAGAGAAGGTTAGTAAGTAGTGAATGTTGTCGCGCACGAGAGGGGCTAGTCCTCCTCTCCTTTTTCCCTATGACACAACTTCAGCTAACCAAGGACATGACCTTAGGATGATTTGGAAGTCAAGGATTAGGATAGAAGGTTAGTAAGTAGCTGAATGTTGTCGCACTGCACGAGAGGGGCTAGTCCCCTCCTCTCCTTTTTTCCCTTTTAGTATTAATTTTCAGTTATTGCTTAGTTTCCTATTGTGTATATCTATTGTTGTATTTGTTTTGTATCTTGGTATTTTGCTCTCTCCTTTCCTACAATCTATGTCAGATACTTTTTTGTGTATATTTGTTGTTGCTGTCAGATACTTTTTTGTGTATATTTGTTGTTGCTGTCAGATACTTTTTCTTTTCAACCAAGCGTTTATCTAAACAACCTCTCTATCCCCGGTTTGCATACATTCTACTCTCCCTAAACCCCACTTGTGGAAGTACCGGGTAGCTATATCTATCAAGGAGTGGATATATGGTAAAAAATCACCTAGTGTTTTTGCCTTTGCTGGAATTTGAACCTGGGACCTCACAGGTCTCAACCAACTTCATTGACCATTAGACCATACCTTGGGTGCTTTTTTCCTTTGTCTTTTTTTGGCTAAACATGGTATAATCTTCTCTTGTTTTTTTTCTTCTCTTGTTTTTTTTTGGCTTTGGCTTGTGCCTTGACAGACATCTGAAGCAGTTCTCAACCAGCACCGTCTGTCTTTGTGGCTGGTCATCTACATGAAATTTTCAAAGTAGGTCTTAAAAACATGTCATGTCTTAGAGGCTAGTCATCTACATGAAATTATACAGTAGGGTCTTAAATACATGTCATGTTGATGGCTTGTTTTTTTGACAGGTGATTTGGGATTATTATAGAGTTCATTTTAATTGAAGGTTTGTTGGTTTTGAAGGTTTTTAAGAGTTGGGGAACTGGGGGATCAGTTATAGATGTTTCACAATGGGCAATGGTTTATTGTTTTCTGGAGTATAGTAAAAAACTAGAAAGACCTAGTATCTAGGAGTGTTTTTTGGCGTTGTAAGAAGGGCCACATCTGTGGCAGAAAGAGCAAAAGGAAGGGAAATTTTCCTTTCTTTTTTTCCATTTATCAAGGTTATCAGATAGCTTGAGTCTTTTATGTGTTGTCTACTTAGTACTTCTTTGGGATTTGAAGTATCTCATAGGTTTATTTGTGGTGTCTAGTGTTCTTTGGGTACTCGTATGCATTAATGTTTATGGGTGCATTAGTCATTACCATCTGGAGCTTTTATACTGATATTATTTACCGATCAAAAAGAGAAACCATGGACATCTGAGTGAGGGTTGGTATTGCAAGTTACAGTTCAAGAATGGCGGAGTTGCTGCAAAATTCTAGAAAACTTCGTCTTAAAAGGATTTAGAAACCTACTAGGATGTTGTGGCAGTTGCAAGTGTAAGACCTTTGCTGCCGATGCTTATCTAGTCACGTTGCCATCTTTTAGTTTCTTTATGTTGTATTGTTTGCTAAATTTAAACATACTGCTCAGCAGATGGGTGCCTTGTCCTTGTGCAGAGACATTATTTTGGTAGATCAATTCTAATTGTTCTGAATGAACCTTTTTCTATTTTTCCCTGTGCATTGAGTGTTCTATTTCCTGTGCAGACTTGCTATCTGCTATTCGAAAAGCTGTGGAAGATGAAAAAGTGCCGCTTAATGTTGCTGAAGGAATGGAGGAGTTGTATCAGAACTATCGGAATGCAGTAAAATAACTTTTCTTCAGGCTTATAATTAATGTACTTTTTAGGTGTTGGGTCATGGGTGCTTTCTTCACTTAGATGTGTTTGCTCCTATGTAAGTGTCTTCTTGCATGAACATACTTTCTGGGGTATAATATGCTTTCTTAGGTTACTAAAGAACAGTATAATAGATTTATGATGATGAATGTTTATTTTGTTTCTTCTATTGTATTTGATCATTTGGATGTTAGTGGATGGTATTATGTAACTACATGCTGTTGGTATGAAAAAATAATTTCGCGCTTCAGAATTAAGGCATCAAAACCTTTCTGTAGTGTACCTGTAACAATAGATAAAACTCTGGAGCTGGGAAAGCTAAAGTGGAGAGAGAGCCACAATTTGGGATGTCTTGACTTTTTTTGTAACCAATATGGAAATACATTAGTATGAGGCCAAGTATTTTCAGAAAATGACCTCAAGATAATAGGTTAAGCCCTTGTGAGGACTCTAAGTATAGTCCAACACTCAACTTGTTCAGTATCATTTTTACCTAGAGCATGGAAGATATGGCCTTGGGATGGCAGCACACTAACAAAGATAAATCTAGAGAAGTTGCTTATATTTAAATGTTCTTCTTTGCCAGATTTTTCTGCACGTGTCTTTCTTGTTCCTACATCTTAAGCTATATCTGAATTTAAATATCAAGGAATAACTCCGCTACTTGCTTCCTCTTTCCAGCTAATGTAGAGAATTTCATTTATTTCATTCTTGGAAGACGACTAATTTTAGACTTAATATATTGTCAATCTGTTAGGAGTTACTTTATTCATGATACCCATGTATAGCTTTTCTTAGAGAGAGAACGAGTCTGTTGAGACCTGGAATCATTTGGCATTTTATTTTATGTTTATTTGAAACTTTTTGTGGTCATGTGCTCCTCTTGATTTTTCCTGATTGCTTTTTTTAAGGTTTTACAAAGTGGAGTCCCGAAAGCAGATGAGATCATTTTGTATAACATGGCTCTTGTATTGGATCGTGTTTTTGTGGATGTGAAGGTAGTCCTCTGCCGTGTGAATTTTACAAATTCACACTAGAAGTTGGGATCTATATCTTTGTTTCTCTTTATTTCATCCAAGCACACATGTATTCTATCAAATTGTTAAAATGTAACATCGTAAATGTAGCAATGCTATTATTTCAGGATCCTTTTGAATTCTCACCGCATCACAAGGCCATGCGTGAACCTTTTGACTATTACAAGTTTGGTCAAAATTATATCCGCCCGTTACTTGATTTCAGGTAAGTCTCAATTCTATCTCTGTAGTTTTGAGGATGATTAATAGTTTGACTAACTTAAAAATTGAGTGTGGTTCTTTCAATCTGGTTAACGACTGAATTCACAGGTATTATTCGAGTAAACAGCTTAAAGATATCCTTTGATCCACATCTTTTTGTCACTGTAACCATTAACTTGTTGAGATCAACTAACTCAGACCTGGCATGCTCTATGTATCCTGTTTATACCTTGTAGATAATGGAGTGATGCCTATGTAGATTTAGGTACAGATAAGCTGGTGTTAGTTCATACAAGGTGGTGGATGAATATCTGCGAGAATAACATGTTGGAAGATTGGGTTAAGAGCAGATAGTAAAACTACTGAAATCGTTTATATCTAAAGGGGGAAGGGATTATGTCATGTTAGAATAATTGTTCCAAACTTCTAGTGGTTAACAGAAAATCATTTTGATCATAGATGAAAGGGATACCTAAATCTTTTGCCTTTATGTATGGAGAAAAAATATTGTTGTTATTACCGTAATTATTTCTTCATTGCGATTGTTGTTATAATGATGTTATTTTCTCAACTGGTTGGGAAGATCCTCCAATCTATTTTTAGCTGAAAGAAAGAGCTAAGCTGTTGCACTATTCTGATGAATAGTTGGTCATACCGTAGTGTCTGTTTATCATTTTTACCCAGCGATGATCCTATTAACATGCCTCACAGTAACCCTGCAGTCCAAAGAGAATGACATGATTCGAAACACTTGGTGTCTAACAATCTAATATCCATTCAATCAGACCTTATTCCATTGATTTTATGATCTAAATACAGATATTTGAAAACGACATAAAAAGTATTTTGGTATTTTAAAGATAAGGATGTAATAAACCTCCTGAAAAGAGGAACAATTAGCAAAATACTTGCAAACTGAAGAACTGTAGTCATTGTATGAACAACTTAATCACCACACGATGGTGCTGGTATTTAAGTTGATTTCTATTTGACTGTTCAATAGCTAGTTAGTCTGTAGCACTTCGCTGAGTTGTGTGGGTCGAGTTACAAATGAAGAGTCGATGCTTAGCCTTTCGTGTAAACTTACTATGACGTTGGGATATATTTTTATTCCCTCTGTTTCAATTTATGTCTTAGTTTGATTGGGCACCGTGTTTAAGGTAGGTAGGTGATTTTTGAATCTTGTGGTCTTAAACTTAAGATATAAACTTAAAATATAGGTATTAGGTAATTATCAAACTGCCATTGATTCTCGTGGTCTTAAACATGCCATGTAGGGTATTGGAATTAAAGAGTTATGAAATATACAAAGTTGTTTCTTTTTTAAGCATACCAAAAAGGAAAGTAAGACACATATATGAAACAAAGGGAGTAGTGCTTTTCTGTTAAATAGTGAAGCTGCACATTATTGAGTAATGGATAGGAAATTCGAAACTTGTAAATTTTGCAGATAAAGTATGATGTTAGAGGGTTGTCTGTGTTGTAAAAGGAACTCCCTGCTTTACCTCTCCCAGGGGTGCTGGCGAACAATATCTCTATTACGGACAAGCATAGCTCTGCTATCGAAATCTTTTTGATCTGCTTTAGAGAGTGCATATCAAATGTGGTTATTAGAAATTGATCTTTCTTTGGTTCTTTGCATTGAAGTAAACAGCCTTGTGCCCTGCAGATCTCATGATTTACTTCTGATTCTAACCTCTAGTATTTTGAGTTTTTAGGAGTTCTTATGTTGGCAATATCTCACTTTTTGGTGAAATCGAAGAGAAGCTTAAGCAGGTTTGTCATTTCAGATTGTCGGAGTGTTTCTATTTATTATTTTCTTAAATATATATGCTAATTGGTATGAATACTAAGGGGATAGCTATTCCATGTTCAACTGTTTTAAAGTGAAACGGTTGAATTGAAATTTTATACTTGGCATGCATGAGATCTCACTGGACACCTGTCATGAAATAATACACAACAACAACAACCAGTATGGTCCCACAAGTGGGGTATGGGTAGGGTGTGGGAACGCAGACCTTACCCCTAACTTTGTGGGCTAGAGAGCTGTTTTTGGTGGACCCTCGGTTTACGTCTAAAGGATCTTCTTATATAGTTGTATATTCTGCTTCGATGCCGTACTGCACTATAGTAACTATAGATGGAGAACTCTTGACTGAGTGCTTACAGTACATTTTATAT